>JAFMOD010000688.1:542632-580242 GCA_019802435.1 Corydoras maculifer | reverse complement strand
GGGGGGGGGGGGGGGGGCATTGCATATTTATGAGGTTATTGTTGTTTTTTTTTTTCTTTCTTTACTTATCTATCTGTGATGCAATGACTCTTTCATACTGCATTTCTGTATAAAAAACTATTTTTATAGACATGAAATAGTTATTGACAGGTGAATCGATTTACTAAAGGCCTAGGAGTGAAATGCATATCCCGCCACCAGTTTTAGGACACCTACACATTATACCCCAATGATATTTTATATCAATCGCGCTTCCATTTGATGATATAACAGCTTTCTACAGTATGGGTGCCTGTAGATTTTTTTTGACTCATTCATCCAGAAAAGCATTTGTTCGATGAGAAGACCTTGCTCACAGTCTTCTATTTAGTTTATGCCAGAGGTGCTTGTTGGCTTTGTGGTCAGGGTTGTGGGTCAGTGAAGTTCCTGCAAACCATACTCACACAAACATGTCTTTTTTGAACCTTACTTTGTGTAGTCATACTTGAACAGGAAAGGGGCATTTCTCAATATATTAAGCATGTAAGCATACAGTTGCTCGAAATGAATGACTAGGCGGTTGATTTTTATACACCCATACCACAGGTCTGGGGAAAAAAACATAACAACGTACCACTTTCTTTGAATCCAGTATTCATAATGCATTATAAGTGGGTTTATGAAGTATTCATAATGATTATATAACATTTGTCATAAGCCTTTGTTAATGTGCAAAAATGTCCATAATCATAAATTGTTATAAAAAGTTGACATAAGGCTTTATAAGACACAGTGACATAATGCATTATAATATGAAATTATTAAAAAATTTTATTATTTGGATGTTTCGACATTTTTACGTAAAACAAGATAATTAAACTTTACTTAAAGTCTGGTAAGAGCATTTATAAGCTTTTATAAGGCATTATGTACTACTATGTATGCAGTCTCTTTCAAAGTAGTAATTAATTCCAACACTTTACTTTATGCCTGTAAAGAGAGCTTATAAGCTTTTAAAAACAGTTATGAGCGTTGGTTAAACATAAATGTTTAAAGACTTTATGTTGCTTGTCTCAATAATAAGTTGATGAACAGCTAGAAAATATAATTAATAATGCATTATGTCACTTTGTGTTATAAAGCCTTATGGCAGTGTTAACAAAGGCTTATGACAAGTATTTTAGAGTATTATGGATACTTTACAAAGCTTTATAAATGTGTTGATAATGCGTTATGAATACCGGATTCAAGTAAAGTGTTATCAAAATAAACACTAACTTAAATGATATAGAGGTACATCCCAAAAAATTATTTATTTATTTACTTGTATTTTTGGTCTGCCCAGCGATGGATTGGCGCCCTGTCCTGGGTCTATCTGCCCAGCGCCCGAGACGTTCTCGCCTGGATGGGCATGGGGAACCCCACCGCGACTCTATTAGAGGATAAGCGGGAGATAATGAATGAATGAATGAATGTATTTTTGGTCAATGTAACTTCAGCATATCAGCATAACTCTGAAGTACCCATATAAAAGGTTAGACAATGTCTATTTTATTTGTAAAGTATTTTGGGTATGTGTTTAAAACTGTGTAAGAAATTGTGTAAGTATTACAATAAGACTTACATTTATTAAGTTATGTGAACATAAGGAACATTGAGATTGATAACAATACGTACAGTAAGGTGATTTTAAAAAGATACTGCATATATTTAAATATTTCAAAAGCTAATAATTCTCAGGATATTGCACATCTTGGATTTTCACATCACAGTTCATCTTGTTCTGTTCATTTGAACTGAAGTTAAACATATTTTTATAGCAATGGCTCAGTGCTTATCCACACTGAAACGACCCTTAGTTCACATCCGCACATCAGCAAGAAGCTCAGCATATGCCAGCACTCTTTGGAGAGGTTCACTGCATGTTCCTACATGGAAAATAAAAGTCATGAGAAATGTCCTATACTCTAAATGTAGCATTTTGAGAGCCATTAGAGCTGGATAAATTACCGGCAAGAGATCATTCCTATTCCACTTAAAGTGACAGAACTCTTTGTCTTTAATATTGGGACATATTTTAAGTGCTTTTCATGTGACACACTGAAGTAAAATTACAGCCTAATATTTACTATACTGTTTTCCTTAAAACTTTGTACCAGTAAAAAATATATACCAGTAAGCAGCGCACTTTATAACTTTATTCAGTGTGCAGTTCTTAACACGTATGGAAAAGATTTATTTTTCCTTCCACAGCATTTTTATTCCTGCCAACACAACGAGACTAATCTAGCTGGAATGATCAAGAAGCAGTTTGCAAGTGCTGAGTAGGTTTATTGGGTCTTTTCCTGGAATTGCTGTCAGAGCCTGTGAAAATGGGCCAACAAGGTTAATAAGTGCAGACATTTAGACTAAAAATAAGTTTAACTTATGAATCCAAAGTCAAAGAAATATCAGTGACATGCAGTAGAGTATGGTAAAACGTGTCTATTAATAAATCAGTAAACAAGAAAGGAGTCCAGATGTATATCGGCAGGTGGTGCCAGGTGAGAGGTGGATTTGATGTGGATTAACAGCATGATCAAAATCCTGACAGCGTAAATTTATTTGATTATTTACTATTTTGGTACCACAGCTTTTCAATAAGCAAGTGAGCACATGTAGCTTTACTATGTGAGAATGTGAACTCAGGTGTATGTTGTAACCAGACCTAACATTGAAGATTTTAGACATTTAACATAACCGGACATTAAAGGAGAGTTTTCTCTCTTCCAAGTGAACATGATTGTGACCGGTATTTGTCTAAAAAACATATGGATTAGTCACCACATTAATCTACCTAGCATTGGCCCTTTTTTTACCATTTTTTAAGTTTCTCACTTTGAACTCACAAAATAGCCTTTTATACTTATTTGAATAATCAGTATTTCATGTGTATTTAAGTCCTTATTAATGGAACATTGAAACACCTATATACCATGACGCATGTTGGCTTAAGGAATTTCTGCTGTTATCAGGCTGAATGCTCCTTCCTACCCTCAATAATTTGAAAATATGACTTGTCTAGAAATACTAGAAGGAGCTGGTTAGGGCAGTCATAGACTTGTGGTTAAGGAACCAGCCTTGCCACCTGGCAAGGGTTAGGTGCTGCCAAGTACTTGGGCAATGCACCTAACCCCAATTGATCCCTAGGTGCCATGTACAGGGCTGCCCACCGCTCCAGGCACATGTGCTCACTTCACTAGTGTATGTATATGTGTGTGTTTCACTGCATGGATATGTTAAATGTAAATGTGGAGGTCAAATTCCTGCACAAAGCACTGTAGGCAAAATGGTAAACGTTTTCTATTTACTTTACTTTACTTCATTAATACTTCACGACAATACCCAGATAAGTAAGGGACCAGAGAACCCAGCTGTGTTGATGCATTGAATTGTGTATGTAGATAGTGTATGACATAAGTCATATAATATAATGTGTAATGTTTCAGCAGTACACTCATGCTTGAATACTGGGTTTATGTACCAAATTTTTTTTTTTTTTTTTTTTTTAATTCCTTTTTACATTTTACATCCCTACATTCTTTTCCTACAACTTTTTACATTGCACCAATAATACCAAAATTATGTACATAAAATATTCTAAGAAAGGGTTTAGGTTTGGGGTTAGGATTGTCCAACGATCATAATCATAGTAATTTATATTTGTGTGACCAAAAATTTGTGTATTTTGATAAATGAAAGCCTTACTGTATTCAACACTTTTCAGTAATGTGTAATGCAACAAGTTCCAGTTCAAAAGTTGGTAGATTATTTTAGACAAATTGAAAATCTTCTGCAAAAAAAAAAAATGCATACAAAATAAAGAACTAAACTAAAGCTTTACCACTTCGTATTGGATAACACATAGATATGCTAACAGAAAACATGTTGTGTTCAATATACATGTGCATTTGTTTTCCTTTTTTCGTACCAAATAAATAAAAAAACTGGATGTTGAATTGTACTCTGCACAATATGAATAAATTATGTGGTGTATGTGAAAATTTTGTACTAAAAAAAAAAGCAAACGCTAAGGTTGCAGGGTCAAAGGCTAAGGTTGGATAAGATGCTTGGCATGCAATTTCCATCCACTTTTATATAAAAGTGTTTTGGGACTTTTAAATAACATTTAAATTTAAATCATGGCCTGTGTGGGCCTGTTCAACCATGTCTTTATGACCTTTGTTTGTACACTGAGGAAACATGATGGAGTACAAAAGGGTCTTTTTTGCAGTTATTTATTATCTTCCACTTAATCCTCTATTAGGGTCTTGGGGGGGGGTGTTCATGCCCATACAGGGGAGAAAGTTTCAGGTGCTGAGCAGATAAACCCAGGACAGGACTCCAATCTATCACTGGGCATACACTTACTCACAAATACACACACACACCGAACACACACACAAACAGAAACTATAAGGGGTCATTTAGAAAATTCAATTTACCTTAAATCAATGTTTTGGACTGTGGGAGGAAATCAGAGAACACGGAGAAAACACATGCCGGAAGAACATAGAAACTCCACCAAGATTGGGATTCAAACCTGAAATCTCCAGCTCTGAGTGGCGAACGTGCTAACCACTAAGCTACGGTGCCGCCTCTGTTAGTTTGTTGTGGTGCAAAAATGGGTCTCAAAGCTCATTGACTAGACCACCCACATCTCACAGTTTGGAATGGGTGGACATGCAAATATCCTTTTAAAATGACTGTAGTAGCTTTTTTATTTTTTTATTAAGACTTCAGACTGGGCATTATAATGTGGGTTATTTCGTTAAAAGAGCATTTGTTTGGTCAGGAGTTGATGTTTGACAAGAAAGACTGTCTAACAATCAACATTCTATTTTATACCAAATGTGGCGAAGGTTGGGGTTAAGGCTCAGGGTCGCAGTGGAGTTCCTCATCAAACATTGGACTTTTATGTACCTTGCTTCGTGCACAGCCATGCCGGCACATTAAATGTCCTTTTCATGGCAAATGTTGAAAGCACTATGTCGGTTAGTTCTCAACAATGTCTTTTTATTTGTTTCAGTTTTAATATTACCTATTAATGAAACAAGCAAATGTGCTGTTCACTAATATACCATATACCTTGAATTAACTGTATGAGAAATAAGATTATAATATGATTACAATTTTGTTATATAATGTATGATCTATAAATACATACAGTCACTTAGCCGATGCTTTAATCCAAAGAGTTAAGGGGAAACCGCTGTACTGCAGGGTCAGCACTAATTAGCTGCCATTGTGGTTTTATACAAAAGAAACATACTTGCAGTGTCTTGAGATCTTTCTTTAAAATACTGAATATCTCTGCATTATAGATAGAATAGAGTTAAGAAAATTTATCCCGGAGAGGATGAGTGTTTGGACAGTTGAGTTTGGACAGCCTGCTCTGTAAAGTCATGGACAGAGCCAGTCGGGAAGATTTTTGAGCTAAACTATGCAATTATACCCCCTACCGCTGAATATATATTCTTAGGGTAAATTTTTGTAATTTCTAATGACAAAAGTGCATAATTATTTCCTAGATGTATACATTTTTTATTTATTTCCAATGTTGTATACACAGTCTTAAATTGAAAGGCTGTTTCGCATACTACATTTTTTCCTATTAAACCTTACATAAGATCCTCTTTTTTGTTTTTTTTTGGTTTGGACTCCTCCTAGTAGTCCTCTCTCATGTATGCCTATGTATCAGTGCACCAAGTGATTCTAACTGCCCTTTACTACAGTCTCAAGGGACATTGAGTTCTAGGGCTACTAAGTTCTAAAATTGGCCTCATAAGACCTAATTCAGTTCAGTTGACTGATATAGATTTGGAAGACAGCAACCCTGTTGTTCTTTTCTCTTTACACAAGTTAGTTGACATTTCTGTTCTTGTTTACTGTCAGCCCCAGGTGGCATTTATTGCATCTGGGGTTCAAAACCAATCTCTTTTGTGCCTGTGCTTACCTCTATACAGGTAAGGAGTTATTTTAACCAGCAGGCAAGACTCTCTGCTCTGCTATAATGATGCTGTATTTCTGTCCTGACTAGAAAACCATGCTGCTTCTAAATCATCTATTATAGCTGTGGGAAATGCAGTGTACAGAGGGTATGACCAAGCAAAGGGATGGAAGTCCTTCTGTGGTAATATTTTAAGATGTAGCCAGCTTTGTGTTTTGAACCTGTTAGATTGTAACAGGGTCATTTGGCAAAAAAATTCGTATTGAGACAGAATTATGAACAGCAGAGAAAGAAAGTTTACTACAGAAGTTTTCAGAATAGCCAGTATAGATAAAATAAACAGTTACGATCTGTTTGGCCTGTTCTACCTGCTTAAAACTTTACATTTTTCATTTAGATTGCATTTTTTATTTAAGTTCTATATATTTGAACTTTATTGTGGAAGGCAAAGTGGCTTAGTGGTTAGCCTTTTGCCTCCCAGCGATGGGGATCCAGGTTCAAATCCCAGTCTGGGTGGAGTTTCCATGTTCTCCCCGTGTCCCAGTGGGCTTTCTCCATTTTCTTTAAAAAACATGGATCAATGTGAATTGAATGCTATGTGTGTGAGTTGTGCCCATTGATAAATTGGCGTCCTGTACTGGGTGTAGCTACTCAGTGCCTGAAACAATTCTTCCCTGGATGGGCATAGGGAACACTACCACAATAGATTGGTGTCCTGTCCTGGGTGTATCTGCTCAGCGCCCGAAACGTTCTCCTCTGGATGGGCATTTGGAATCCCCCTGTGACACTAGTAGAGAATAAAGTGGAAGATAATGAGCGAGAGAGAAAAAGTTTTTGCTTGTTTTTGATGAGATATAGGATTCATGTTTACAATGCAGTAAAGTCCCTTGCTCAGATCTTATTTACAGATTTACTACATTATATAGTCCAACCAACTCAGGGTCCCTACTATGCAGAATGGCACGGCTGGATCATAAACATTGAAACATTTATTTTTAGCAAACAGAAGAACATGGGGTTCTGGAACAGATTGTATGGTCCTTAAAATTATACGAACCTGTTGCCTAGTACTGTGTATATGAATTTGTAGTTTCCATCATTAATATCCATTTCAAAATATTTTCAAGGAAAGCTTCAAAATTGACTGCTTAATTTTTTTTGTAAAAATGAATATTTGATGGTTTTCCTTGGTGTCACTGTCAATTCGCTCATATTTTTATCACCATTACGGTCCAACCTTCTCGCATTTAAGAAATTCTTTTTCTCTTTGTGGCACCAGCAATACTTGGAAAAATGAGCCTGAAGATGAGTAGCCTAAAGCTATTGTGTCATGATATTTTTTAAATCACATCAAACATATAAATTCCATTTCTGTGATGCACTCCTTCAGGCTCTGCGATGATTTAAAGTTAGGGAATACACATATGCAGCCACTTAACAGCAGATGCTAAGTCAATGGCAAAATGTACACTCAATGCCAGAATTATTAAGAGAGATTATTTGTCTAATTATTAAATATACAGTGGTATTGCATTATTAAATTAAATAGGACCAATCATATTGAATTATTCAAATGCTAATTTTGTGACATTTGCAGCAATGGTAACATGGGCAATAGGTGAAGTATGTGAAATCATTGTAGTTGAAACTTGCACTTTATCTGTATTTCTTGCTGAGGGTACAATTTTGCTACAATGATAAAGTATTTAATATCGCTATTTGGACAACAAGTGGCACACCCAATTGAGAAAAGACCATAGAATGCATTCAATACACAAACATAAGCGTTGGCTCATTATTTATTGATTCTTCTGCAACCACGATTGCACATATGAAAAACCAACAAAAACACAATAAACAGCATTAAAGCATTTATACATCAAGAAAGAAAAAATTTTTTTTTCAATTAAGAGCCCTGAAACTTCAAATCAATTATCCCTAAAGGTAATCAAGTTGTTATTGTTAGTTATTAATATATTTTTTAGAAAATACAAAAAGGAAAATGTCAGCTGATGTGATGAAATTTGAATACATACTCAGATGGTTTAATCAATTTCACCCCACTTCCATGATATTCAGAAGTTATGGTTAAAAATCATCTCTCTTGCACCTGTTCTGTCTATTACTGACAATATCCTTTCATAAATAAAGCTCCAGAGAGAGCCATTAATTATTGGAAGATAGTCATTACATCTCTTCCGCAGTCTGAATAATGGAGCATGCTGGAAACTCACTCACACTCGCCATTAATATATTCATTACTGAGACTCAGCCTTGGCTTGCCCTCATCCCAGCCAAGGATTCAGGCACCTAATCATCCCTCTCCAGCTGCAGTTCTGTCACCAGCCTTTCTTCATTACTCTGCTGCCTCTGATGCCTACACCACTGCAAGCATGTTTAATTGACGTGGCCTTTATGGATTCTTTATTTTCATAGATCTATGTGAAGCTTATTGGACAAGGGAGTAGAAATTCCAGAACAGGTGTGCAGAATAATATAGGTTTAATTTTTGAATAATTAAATAAGTATGAATGAATTGGTAAAGATAATTTGTAATTTCAGTGCCGCTGTGGCACAGTGCTTTCCTAGATTTTACTCCAAAGAAGACAGACAGTAGTTTTGGAGATTTGCAGAATATGCAGATTAATTTTTAAAAGTAATTGTGCGTATTAAGCACAGAAAGTCATTAAAATCTTAACTGATGATCTTTACTAAAATGTCAAAATTATGCATTACACTCTTTTGCAAAGCTGGTTTACTTCTAATCCCAAATAATGTTTACAAAATAATAAAGCAGATTTGCTTTAACACCAGCGCAATAATATAAACAAAGAACATTATGTAACTAAGAAACATTTGACCCATTATATAAAATAAGTATGTATATGTGTGTTAGACTGACCTGCCTTCAGACCTTTGACTCAAATTGATTTGAAAAGTTTCCGGTTATAACATTTCAGAACATTTATCAGCCACTCTAGTTTGACAGGCTGATTTGATACTGAAGGGCTTTTAACCACACACCATTTTTAGGACTATTTTAATGGAAACTGCCTTTGAATTGTTGAATGAATCTAAGTGGAGGGACAATGCCTTGAGACTTGAAACATCTCATAAAATGTCACTTCTTCTCAGTAGACATTTACTTTCATCTCCTCCAGAATTTTGTTGACAGCTCCTATATTAGGTCTGTCTTGTGAGGCATTTTCTGACAGACAATGGTGTAGATGTAGACTGGATGCATATACAATGTAGCAACCTAAATAGTTTAATGCTGACTAAGGAATTGAGCTGTCTATGTCACACAATGGAAAACCGTGCATGGAGGAAAACGATGTTTGCTATTGTTGGGTTGTGGAACAGACAGGGATGTGACGGGGACTTGAGAAGGACTGAATATGCTACAAGAGGAAAAACCGGAGGAAGAACAAGATGCAAAGGTGTCGCACACATGGTTGCATTTCTTTTCTCTACATGTCTTCTCTCTGGCAGTACAGGCTGTGATACCCTCGGCCCTGTCATAAATATTACTGGCCTGCAATGTTTAAAAAAAGAAGAATGTTTTAGAATAGTACACCCAAACTCATGGGTGCACTGCTGGAATGTATGTTCTTCAAAAGCGTGTCAGTCAGTGTCTGTGCTTGGGAACATATGTGTTTGTCTAACTCAGGAGTGCATGGCGGTATTTTTATGCATGCGAGAATTTTGACTGCCCACCTCTGTATTTCAGGGTCAAGTGGAAATACATATTCGGCTTGCTTCTCTTACCCGTGAATACTGAATATTTTATTTCTTATTTTTCTTTTTTTCACTTTAATGGACAATTAAAATTAAGACTAAATTCAATAAAATTTAAGACTAAATTCATCCTAAAAGTAATGTATGTACCCCTATTTGTCAAAACAGTTTGTCAGCTTTTAAATAAATAATGTGTAAGTTTAACTGTTCTGTGCTTTACCAAGCCCCAGCATAACCTCCATGTTTCTATTCTCCCATATTTTGATTGAACCACTTGAAAGGATGAATTTAATAATAAAAATACATTACATTTTTGCTTTCATGAAATTGTTTTGCTATGTATGATGAATGCACACAAATGCATCTCAAATGCAATGATCTCACACCGTGCCGTTTCCAATCTATTCTAACTTGTAGTGGGGGAAAAAGCATTTTTGTAGGGATGTTTTTTTAGCCAGGCATCCATTTACACATTGTAAATTAAATGCAATCCAAATGTTTTTTTCTTATTACCATCTTTAGCCTCCCATAGTTTGGTTACCAATTTACTTGATATGTAATTAGTTTTTTAATTTATGTGATTTGTCTAAAAAAGGTAGGTGGTACAACCATGGAGTAGGGTGCCTAATAGCAAATCAGTTCTATAATTGATTCCAAATGAGCAACTTGTTTCATTTTTGTGTGAATTTGGCATATTGTATCAGTTTTGACATCCTGTTGCTGTCTGGCTGCTTAAGGAGGATGAGTCACCCACAGAGCCTTAGTCCTATAAAAACTTATAACAGGGAGTTTTTTTCTTGCCACTGTCACTTCAGCTTGCTCTTTGAGGGTTAAAGCTTACAACACGGTAAAGCTGCTTTGTGACAATGTACCAGTATAAAAAGCGCTAAATAAAAATTTACTTGGAACTTGAACTCCTACAGTCCAAAAACATTTTGAAATGAAGAGGATTAACTGCCTCTTTGGTTTAAATGTGTTGCTGTATCAGTCTTCTGATTGATCGGCAAACAGTGAAGATTTTTTTCACCTAGTAAATGCTTAGATAACCATTATGACTCCATTTAGCATAAGACGATTGGAAAATTAATGAGTGAAAAAATGTTTAAGAGTTTAAATTAAAGGCAAGTTAAAGATTAAACTTTTGGGACAGAAGCTGATTTTCCTGTAAGCATCTTAGCACAAAAATGTGTCTTGAAAACTAGAGCAGGCATTACACTGAGCACTATCTCTGCTAGTTGACGTTCATAATTCTAAGATGCTTTTCGAAAACTGGGCCAGGTATAGGAGTAAGATGATACTTTTAAGAACTGACACTTTTTGGTGTTTGCCAAAATCAGTAGCTTACCTGAGACCATCAAATTTTGGATTTTAAACACATACAGAAGTTAAGCTGTTCTTCCTAAATTTCAAGCCTATTTTTCACAGACATTACGTTTTGATGTATATACATATACATATATGTATTCAAGGACAAGATGTTCAAGGCCCATGGATTAGATGAGATATACAAAGAGATGCTGTCTTTTATTATAGCTTCAGAAATACTTTGCTTATACAGCACTGTTAGGACTAAACAGGTCATTCAGTATCTCTCTCTCTCTCTCTCTCTCTATAAAAACATGATGTGGGCAATCATTCTTCATATTGAGAGAAAAGGGTGATTTGATTTATAAACAATTTGCTAATATGGCAAAATATTTTAACAATTTTAAGTGCATTTTAATAGAACTAAATTAATCCATACTTAAATGAATGGTTAAGGAACAGCTATCCTATTAGCACTGTGTATACAACATTCAATGCAGAATCATATGATATTTAAAGGTTTGCTACACATTTTGTGTCTTTGGCATATATGCCCCATTAAGCGCATAGTATCTCAGTGGTTGAACATTGTGAGTTCAAATCCCATGTCCACTAAAGTTATCAATGTGGGTCTTTGAGCAAGACCCTTAACCCTCATTGCTCCAGAGATGCTGTGTCAACCCTGTGTTCTGTATCATCAAGTTGTATCATCAATACTTGTAAGTACCTTAGAATAAAAGTGTCTGCTAATTAACCAAATGTAATGAACAAATGTAATGTATATTAACTGGTTTAGCTACATGAAGCGGATGCTCATTTTGTTTTAAATACTTGTAAACTATTTAGACCATTGATAAAAATGAATTTTCTCCAATAAATATGCCGCGGTAGAGTAGAGCTCCTCTGGCGATTCAATATGATTTCCGAACTCAGCATAAGCACACTCAACCTCTGCAAATAAGATAAGCCAGGTGGAATCAAACTGCACAAAACTGTTATCTTTAATACCATGGGGTTGTGTGACAGCCAGTGGCACAACATAATGGTGCAGAGAATGATATTCACCAAATAACTTTAGGTTCTGTTTTCCTTGGGGTGCTAGAATCGTTTAACATAGCATTTTTCTCATAGCAGCCTTACTAATTAGCATTCTCTGAACTCTATCATGTAGACGTGGCAGTTCTTCTGCATTGCAGTACTGGTATTGGTCATGGTGAATTTATACCTTTGTGTGACTGCCTGACCATGTTAATCTAATCCATGAACCATTGGACAACCAGTGCTTGTTGTGACATTCCCTTCAGAGGGAGTTTTAAACTCGACAATCAGTATTCAAGAACAGATCATTTTAATGCATTCTACATGTCAGCACTGTGTGGTCCCAAATCTGTGAGCTTGTTGTGGATTGCAAGTTAGTAAGATTTCTTATAATAATTGTATATATTAGATCATAAAAATTATTGGACTTGATATTGTCATCACATTTTCATTTACATTACATTTGATCATTGAAAAAAGTCGACATTTCTCTCTAAAGCAACTTGAGCAAAGTGAGCACAGGGTTGGCCACAGCATCCCTGAAACATTGAGGGTTAAGGGCCTTGCTCAAGGACCCCCATGGGTAATTCAATGGATCTGGGACTTTGAATCTACAACCTTCAGATTAATAGCCCAACTCGCACACCACTGATGTACCACACCCACGCACATGATTTATTATTATTAATTTTTGGACAGTTTTGTGCAGAGAGTTATTCTTCTGTAAGTAGTAGTCTTGTACTTGAGCTTTTGTACTTCATTATTTGATATGAATTTTGTCTTTCCTTGCCATTAAAATGGTTTTATTAACCAATGTTTTTTTTTGTAACTATTAAGATTTATGTTTGGAATGATATGCATTGTCTTCCTGCCTGCATGAGCTTGAGTTATGCATGTATTATTTTTTTTAAGTTCCTAGGTTCTGGTGACTGTTTAGAATAATGTAGTTTCAACGAATATATAAAGATAATTACATTAAATTAATAGTTTCTTATAATTGCTACTACACATATAAAAATTTCAAATATAAATTTAAGTGGCACCTTTGTTGTTCTGAGTGCATATATAAACAGATAAGTGGATAAGCAAATGTCAGATATGCTTTTGTTTGCCTGGAATAGTGTAATGTAGTTTCAATGAATATATGAGGTTCCTTTCTCTAATTACATTAAATTAGTATTATTTTATAATTGCTATCATATATCTCAAAATTAAAAGTATAAATTTAAGTGCCATCTGTGTTGTGCTGAGTGCATATATAAACAGATAAGCAGATAAGCAAATGTCAGATATGCTTGTGTTTGCCTGGAATAGTGTTCCATGAGATTTTTGCATAAACCCAATATGACAGTTTTGATTGAAAAACAATATTAAGCTTAACTATATATCTTCAAATAAATGTCAGTGTATGCAATTGCATCATCATACAAGATCGTGTGAGTGTGTGTGAGTGTGTGTGAGTGTGTGTGAGTGTGTGTGAGTGTGTGTGTGTGTGTGTGTGTGTGTGTGTGTGTGTGTGGCATGTCAATGGATTGTTTCACCCTGCTGATACAAACAGAATGATTACCGCTGCTCCATGTTTACAGGATCAATCCTATTCAAAAATAAAGCATTGGGAGTGAGGAGTGTTCATGGATTGTATTTTCATCTTTACCCATCATTTCTGAAAACCACAAATCCTGAAACCCATTTAAAATAGCTTTTGTACTTCATTGTTTACCATTCGTTTTGTCTTTCCTTGCCATTAAAATTGTTTTATTTCCATTGATTCGCCAGCTATAATGGCGCCTATTGCTGATACGTTCTTACAGGAGAACATTGGGAGCTACTAAATATGCAAATTGCTCAGCTTATGCTGTTTACCCTTATCTTGTTATCTCTCAGCCTGTAGTAATGATCATGGAGGTCTTGTTCTTTTTAGCATTACAGTGGCAATTTGTAGGTTGTGCCTCCATTATGCTTGCTTTTGACACAAGCATGAACAGCAATGTTAGAGCAAAAACAGGGCTTCTGATTAGACATAAAAATTGAAAATATCTGGAAAACTAAAGATACTTAAACCATGCATACACACATAGTGTACTATTTGTTTCATCAAATGTTGTTTAAATCTATTTTTCTCGATGGTTCCATGGTTTTTAGCCAGACGTTGATCTTAACCATTAAGATTTATGTTGGAAATGGAATGCATTGTCTTTCAGCCCACATGAGCTGTGTTATAGATTTTTATAATATATTCAAGTCTAGCACTTTCATTTCAATTAATATATGAAGTTCCATTCTTTAATTACATTGAATTGGTAGTATCTTATAATTGCTACTACACATATAAAAATTAAATGTATTAATTAATTAAAGTGGCATCTTTTTTAAAATAATTAAGCTCATAAGATCTGCATTGAATTTCATGATTTGTCTAATCAGAAGCATGGGAGTAGAAGTATGGGTTTAATCCCAGCTCCACTGAAGTTACTAATGTGGTTCCTTGAGCAAGACGCTTAACCCTCATTGCTCCAGGGATGCTGTAAGACCATTCCTGTATTCTGACTCTTGTTGGGATACAACAAGTTGCTTTGGATAACAGCATCTGCTAAATGACCAAATGTAATGGAAAAAATTATGATAAGCAGTGTTTTCCAGTCTATACTACAGCAATAAGCAACGAGAGGGCGTGCATTATTTTGAATAATTCATGCGAACATGTTCTTAGTATTAGGCATGACATGAAGCGGAGTGCCGTTAAACCTCTTTCCTGTGCTTTATTCAGAATAATGCACCACCTCGAGTGCCTTATTGCTTTTATAAAATGGTTACAAACACACTATACTAAAAAAATCAAGGTTTGATTCATAAATGTATTTATTGAAAACAAAATTGTTGACAATAGTAGCGGGCGGCACGGTGGCTTAGTGGTTAGCACGTTCGCCTCTCAGCGCTAGGGATTCCTGGTTCGAATCCCCATCTGGGTGGAGTTTCCATGTTCTCCCCGTGTCTGTGTGGGTTTCCTCCGGCTTCTCCGGTTTCCTCCCACAGTCCAAAAACATGGATCAAGTTGATTGAATTCTCAAAATTGCCCCATATAGAGTGTGTCTGTGTGAGTGAGTGTGTGCCCAGCGATGGATTGGCGCCCTGTCCTGGGTCTATCTGCCCAGCGCCCGAGACGTTCTCCCCTGGATGGGCATGGGAAACCCCACCGCGACCCTAATAGAGGATAAGCGGGAGATAATGAATGAATAAATGAATGACAATAGTAGCGGAGTTGTGCAGTTCAGGTACAATTTTATAGTAAATCATCTTAAAAAAAAAACATTAAGTACATTTGCTTATGAATTTGCTCTGTGTTCCTAAAGTAAATAACAACTATTATGAATTAATGTAATGACTATACATTCATTCATTCATCATCTTCCGCTTTATCCTCTATTAGGGTCGAGGTGGGGTTCCCCATGCCCATCCAGTGGAGAACGTCTCGGGCGCTGGGAAGATACACCCAGCACAGGGCGCCAATCTATCGCTGGGCACACACTCACTCACACAAACACACACTATATGGGGCAATTTGGAAAACTCAATTGACTCAATCCATTTTTTTGGACTGTGGGAGGAAACCGGAGAACCCGGAGGAAACCCACATGGGGAGAACATGGAAACTCCACCCAGATGGGGATTCGAACCAGGAATCCCTAGTGCTGAGAGGCGAACGTGTTAAACACTAAGCCACCCATGCCACCCAGCCGTCCATGACTATACATAATTTATAATAAAACAATAAAATTTTTAAAAAGAATTTTTACTATTTTTTCTTATTGGAGAGTTGCTTTCCCTCTCCAGCTTACAGTCTGTCCATCTTATACACTTCTAAAAAATTGTCAACTCTGTTTCCTTTTTAATCCTCACATCCACTTTCATATCTGATACATACTTCAAATGTAATGATGATGGAAGTGAATCTTAGAGATTTCAACCACTTAATGTACCATAATAACCGTATACAGCAGTACTCAGAAATGTCATTACAGCAGCCTTCACTGAGGTACATTGTATAAAAAAGGCACAAGTTTCCCATCAGGGATGGAAGTAATTGCGTCTTCCATCTTAATCATGGTCTGCTCACACAATTCACTTTTATTTTCTTCTTCAAGCGATGATCCTGTGGAGATGCTAAGTACTGATGTATCTTTTCATCTCGATTGTTGATAGCACTCTCGTATGATGTGAGACCTTGGTTTGGAAAAGAAAAGATTCGATTTGCCTTTTAAAATTAAAATAAAAAATATCTCTGCTCTGGCAGATAAAAGTATCTGGGAGGAAAATGCAAGTTTGGAAGATGGTTCAGATGATACATGTCGTTTACCTGCCTCAAGAGTTTTTAAAAAAGAATTAAGATAGTACATTTGATACATATAAAGTCAAGATACTTTAAAACTAAGTTCATAAACAGTTGTTCTTACAAAGCACTTCTACATGTTTTTAGCGCTTTGTTATTATTAGCATAGTTTGTGCGAAAACCACATGTGCCAAAAACAAAGTGCATTTGACAAAAATCCAGATGTGCCTTGCAGATTTAAATTATACAAAACATATGTTGTTTTAGTAATTAAAGCATTCTAACTGAGAATAGATGTTTCCATATGGATACGAACCTTCAAGGGACGCCATCCAAAAATTTACAAGTTAAACGTAATGAACAGGCCTGCAGGCTCCCATCTGAATTATGGAAATTAGGCTATTCTAACTGGTCCTCACTAGCTTTGATTTATATTTAGCCATGTTAGCAATTTTGTCTGAAGTACAGGTCGGAATTAAGATTTCATTTTGCTTTACCTTACGGTTTTAATGTTTTATATGGTCCTAAATCTCTTTTATCACACTGCAGTTTTAACAATAGCATAACTCCTTTTCCTCTTCCAAATTCTGTGCAGCTGAAGGGCCTGAACGGCTGTTGTGCATTTTACGTTTCATAAGTAAAGTCACAAATCTTAGTTACTGAGAAGTTAATCGATACATAAATCATGGAAATATTGATTCTAATAAAACCATTCAGACTTTCCTACAAATCCACCGACATCTATTGACCTAACGTGCCAGCCATCCACGCTCTCTTACACTCAGCTCTGATCGCATTTATTTATTTATATCGCACTTTATACAATTGTGAATTGTTTTCAAGCAGCTTCTAAAGTCTAAAGTCCCAAGGAGCAGTTTGAAGAAACAGTGACAAGAAAAAAAAAACTTCTTTAGTGCTCCAGCAGTGTTGATGGTTAAAATAATGATATACTGATTTTATATGTTTACATTGAAGTATTTACACCAAGAGAAACCTAGTATGTTAACATTTGATTGATTGAGTCAGTGTAGTTATCTACACTGTAAAAAATAGTGTAAAAAATCTACAAAAGAAATCTTGTAAAAAAAAATTTCATACTCAAAGGTTGAAAGCTGCTTTAAGACAATACAGTATTGTAAAAAGTTCTATATTAAAGAAATAAGGCACGAAAAAAAATGTTATTAATAAAGGAGTGCAGTTAAACCTCTTTCCCATAATCCATTAAAAAAAAATGTACAAATCTTGAGTGTGTTACTGTTTTTATAAAACAATAACACACTCTAATGGAAAAAAAGCACAAGATTTAATTCATAAATGCATTTTTGAAGTGAACACTGATTGCTGAGTAATAAAAATGCCATCTAGTGGCCGAATTACAGAACATGATTCATAAAAAACAGCCGCAACAAGCTTAGTGCTCATCGTGAATGGTTCGGTGTATATATTAATCTGTATTTTATGATTAAAATAATGTATTGTATATCACACATCGACACGACTGTGAAGCGGCCAGAGGTGTATTTTATGTTCATAATATCAAGGCTGGATAAACAATTCAGCCAATCAAAATGGAGGTCCAGATCTACTCGTTTTATAAAACGAAATAAACTTGAGAGCAGAGAGTGAGAAACTGTGATTGACTGGCATAAGTTAGGTTAATATATGCTAGTGGGTTTATTGGAAAGTCTGGCTCATCCTTACTGGTTGAGTTTAGTTTGATAGGCATTATGCAAATAGCAGATATCATCAGATATCAGTGGTACTAGTTAGTGGTTGAGAAAACTAATGATTAATATATGAAAAACATTATAGAGTCCACATGAAAGTGGTAGCACTGAATAGTCATTCATTCAGTGAGATCATATTAGATAAGAGTTACCTGATGTGCAAGCCATCCACGCTCTCTTACACTCAGCTCTGATCGCATTTATTTATTTATATAGCACTTTATACACTTGTACATTGTACAAGTCTAAACCTCTAAAGAACAGGTTGAAGCAACAGTGGCAAGGTGTTTTAGCAGTGTTAATTGTTAAAAATAATGATATACAGATTTTATATTTTATCTGTTTACATTTAATTGTTTAGGCCAACAAAAACCTAGTACGTTAAATTAACATTTGATTAAATTATTGAGTTTAGTTATTAAATTTAGTTTAAAAAATATCTACAAATCTACAAAAAAAAAACACTAAAAAAATAATATACTCAAAGGATGAAAGCTGCTTTGAGACAATGCAGTATTATAAAACGTGCTATATTAAAGAAATAAGGCATGAGAGCCTTATGCTGTTACACCTCTTTCCTGTAGCATATTCACAATAATGCACAACCTTGAGTGTCTTACTGCTTTTATAAAATGGTTTCAAACACACTCTAATGAGTTTATTCACCCGGGTAAGCTCATGTGAGCTTATGGTTAAGAGGTTGGTTAGATTTTGGGCCTGTTCCAAAATCCCCATGAAACTGGTTGCACAGAGCATGCATTAATGCTGCCAGGGGAGCTACAGAAGTTACCGCTCTAGCCACTGAGGAGTGCAATGTCGGCCTAGGGCTTAGAAGTTGGTAGGTTGATGGTCTGTGAAGTTGGGCTGTAAATTTTATCCAGACCGCCTGTATGATTTTATTTGGCTGATGGATCTCAGCACTGCAGTGACCCTGTTGTGGTGGTGCCATGTTAATTTATTATGGTTGCACAAAAAATTAGACACCCCAAAACCTGATGAAATTTTAAATACTGATTGTCTGCCACAGGTTTTGTTATTTGTCTTACCAGTCACTGTTCTCTGAGTATTATGGTTATTGGTTTATTTCAAGTGACACTAAGATATTTACAAACTAGCAGCACTTACGTGTTCAGTCCTCTCCTGCCAGAAACACATCAATGTAATTTTAATTCTAAGAATGATCCCCCACCCAAATAATATGTGTTTGGTGGTTCTAACCTTAGTAGATCGAACAGTGTATGCAGAGAAATAGCTGAACTAGAAGTGCACTGAACAATGGCTGAACAAAAAAGTGCACCTTTATTATAAGTAGAGCTCAAAATGGATGGTTTTAATAAGGTGGCTTGTTGGTGTATTAAATAACACTGTCAGCGATATGTGTCAAATATGACACTGTTTTTGTTAACAAAGTTAGTTTTTACATTATTGAACCCCCAAGGCTAATTAATTAGGCTCAAAGCTTGGGACTAAAGCCTCAGTGACTGTCATTGTTCTCCTACAGATACATTGTCAATATTTTAACTCATTTTATGTGTGATATTATATAGGTAAGACAAACTTTGCAGCCTTATGCAATGTGTTAGTGGAATGGTAGCTCAGCGGTTAAAGTGCTGGGCTAGCAAGGCCTCAGAAGGTTGTGCGTTTAAATCATAGGTCCCCACATGTTGAAAAGAACAAAGTTATCCATCTATTTTAATAATTTGCAATAACAAAGCATGTGCATCTTGCATGCTTTGTTCAGTCAAGGTTGATGTGCACTGCAAAGGAATGTGAGCTGTTGAACAATATGCTACATTCCTAGAGATTCCTAGAAAGAAACATTTATTTATATTTGTGTTCTTTATTTATCTGTGGATCTGTCAAACAGCCATACTGTCAGAAAGCGCATGTCCCAGTGTAAATGCTATCGTTGTAACAGTGCGTCATGTCTGTTAATTGTCAGCTTATGATTCACATAATATCTCGTGTGCACGACTTACTAAGTGGTGTGCACCACTTAATAAGTGGTGCGCATGACATAAGTAAAAATAATCTTTTTTTTTTACTCATGTTCCTCATGATATTTTTTTTTACTCATGTCCCTTTAGGGGCTCCGTAGGTTTGAGCCTGACAAGTAATTTAAAACAAATTAACTCTGATATAGTATCATTATAACCCATAATCTGTAATGTATAAACTGTTAACAAAATGCTGTTAGAGGCATCGAGGCACATAAAACTTTACAATGGAGAAAATAATTGTGTAAAAGCATTAGCAATTTCTTTTTTAAACATTTTAATGCCAGTATTTATCTGAAATCAAAACATTACAATCCATAAAGAATATTTAAGGGCAATATAGTAAAATGCCGCAAAGAAAGTACATTTTGGTTCCGAATCAGTAAGGTTAATAAATGCTGGTGGGTTAGACATTTTCACCTTTTGAAAAAAGTAGTAGTCACCTCTTAATGTGAGTCAAGAAATTATTTGCCATTAAACTGTCAGACAAGGAACATCTTATCATGGGGAGAGGCAAGGAGCTCTATGTAATGCTTCCATTTTATACTACTTGTTCAACACGGGAATAATGTACCTTTATTCTGCTGCTCTCCATGAAAAGATTGAAAGTAGACTTGAGGCATTGGTGTTCTAACTTTAACCCAGGGTTTAAAGTATTTAAGGTTCGGAATTGACTTCTGTGTAAATGGGAGAGCTGGGATACTGGAACATCACAGTAGTGGTTGATGGCTTGTACAACACTAGACATAAAAGTGGCATTTAAAAAAAAAAAACTGTGTAATCTGTATAAAAAAGTTAAGCAATGCAATGACTAACAGGCCAAAATTATCTCAAGCAGCACGAATAATTTACCAACATCCTCCTCTCTTTATTCTTTACACATACCCTGCTTAACAAGTTACAATAATGACACCATAACTGTTTACTGTTTAATTTCAAGAAACTGTACCAGGTTTTTCATTATAATTCTTTTTTAGGTTCTGTAAGTTTTCTTACTTTTATCTTTTTACATCTAATGGCATTCACTGAAGCTTTTATGTTTAACAGTTTGGGCAATGGGAACACTCTGTCCTAAAAACTGAACTTACAGTATTTTGCTCTCCTCAAGATCAAGGACAAAAATACACTAATGAGTTGTAGTCTTCGTGCAGGTATTTAATCATTAAATTCAGTTGTTTTATTCAGTACCATTGCCATGGTGAAAAGAATTAAGCTTGTAGCCATGCAGTTGTATGATTCCAGTTTTGTGAGAATGCTTTATAGAAGGCTTTTTGCTGTTTAGCATGACAGTACCCAAGTGCACAAAGCAAAGGCAATGTTGGTTGTGATAGGTGTGAATGATTGTGATTGGCTTATACAGTGTCTCACCCTCAACCCCCACATATTTTTTTAGAATGAACTAGAACAGAATGCACAAAGATGATGTCGTAAATCCAATCCAGTGTCTCACGTGACATCACAATGTCCACAAATCTATTTCGGAAATGATTTTATGAAGCCTTGCTGTTAAAAATGTCATTTGTTCTGATCAATAGTGCACCATTCCAAACATATTAAACTTATTTGCTTAATGGATGGTTAATTAAATGCCCCCTCACTTTCTTTTTTTTTTTTTTTTTTATTTGAGCTGGGTTCAATTATGGTCATGGACATAGCCAAAGTATATGCTTGCTTCTGCTTCTCTTGTTGCATCAGTCTGCTTGTGCGATTGATGGTCTTGGATGGATGCCTGTTTGTCCTCTTATTGATGTTATTAATCACACACACTCGTAAAAAACACACTTGAATTGCTAAAGTGCAGTTTTTACCCAGTGCACTGTGCTACTATGGGCACTTTAAATTCGAATTTATGATTTTGATTTTTCACAGTGTCAATATAATGATTTTACAGGTTATCGGCTAATAAAAGATCACTGATTTGACAAGTTCATTTCATTGATTTATTGTGTAAACATTCTCCATTACCAAATATACTGTAGTTGGCATCAGCTGACCATTATATTCCTCTTCAAATTTGTTGAGTCAGTTGAAATTCCTTAATAAAACACTTTAAATAACCCTGCATGTTGAAAAAAATATAGGCCTCCGTCTATTTTAGTAATTTGCAATAACGAAGCATGTGCATCTTGCATGCTTTGTTCAGTCAAGATTGATGTGCGCTGGAAAGGAATGTGAACTGTTGAACAACATGCTTCTACAAGAGAAAACAGAATGATTTTTTTAATGATGAACACAGCATGGAAAATGAAAAACTTGAATGTTGAGACAGCATCGGATTTGTATAAACTATTCAGAGCAGTGTATAGAGATGTAAAGCTTCTGATGTAAATCTTTTCTGATAGAAAAATCCGACAAGCAGCTAGGATAATAGTCAAATATCAAAGCATACATCTCTAGTGAGTGGAGTATATACTTTATTCCACTTATTATTAAAACTGGTTATTATTGAAATGTGTCTCAGGTTATTGTATCTTTTTTGTGTCTTCAAATAAAAGGCTTCCATTAGCAAAACACCTCTGACTTTGGTCTTATGATCCTGTAGTCTGAGTTAATCAGTTTTATTTATTTATTTTTTCATCTTTTTTCATCTACGTTATATTAGGTCATTCTGATGTACATTATAGTGCAATTTGCTTCATTTTCTTTTATATTTACCGACTCTTTATATTTATAATTTCAGTTTTTAGTTTTTGCACTGAACGAAGCATTCTTGTTGCTTAATGTACAAGTACAAATGTGAAATAATAATAAAGCCTTCTATTCGGTTCCATTTATTTTGCAACTTACAAGTATCGTAACTTGGTGGTTTGTGTTAGAGCACAGCCCTTGGAGAATAAGGCACAAGAGGCCATTCATTATTGTGAATAAATCTCGGGTAAGCGGTGTTGTTGGGCACAACAACACTTTGCAAGTGCATTATTGATTTTATAAACAGTTACAAATACTATTAAATAAAAAAAAACAAGTTTGATTCATAAATGCATTTATTCATTCATTCATTATCTTCCACTTTATCCTATATTAGGGTCACGGTGGGGTTCCCATCCATGGGAGAACGTTTCGGGCGCTGGGCAGATACACCCAGGACAGAGTGCCAATCTATCGCTGGGCACACACTTACACACACAGACAAGCACACAAACACACTCTACATGGGGCAATTTGGAGAACTCAATTGACTTGATCCATGTTTTTGGACTGTGGGAGGAAACCGGAGTACCCGGAGGAAACCCACACGGACACTGAGAGGCGAACATGCTAACCACTAAGCCGCCGTACCGCTCTGAATGCATTTATTTAAAGCATAAACATTAATAATCTGGTCTTCCCTGATGTAATCTAGTCTGGGTTTTTAAGTGAATTCTGATTTCTGATTGTCAAGTTTCCAGTTTCAGGTTTCCTAAATATTGGTCCATCTGGGCATTAGGTGGTCTAGTGGCCAAATTATAGAACGCAGTTTGTAAAAAACATCAGGTTAAAAATATTGTATATCACGCATTGATACGAATGTGTAGCTCTTTTTCAAACTTCTCATACAGCTGCACACCAACCATTAGCAGAACCTCCAGCAGGTGTGTTAATTACTTTGAATGACTTTGAGTAATTACCATTCATTTCCCATTTTTGGTTGGTGTACTATTTCCAGTCCAGCAGTGTCATAGAAATGTTAAAATACTCATATCAGCTCAACACTCCACCACCACCACCTCATTAGTTTCACTGCGATGCTTAGAATCATTCACTTCTACAATATTCAAAAATATTCATCCCCTGCACGTCGGTGATTCTGATTATTGGAAAACGCAGGACAGGGAACTAACAAAGTTTGCAGAGAAACAATTATACTGCAGTTTGTAAATATCGACTAGAAAGTACATCTATATGATAAGTGGAACTGATGAACTGAGGACTATTGCACCTTTTTTTAGTATGACTGTGTCCCAGTGTGAATGAGTGCTAGGGGTACAGACATGGATGGTTTTTTCATATATAGGCATTTGAAGTGGGAATGCAAGTTTGAACAGTTCCAGTAAGGTGGGGGTGGTTAAGCAGGGGTTGGTACATAAAACCCTTTTTTCAGTTCAGCAAGCATTTGTGCATGAAGGAGGAGTTAAACACATATATTCTAAATGATCTTTCTTGACTACCCTCTGATTCGTTGCTGCAGTGTGAGCCCAGTTTTTTAGAGTGTCGGCTTATCCATTATTGATGTGTTGCGGATGTGTTACTGATCTAAGCGCAACACTCAGTCATAAAGCTGACTTTTTCTGAGTGCTACAGGTCTGCGGTTTGTTCCTCATTTTTGACTGTCTGTCCTCAAGGGGATGACCAGATGAGAACGAGAGACAGATTCGAACTGAAAGTTGGCAAAGTCCACATGAGGACAGGAAGCCTTTGAAATGTCACAGGCAGGCTCAACTGCTCAAGTTTTATAGAGACAGCGGAAGAAGAGTAAGAAAGCATGAGATTGAAGGAGACAGTGAGTAAAGATGGAAAGAAAAGTGAGATTTTTTTTATTTTTACTCAGAATTGGGAACATAGTGTATGGTGATTGACAAAGTAGAAAAGGCAGTATGTCTAGAGTTGATTCAGTAAAATAAAATGGGTTAATCGACACAGTGAGGCAAAAAAAATAAGTCTTTCTTTTTATCTCTTTTGCTGTCTTTACTCCTTTTGCATCAAATGATTCATTCATGGTCTGCTGCTAAAGCAGGTAATTAGCTGAATGATATATGAGAACAAATGGGAAAAAGTGAATGTGACAGTTTTAGGAACTGCACTTACAATTAGCATTAAAGCAAAAAAAAAAAAAAAAGAAAGAAAACATGATGAACATGCATAAAGACGGATTGCACTAAATGGACAATCTCCCAAGTCTTCAGCTAAGCACTTAGCAACATTGCTAAGGTACTTTAGAAATTCTTTTAAAAGTATAGAAAAACTGTCCAAATAAGAAAAAATGCATTTAGTAATTATTTTATTGTACAAAAGGCAAAAATTATGCTGTCTGCCGACCATCAGGGCTTTTAAGCTACGTACTTGACATGACCACATCACATTTAAAATAATCATTTCTGTTTAATTTTAGCTTTAGCTGTAATTCCATGCTACATAGTTCATTTTATCATAAATAATTAGCATATTAATTATTTAGCATAGGCGGCACGGTGGCTTAGTGGTTAGCACGTTCGCCTCTCAGCACTCAGGATTCCCGGTTCGAATCCCCATCTGGGTGGAGTTTCCATGTTCTCACCATGTCTGCGTGGGTTTCCTCCGGGTTCTCCGGTTTCCTCCCACAGTCCAAAAACATGGATCAAGTCAATTGAGTTCTCAACCTTAATATAGGATAAAGCGGAAGATAATGAATGAATGATGAATTATTTAGCATGTTACATTGTTTCATAAGCTTAAACTATATGCTAATTAGTGTGATTTGTTTATTTTTTTTATCCGATTTTTATTATTCCGCTGTTTTTTTTCACCAGTCTGGCTATCTACACGATTTTCTCAGTACGCGCCTGGCTCATTGGTGAGACCACTGCTTGTATACAGCTAAGAATTTGGGTGAACTGCTCCCAATATATTCACGCTTTTCCAAGCCAAAATTCCCATTCACTTTGCATTACAATGATATTTGCACTCTTGTAACTCAGCCAAATGGCTGCAGTCAGACCAGTCGTGTGAAATCGTAGAGTGATCACGTATACACTGTGTTACTTACGGCCATAATGCATTTATTTCTACAAAATATCTTTTATTTGCAATTTTAATAGTATACATATCATTTCATGAATGATAAACCCCAATTTGATTCATTTTAAAGTTGGGTTGTGTGACTATTTTACAAGCCAGCTTTAAAAAAGGTAAATAAATACAACAAGGCTTCAACAGAATATGAAAGATTACACTAGTAGCAATAAATAAAAGAAACAAGGAGACAGCATGCAGCAAAAATGAATGATTATATACAGAAGCTCAATCCATTAAGTTGCGAACTTGTAATTCACTTTGTATGGATGTCATGTAATGACCTAATATTAATATGCACCATGTTAATGCATATCACTACACTGTATATACAAGAGTATCTGTATATATCTATATAATATCATACCTAATGTAGCTTTTATGACATACATTTCCATGTCCTCCTTACCCACAGCTATAACAGCTTCCACTCTCATGGGAAGGCTTTTTACAAGATGCTGGTTCATTCATGCTGTTGATTTTGTTCTGTAAGGTCAGCATTACCAAGCCTTCCTGTCCTGGCCCGATTAGTGTTCCGCAACCAAGACATGTTTCATTGAACTGCATCAGCATCTTCTAAATCTGATACATCTGCCTGTGTGATTGACCTCTTGTCCTCTAACCTAATAACTAGCTTGGCTTTGTGTTATGCATATTGCTCTGTTTGCAGTTATTTAAAATAATATACACCTCCTACATCTCCATTCCTACATCTATGCCTGGACATTAAAATGATGCAACAAAATGTTCTTGTTAACCTCTGCTGCCTGTTGTATGTCTAATTCTTAAATATCTACAGTATACATGATACCTGAGATGATGCACAGAAGCTATTGACCTGATAAAATTATTGCATTGCAATATAGAGATGCAAGTTGCTTCATGATGTTTGCCATAACTTATTTTATTTTAAAAAAAATTTTTTTTTACTACTTACATGGTGGCTTAGTGGTTAGCACGTTCACCTCTCAGCGCTAGGGATTCCCGGTTCGAATCCCCATCTGGATGGATTTTCCATGTTCTCCCCATGTGCGCGTGGGGGTTCTCCGGGTTCCTTTCACCATCCAAAAACATGGATCAAGTCAATTGAATTCTCAAAATTGCCCTATATAGAGTGTGTATGTGTCTGTGTAAGTGAGTGAGTGTGTGCCCAGCGATAGATTGACGCCCTGTCCTGGATGTATCTGCCCAGCGCCCGAAACGTTTTCCCCTGGATGGGCATGGGGAACCCCCCGCGTCCCTAATATAGGATAAAGTGAAAGATAATGGAAGGATGGATCTTTTACTATACCTTTGTTAAAAATAAGTTTTTGCACAAGATGTTTACCCATCGTTTTGAATCCCAAACTGGGTGGAGTTTCCATGTTCTCCCCGTGTCCGCGTGGGTTTCCTCCGGGTTCTCCGGTTTCCTCCCACAGTCCAAAAACATGGATCAAGTCAATTGAGTTCTCCAAATTGCCCCATATAGTGTGTGTATGTGCGCGTGTCTGTGTGAGTGTGTGCCCAGCGATAGATTGGTGCCCTGTCCTGGGTGTATTTGCCCAGTGCCCGAAACGTTCTCCCCTGGATGGGCATGGGGAACCCCCCCGCGACCCTAATATAGGACAAAGCGAAAGATAATGAATGAATGAATGAATGTTTAACCATGCCGTGATCAACATAGCATTATATTTGTATTTATATATTACTTAAATTGGTAAAGAAAGTCGAGAGCTGTCTTTGAAATAGTATTTGGTGTGTAGATACGGTAATTAATAATAATGTATGGTAACGCTTTCATTTCATTAATTAATAATGCATTATAAGTGCATTTATAAAGCTTTAGCAAGTATTAATAATGCTTTACTATGTCATCAGCCTTTGTTATTGTCCATAGATGTACATAACCACACACATAAAATGTTTTATGAACATGCCATAAGGATTTCTAACACAGAGTGACATAATGCATTATAAATAATATATTTTAACAGTTTATCAACTTATAGCGACCAGTGACATAAAACCTTATAATGCTTGTGTTTAACGAGGGCTTTTTTTTTCTTCATAAAATGACTTTATAAATGCTCATAACTGTTTATAACAGTTTATGAACTCACTTTACAGACACAAAGTGTTTTCATTAATCACTTCTGTACAAGAGACTGCATACATAGTTGTACATAATGCCTTATAAAAGCTTATAAATGCTCTTTACAGACTTTAATCAAAGTCTAATCATCTTGTGTTAAGTAAGAATATCTAAACATCCAAAGAATCAAAAGTTTAAATAAGTTCATATTATAATGCATTATGTCACTCTGTGTTATAAAGCCTTATGTGAAATTGTTATAACAATTGATGACTGTGATTATAAACATCTAGGTAGGTTAACAAAGGATTATGAAAAATGTTATAAAGCATTATGAGTAATGCACTTATAATGCGTTATGAATTCTGGATTTATAGAAAGTGTTACCAAATGTACTTTGTACTAATCTCATATACTAAAATGTATATTTTAAAATATAAAACAGAGAATATTAATACTTGGATATTTGACTACAATTGATAGGGTGTATTTGAAACTTTACTAAAGTGCTCAGTGCAGTGTAAATGTAACATTACTGTACCGTGTTTGGCTCTGAATCACATTATTTCATCATTCTCATGTTCTTATGAATATCAATCCTTTGCTCCATTGCTTAACTTGCTCCAGTCCTTGCCCCTCTACCTTTCTTTTACTCTCTTCACAGTTCATCAACAGCCTTGAATAATTCACCATGCAGCAGACATAGAATGCACCTCTGCTGAAAGATTCATAGTCTTTACTGCTGGCTCCCTGGCTGCCATGAAATATTGAAGGCTATTTGTACTTCATCCATAGAAGCAAAATGCAATTAAAGGCAAAAGAAATAAATAAGTGTAATAAGAGCCCCTCTGCTAGTGAACAGTGACAACTCAGGTTAGGCTGCAGCACTAAATATAGCCACCATATGCTGGAATCCCAATTAAGTAATGTAGTCAAACATGTAATTTACCTCACTGCAACCTGCAATTTCCCCCTTGGGCTGAATTGGGACTAAACAGCATCATCCTGATGGCTGAGTAGGCCGTCAGCGGGGTTTGATCTTTAGTCCATGTGTCCATTTCTTTCTGACTCTCTTTAGCCATAGGCGCTAATAGCCTCAGAATGAAGCTGGAGCAGTGGGCCAAGTACACGTGTGAAGAAAATGGAGAAATAATGGAACAGAACACTTGAAGAGCAAAACATAAGCCTCCGCTGTGCATGTGTGGGTGTGAGAAAGAGAAGCAAAGAACATAAAACACAGACAAGGAAAAAATTTATATAAATCTGAATCCTAAGTTTTATACTGAGAAACAACAAAAGTTTAGCCATCTGAAGATACAAAAGAACACATACTTCACATTTTACTTGACTTTTATTTTATACATGGTTGCTATTTTCTTACTTAATTTAAAACATATTGGAGGCATGGTGGCTTACTGGTTAGAACATTTGCCTCTAAGGGTTGGGGATCCATATTCAAATACTAATCTGGGTGGAGTTTGTATGTTCTCCTTGTGTCCGCATGGGTTACCTCTGGGTTTTCCAGTTTTCTCCCACAGTTCAAAAATATGTATTTGAGGTAAATTGAATTCCCCAAATGGCCCCATGTAGTGTGTGTCTATGTGAGTGTGTTCTACCCCTCTTGGTGTATCTGCCCATCGCCCAAACCGACCAAAAAATGGGCACTAGTAGAGAATTAAGCAAAACATAATGAGTGAATAAATTAAATTAAAATATGCATAAATTAAAACCAAAGTGTGTAATGTATTAAAGTAAATCCAAAGTTAATAATATTTGATTTTTTTTACTTTATATTACATCTCACAAAGAAAGTGATCAAAATTAATAAAAGTTATATTACTTACTGTATAACTAAAAAGTGTTCAAACATATTTAAGCCATTTTTAAATATTATATTGACTTCATAGACAAGTATTGGCTCACCTACACATCACAACTACAGCGGCTTTTTTGGCATCCGTTTTCATGCTGGTGTTTGCTTCGCCACTTTAAAGGCTTTCTTTCTTCTGTCAGGATGTTATTTAAGATTTTTGACTGTGTCTGTGGAAAAATAGGCTCCTTCATCTTGGAAAGACTGAAAGGTCAAACACTGATGTTGGACCAGAGGGCCTGTCTTACAATCACTTTTCTATTTCATACAAAAAGGTATTTAGTGGGATGTGTGGGCAAGCATCCCATCATGAATCTGGATTTGCACTGAGGCTCAGCCAGGATAGCACAGATAATGTCCCTCCCCAAACTGATTCTACAAAGTTGGATGCTAACTGTTGACTAAAATCGATAGCAAGGTGCTTGATTTCATACATCTGTGGCAAGACTAAATGAAACAATGGCCCATGTGGACAGGATGGTTTTGCACCGTTGCTTCTAATTAGTGGAGTTACTGATTTTGCACAGCCTGTTCTAACTCGACCCAGAGCAACTCTGTCATTTTCCTAAAAAACAGTCCTTTCCTGTGGCAAGGTACGCTGACTTGCCAAAATGTGTTGGTTAAACAGCTGCTATGAACTTGGTCAGGTATGGCAAACCCTACTGTCAGGCATCCTGATTTCCTTAGACACCAAAAGCACTTAATCTATTTATAAGCGTTTAACTCATCCTTGTTAAGGAATGATGTTTAATATACCTATTCTGTTGTTGCTTGATGCTGTAACTTAAGTACACTTATGTAAGAAATCACTTTAAGAGGCATTTAATAAAAAACATTGTCTTTGACCGCCTTACAATTATCAACACTGGGTTGAGTTCTAATTGATATCATGTAGAGTTTGCAAAGGCAGTAGGAAGGTGTTGGGGCACTGCTGTGTTGGAGATGTAGTGGATACTCACACATGTGACATCTGATTGTGGATTGTCTTTTTTTAGAACAAAGTGAGTAAAAGAGAGTCTCAATTTTGGGTTCTTTTCAGCAGTAAGGCTTACAATTTGATGCTCAATGTTTCACATTAGATCAGGGACTTACAAATGTTCTTTGATTTTTTTTGACAGACTTCTTGTCTGTATTAAATATTCGTAAACTTACTGCAAACAGGTACATTAGTCCCTACATTTATCTTTAATCTGACTATTGAGTCTGAATGAAACAGTTATATCACATCAAAAAATGTACATTAAGTGATTAGCTCTACATAAAAGACTGGCTTTGTTCTAATTGTTGGATTTCTCATTGTTCAATACTATCAGCTCATGGCAGGCTTAGTAAACACAAGGGGAACATCACAACTCTGAAACATTCTTGGTGCTACACAAAAAAGCAGTTAGAGAATTTGGGAATTGAAGGCTAGTGTGCACTGAGTATTCTCAAATTTTTGATAAATATTAAATAAGCTGGCAGAAGATCAGAGCTTCCGAAAGAAAGCAACAGGGAGGGAAAGGAGGTTGTGATGGTACTTCAGATGAAAAGCTCCCAAGCCAGTGCACAGCCAAAAGCACCCGATGATTCCCGCATTCCAATCAGGCCAGGGAGACACGGCGAGGACACTGTGGTAAATCAAGCCATGGGTATTTACAGGAGGTGCTAACGACAACAAAATATCCCTGACTTCTCTTCTAATGTCAGGTCTCAACCTGTGATTGCACATTAGCTTGACTGATTGTCGCACCCTGACAATTGTAATTATCCCAGTGTCTTCAGTCGGGCAAGGGCAATCCATGCAGGCAGGAAGCAGGCGCCATCACAATTAATCTGCTCCCTTTGATCGCCCCCTACTCACTGATTCCTTCACTGTAAAAACACTTCAGTGATTTTGTGAAGGACAGCAGATGCGGGTGGCTGACCTAGCATGGCCTGCAAGCGGGTCAAGCCCTTGAGACCGTCAAAGTTGTCTCGCAAGTCCGGTAGGATTTAAATTGTAGTGCTGGAATTTATTTATTTTAAAACTGATGAATGTATTTTGTTTCTATGATACACTCTTACAATAGAAAGTACATTCTCATACACTCAAGTACAATGCTTGTCATGGGGTAATCCCTTCAAATACATTTATATTTATCCATTTATATGACCCTCAAAATGTATGCTTGCTTATAGCTAACAGTAGGTCCATTAATCAACTTTAGGGAGTACATTATTGTAAAGTATAATTTGGTGGGAAGACCCTCTTTGTGTGTGGCACAGTGGCTTAGCAGTTAGCATGTTTGCCTCTCAGTGCTGGGGATCCAGGTTTAAATACCTGTCCTGGGTGTATCTGCCCAGCACCTGAAACATTCTCCCCTGCATGGGCATGGGGAACCCACCCCACGACCCTAGTAGAGGATTAAGCGGAAGATAATGAATGACTGAATGACTTTCATTGTGCCCTTATTTCTAACAGTTGTCATGGGGATATGTCTTTTACTTCAATAGAGAAGATTTCGAAGTCCTCCTTCTATCTTAATAGTGCACTTAATAGTGCAAACTCTGGAACACGTTACCTTTTCGAATGAAAATGACACTTTATTCTGCAGAACAAAGAATTCTATAATTATCTCTTATATTGTCTCTTATATATTACTTTTTTGCTTAAATTTTTTTGGCCATAGGTTCTGACATGATTGGTTTGAACCAAAGCTTGTGACAGACCCCTGCTCAATGGGTTAACCCCCCAAAGTGGACTGAATTTCACCTTACTACACAACACAGCCTGGTTCGGGCATGTGGGTTTGGTAACACAATTACTGCTAGAGAATAAAATACATTGTAAAAAATAAACCTAAATGTTAGGAATTCTTCCTATGAGGTGTTGCAGGATGGTTTAGTAGTCAACACGTTCACTTCTCAGAGTTGAAGATCCAGGTTCGAATTCTAATCTGGGTGGAGTTTCCATGTTCTCTCAGTGTCTGCGTGGGTTTCCTCCAGGTTCTCTGGTTTTCTCTCAAGGTAAATTGATTGATCTAAATCAACCATAATAGTGTGTTTGTGTATTGATCTGTGTGAGTGAGTGTGACCAGCGTTTAATTGGCACCCCGAAACGTTCTACCCTGTATGGGCATAGGGAAAGCTTGACCTTTGGAGAGGATCAAGTGGAAGATGATGAATAAATGACCTTCAGAGAGTGTGTTGTATAAACCAAGGTCTTTTTTCTCCATACATGCTCATTGACATACAAATATCATCCTCATAAACATATAAAGTGAAAGGGTTATGAACCAACTTAACCGCAGTGTTTTAACTTTGCAATAACCAAAAATTTAAATCAAAGGTTCAATCTGTAACCTATTTGAAAGGAATACATACAATAAGAGCTTCTGACACAAAGCCCAACTATACATTTTTAAATAGTGAGAACTGCAAGTTAATGCCTCTTCTAAATTGGAATCATCCCTTCATTTTAACATGCCATCTGTCTTTAACACTGCTGCTGGCTTCCACTTTATGTTTCCACTAAACAGATTCCCGATGGGGAAACTATCTAATGGATCGACTAATGGTTTTCAAGTATCCTCTCATTTATGATTTGGTCACGGATTCACTGCTTGTTTAGTGTCACATTGAGTGGCCCTGTTGCGCTTTTTAAAATGAAGTTTTGCATGTATTCGTGGGGAATTGTTTTTTCTTCAGTATCTTAACAAGTTTTTCTCACTCCACCACATGACTGTCAAACTAGTTTTCTGGATGACTTTGAAAGGTGGTTAGTATGTAAAGAACATCCTTTTGTCTTTATAGTTTGCTTTTATTATGACAGACACAAATTTTACCTTAGAAGGAGTAATATGCATTAATCAAACCTTTGCATATATACACTGTTGTTTGAGTCATTTAGAATATCTGTTTATTTTGTATATTTGTATTATTACTCCAGTTCATTACAAATGTGATTGATTTGGTTGAGGTCAGTGCATTGTGAAGGCAACTGGAGATGATGTATTTGTTAATTAATTTATTCATTCATTTATTGTCTTCTGCTTAATCTTTTACACGGGGTTCCCCATTATCATCCAATGGAGAATGTTTTGGGCACTGGGCACACTAACTCACACAGACACACACTCAATATGGGGCAATTTAGAGCATCCAAGTTATCTTGAATTCATGTTCTTTTGCTGTGGGAATAAACCGGAGTACCCGGAGGAAAACCATGCAGACATCCACCCAGATTGGGATTTGAACCTGTATCCCTATCGCTGAGAGGCGAACGTGCGAACCCCTTAGACATCGTGCCACCCACTTTTAATTTTATTTTCTTTTTGTATATAATTATGTGGACACCTGATTTATATTCACATCATGTATTTCACTGGCCCACACTGTTAACACAAAACCAATTCCAAGACGTTTATTCTTTGAAACTCTCGCTTTAGCTTGCTCTTAGCCCTAGAACACTGCCATATTATATATTATTAAATAAAGCTCAATATAAATAAAAAACAAACAATTTGAAATAAATGAAAGCAACTTGTTCACAAAAAGATTAAAAGTAATTAATTTTATTTGTGTGCTATACCATCACTTTAGAAAAATTAAAATTAATAATGAAGACGTGTGTTTATGCAGTACTTTTCCCTATATTACGGCCTCTTTTGAACATATTTAATCCATATATAAGCAGATTTAGGTTATAGACATAGCATGTTGGCATCTGTTTAAGCATACAGCCATTAAAAACGGGTTGTACTGATGTTAAATCGTCTAACATACAGCTGCTAAAGCACCGAAAGTGAGCGAGATGGAACGTATATTAAATGTACATTACAACTGAAATGATGATTGGTTAAATCTTTTGCATTTAAAAGTATATTTAAGAAATTAAAGCACCAATTAAACCAAAAAATACAATATTGCCATTTCATGTCATTTCTATAAGGCTTTCATACCCTGACACATTAGTGGCAAATAATAAATTGCAAATGCAGCTGTTGTTTAAAAATAGCTTACATCTCATCAGAAATGAAAAGCTGGAGTGTGTCACACTGCATGTTAAAAAAGCCACTTTATGTGCCACTTCTGAACTCTACTCTTGGTTTTTTAAAGCCATCATTACTTTGTGCCACTTTGCCTCTGCCCAAGCTGTTTGCATAATTACCAAAATGGTACATTTGTGTTCGTTCACCCCCCCAATAATTCCAGGCTGCTGGAAGACTTTGAGAAAGTGTATTGGGCTGCCATCATCCATTCAGCGACTGACGGCTCATTTAATAGGGCACCCTTAAGGTCTCAAAGTGACTTTTTGTTAGATCTTTTTAGATTGGGAAATTTGTCTCCACCCTTGGCTCATTATTGGTCTCAGTTCCTCAATGCATTCACAAGTGACTCCTTTACTCTGATTAGCTGGATTTCAATCTTGTGTGCCAGGGCATGATAAGAGAGCGGAAGGTTAAACATGCCTCTCAGAGCTTGACCAAGACCAAAGACAATACCAGCTATAATTTGCATATATTTCTCCAGTCTTTTTGAAACACATTTAATTAATTAATCCATCTTTTAAATCATTCATTTTAAATACATAATTTGGATACTTCACAAGCAGTAGTGTGCAGTGGGATTATGCATGGACTTTTTTATTATGCAATAAATGGTTTACCTCTGTTATGTAGTCAGATTGTATCATTTGGCTTTTATACTCACCCAAGGATGTTATTTACTGTGAGAATGTAACAAAAAGGATTTAGATTTTTTTCTTAAAAAAAAGAAAAACAAAAACATTAAACAGCATGCTTTAAATAGCAATAGTAAGCTTTGTCCTAGATATGGAAAAAGTAAGAAGTAACAAGAACTGTAAGATTTTGAAATAAATGGGGGGTTTACATAATACAACCAGTCCCAAAACTATTATCATTCCAATCACTTCAATCATTAAGTATTTTATGTCTCACACTTATAAACTGATAATCACTCTATATTTTAATTATATTGTCTAAGCTGCTGCACATTACATCACAACTTTAGCTTTTTCCTTTATTCCCTTTATTGACTGTCAAAGTCAATGAAATGTTATTTTTTCAATATGAATAGTGTTTAATATAAGGGGTGGGGCAGTGGTTTAGTGGTTAGCACATTCCCCTCTGGTGTTGGGGATCCAGGTTCAAATTCCATTCCGAGTTTTGATGTTCTCCCCGTGTCCGTGTGGGTTTCCTCTGGGTTCTTTGATTTCCTCCCACAGCCCACTGGGCTTAAACTGGCTGAAATAAATTTGTGTGTGTGTGTGTGTGTGTGTGTGTGTGTGTGTGTGTGTGCATGCGTGCGTGCATGTGTGCGTGTGAGAGAGTGTCTTGTTGCTGGACTGGACATACTGTAGTGTTAGCGGATCATATTTGTCTACATTTAAATTTAGTTATTAAGCAGACGTTTTTTTTCCGAAGCGCTTACAAGTATCCCAACTATGTTGGGAGTCAGAACACAGTGCTGGTCATACAGCACCCCTGGAGCAATTAGGGTTAGGGGTCTTGCTCAGTTAAGGGTCTTGCTCACGGACCCACATTGGTAACTTCAGTACCACTGGCAATTCCAGTGACCAGTGAATAGGATCCTGTCTAATGAGGATAACAGAGAATCCGTGTTCAGATTGAGTGTTTCTAAATTAAATGTTATTTTGGTCAGTATTCCACTTAAAGTTTAAGTTAGCTCTGTGAAATCACACAGCAAGCATTTAAGATTCTGAAGTATTCAGTTTTGTGACTTTTGGTAAAAACCTGGCTGCAGTTTTTGTCGATGCATGAATGAAATATTAAGGTTCTGCTGTAAGTATGTGTTTTGTAGCACTGCTTATGCTCTCTGAGAAAACTTAAACATCAGGTGGCTCGGGAAGTTGTTAAGTTATTTGTTTAAATATTGATGAGTAATGATTTTTGTGAACACAGTAAATGAAATTGATGGATAGTACTGGTAAAAGCGTTTTGCATTTCATAAGGTATTTTTTTAACTCTTGTAAATTTGTTTTTACTTTTGTAATATTGTTCGGAATGTGAATTTTACCATATTATGCACTTTTTGGTAACCATAATACTTCATTTTAGTACTCCCTTTATTTTAATGATCTCTGAAGAAATGTCTTACTGTCCCAGGCTCGAGGTAGGAGTTATGATTGTGTGACAATTAACTTATTTTGGAACCAAATAATCAGGCTAATTAATTCTACAATAATACTGACTACTTTTAGGGCTGTGTCTGATGCAATTCTATAATTGTCCCATGCAGTTTGTAAGCATGTCATCCAGAGTTTCAGGAACAGGTGGTAAGGGTTGTTTGGCGATGCTGGAGTTACGGCCAACATATGATTTCTGGGGTTTTCAAGGGCAACGAGGTGAAGCTGCTCCCATGTCAGGGCTGAATAATGGACTGGAACAAGGCCAGGGAGACTTGTCTGTGCACCTGCGGCCACAAAAGTCAGAGTCAAGGGGAGATATTGAGGTCAAAGAGCTGTTCGGTGATGTGCACCAAGTAATGCTTACAGTCTTTTGAAAGGACCAGTCAAAGCACCTATACCATATGCCACATTCCAATACCATATGTAGGCAATATATTTAAAAATGGTAGTAGCATTAGTAACAATTAATTAAATATATATATACAGTGGGTTGCAAAAGTATTCATACCCCTTGAACTTTTCCATATTTTGTCACATTACAACCACAAACATAAATATATTTCACTGGAATTTAATGTGAAAGACCAACACAAAGTGGTATACAATTGTGAAGTGGAATGAAAGTTATACATGAATCAACAATTTTTTTACAAATAAAAAACTGAAAAGTGCGATGTGCAAAATTATTC
>JAFMOD010000688.1:487557-527633 GCA_019802435.1 Corydoras maculifer | reverse complement strand
GGCGCCAATCCATCGCTGGGCACACACTCACTCACACAGACACACACTATAGGGGCAATTTTGAGAATTCAATTAACTTGTTCCATGTTTTTGGACTGTGGGAGGAAACCGGAGAACCCGGAGGAAACCCACGCAGACACGGGGAGAACATGGAAACTCCACCCAGATGGGGATTCGAACCGGGAATCCCTAGCGCTGAGAGGCGAACGTGCTAACCACTAAGCCACCGTGCCGCCTTAAACTATATATTATAATATAAAATTTGCAATTTGGAGAAATCAATTGACTTGATTCATGTTTTTGGACTGTGAACATGAAAACTCCACCCAGATAGGGATTCGAACCGGGAATCCCTAGTGCTGAGAGGCGAATGTGCTAACCACTAAGCCACCGTGCCGCCCACAATTAGATTTTAATGTTTCAAATAGTTTACTATAAGTATCTCCTCTTCAAACAATGGCCAAATTAATGTGGACATTTGATAACCAAATTTACTTAAAACTTAACAGAACTCCATTAAAGTGGATTTGTTGAGTCAGGTAGTGAGGTTGGACTGAGAGACCTGGCGTGCAACTAATGATTTACTGCATCCTAACTACGTTTCTTTTTTGGGACTGAGGTTAGGCCCCGAGCATTACTGCCTTCAAACAATGTCTTTATGTTTTTTACTTTTATGAACAAAGGCACAGTCATGCTGAAACAAGAAATGGATATCTCAGACACTTGTGGTATAATTGGAAGCACAAAATTATGTAAATTGCCTCTGTGCTTGTGTACCATTCACAGTTATTGTTTAAATTAAACCATGAAATAGGAATTTTAATTCCAACACCTTGTTAGATGTTTATGTGAATATCAATTGAACACATTATATTAAAAAAATGGAGATGACAAATGTAACCAAAAGCATTTTATTCGCTAAACTAAGAACAGGCCTCACTATAGGGTTACCAGAATGTTAAAAGTGGTTATGTTTAAGCATGTACATTTTTCTTTAAACCTGTAAAAGCCCTAAAACTGCTAAAGTCTATTATTATTCCTTTATCAAAAGTTTAAAGTTGTCACAATTTTTAATAGTTTCATGGCATGCATCAAGCCATGCATCATTTATCCTATTGGCTGATTTTTAATTTTGTTTTTTATTATTGACAAAACTTTCCTATCACTGCTCTAGACTCCAGCAGCGTTGTGATTTATACCACTCTATAATCATTTCACAGGTATAGCAGCTTTTGGTCCATAAAATATCTTTTGGAGATTTATTTGTTGGCCAGTCTACCTTTTTAGCAAGCTTGATGCTTAGTGATGCATGTAATTTTTTTTATTCAAATCTCAGCGAATGTTTTTGATACTTGATTGTCACACTGGTTAAAAGTTGGTGGGCATTGCACTTTAAAATTTTATAAAAATGTATATTATTAACATCATTCCACAATTACATAATCACTACCATTTAAAGTTATTATATTCTTAACATGGCGGCACGGTGACTTAGTGGTTAGCACGTTCACTTCTCAGCGCTAGGGATTCCCGGTTCGAATCCCAATCTGGGTGGAGTTTCTATGTTCTCCCCGTGTCCACATGGGTTTCCTCCGGGTTCTCCAGTTTCCTCCCACAGTTCAAAAACATGGATTACGGTCAACTGAGATCTCCAAATTACCCCATATAGAGCATGTTTGTCTGTGTGAGTGAGTGTGCCCAGCGATAGATTGCCGCCCTGACCTGGGTGTATCTGCCCAGTGCCCAAAACGTTCTCCCCTGGATGGGCATGACCCAAGTAGAGGACAAAGCGAAAGATAATGGATGGATGGATATTCTTAATATTTGTAAGAATTATTTCCTTCCAGATTTTTGGGTGTGGTTTTATGTACTTATTTTAAATGAGAGAAGAACTTACCGTTTATTTGAACTCATGTTGGACAAAAACGCAAGGACAGTGCCAAATTTCCAATCTAAGCTCTTCAGTAATTAGCTAGAATCTGTGGGGTTTCTTGGTGTGTGTGCGTGTGCGTGTGCGTGTGTGTGTGCACCCACTGTAACATGATGAAGCACATGAACAGTTGATAGTGTTCAGTGTAATTTGTGTCAAGAAAGAATAATCACAGGTCAACATGGTAGAGAAAGGCAGAAAAAAGACGAAAGAGATTAGAACGTGAAGCATATAGGAAAGCTCAGAGCCCGAGGCAGCGGACAGAGAGTGAACAACAGGGCAAATTTCATTTTTCAATTTCTGTCTCCATGAGTGAGTGAGTGTGTGAGTGTGCAGCCAATGCCAGAACGTGTGTTACCTTGGCAACTAATCCTATTTACTGGGTATTGGATCCATTATTCAGGCATTAAGGGTAAAAGCTAAATAGATGTCATCTCCATGTTTCAGGGACACTGCTACGGCAGGCCAGCTCTAAATGACTCAGAGCATGTTTTATTAGATGATGCAGATATTTTATTCAGAGGTAAATTAAAGAGGAAATGTAAAACTGTACCGAGAAGGGTGATTCATTTGAGTGATGATAGGAACAGTTTCTTCTGTCTCTAAATGATTTAACGCCTTCTTATGTTTTTTGCATAAGGAACAGAAATGACAGTTGATCACTGTTATATTTTTGGACAGTGATTTTTGTTTTGTCACCAATATATTTATACAATTGTTAAATAGTATGCCACCTTTTAGAAAAAGTCAGTGCTGTATCATTGTATCATTTATCACTTATTAACCCTGATTGATATGACATTTTCATTGTTGCTTTACACACTGAAACAAATCAAATTCGAATCAAAATCCAACAATACTAACTACATGATAGGATTATAAATGAATAACTTTTATTAAGCCCACAATTATTTCTAGTAAAGGACAGTAATGATGTGTAATAGTGCTTTTTTATTCAATTCCCAAATTTTTATGCAAAGTCACTGATAAGTTTTATCTCCTTTGTTATGCATGTGTCCTTGTCAAATGTCTAAATCACTGTCTGACTCACTTTGATCCTCTTAATGTTTGGTGGAAATTTCTGGATGGCATTGTCGTAATGTCATTGGACTGTTTGAGGTTGAATTTGGCTAGCGCAGTCAAAATAATACCATTAGACAATAGAGTAAGTTCCTTAACACTCAAACATGTCTTCTTCATAAAAAAAGTTTTGATTCTGTCAATATTGAGTCCTCATTTGGATATGGCTGAATGTACTATAATCACTGAGTGATCACATATAAGGACTTTAAGTTTAGTAAGACAGCAGGGTCAACTGAAAATTTATCTAGGAACAGTATATGGACAGAAATCATGGTCCTATTGTCTTAAATGTATAAAATAAAGCACCTGGTCATACATTTTGGACAACTTTATGCTTTTAACTTAAGAAGGTCCACTTGTGTTTCAGTATGGGCCCATTACACAAAGCAAGAACTATAAAGGCAGTGTGTTTGGTGTGAAGGAATTTGGCTGGTCTGCACAGAGACCTGACCTCAACCCCATTGATAACCTTTTTTCTAAACTACAACAGGAAATTTTAGGCAGGCCGCCTCAGCCAGTATCGGAGTTTGATCTCACAAATGTTCTTCTGGATGAATGGGCTAACAATCCCACCGTTCCCCAAGTTATGAAGAAAATCTACTGGAAGTTGTTATATTTGCAACTAAAACTAAAAATGTGATTCAATTACAGCTCCTGTCAAATGTCAAATGTAGTTCCTAACACATTTTTCCTAATAGTGTATTGTTTAACAACTGTCTATGATAAGATACATTATTTTGGACTTTAAAAACGTTTAATCTGTTTTAAAATGTTTATGGAAAAAAAGCTTATTTTTATTTAGACTGCTTTAGTCACAGATGATATGGCCTCCATATTAGATCACAATGATGTATTGAACCATACATCAATCGTAAAATGTTAACACTACTATATTCACTATATGACCTTGTCCTGTTTATCACCATAAAAATTCCCCAGTGAAGTATGTTGTTACCACACTTCACTGGGGAATGTGTCATGTCATGACCATGTCAGCAAATATAGACTAAAATATCGACATCCAGGGTACCTTTAAGAAATCGTATTTCCCTAAAGGTCTCATAGTTGTAATTGGAGCAAAAGGTAGCGTACAGGTATTGATTTAAAGGGATTGTAAATGCTTACAGCATAAACCGACATCTGCTTTCACCTAATTAACCTTTAATTAAGTTTAAACATTAGTCAGATGATAAACAACATTTACATATAAATTTGAACGTAACACACAAATAGGTGAAGAGGTCCAAGTAATGTTTTATTCAGGACAATGATCATTATTTAATGGACTAAATTTACCTTGTCTGGTTCAGTGGTTGACACGTAAGCCTCTCAGTGCTGGGGATTCAGGTTCGAATCCCAATTCATGTTCTCCTCATGTCAGCACGGGTTTCCACCGGGTTCTCGTGTTACCCCACGGTCAAAAAACATGGATTTAAGGTAAATTGAATGCTCTAAATTGCCTCATGTAGTGTGTGTTTGTGTGTGTCTGTGTGAGTGTGTGTGCCCAGCGATAGATTGATGCCCTGTCCTGGGTAAATCTGCACAGTGCCTATAACATTCTCTCCTATATAAATATATAATGCATGTGTATAAGTATGTATATATGTCTACACATTGTGCTGAAATCGTCAATAATAGAAGTCTGACTGTCAATCACATTATCATACATGTGTAGGTTTGGATGACACCTAATGGTAGATGAGCTGTCACTTCATTGCAGGGTTTTCAGACTCGATTATGCTTGGTGCTCTTCCATGCAGGTGCATGCTGAGAAGACTCAGTAAGAAGGCAATGGAAGTATGCACTCAGCATGACAAAGTCTTACAGCAGTGTCTCCATATACACTCCCCCTGTTTCGGTTTCTGAATCTGTAACTGTGTCAAATCAAGTCTCACTGCAGTCCTGACTGTAGTTTGGATTAAGCTACTCTGTGTTTTGATTTCTTCTCTTTAAACCTTTTAAATAGCTGTCGCACAATGACAGGATTAAGACAAACCCTCCATCATATTGCCATTTATATGTTACACAGAGGCCCAACGGCCACCAAGTGTTTTAGTTTATTGATATTGACCATTTTTGTTAGAATTAACTGCAAAAGATTTAGCCATGAAAAAAATTACTTTGATTACCTGGTTTTATTTTTTCTACCTGTTCAAAAGAATTAGATCATCAAAATGAATTAAACTACTCACAGCCACCATTGGAAGGTCAGACGATGTTTAATCACAGGCAAGAAATTGAGAAACCCTTCACGGATGCAAAACCACAAAAATACGTAATAAGCTCTTTTAAATTAAGTTTGAAACTGTACTCAAGTACATTTATTCATAAATGTAATAATTACAGAAGTACAGTTATGCGTTATTCCTAACGTTGCATACCACACACACTGATTATGTGTACAGAAGAAAATTGGAATTCGATATTGACTGAATGAGTAAATGGATTCAACATGTTTATTATGCAAATTATTAGCCAGGTTGGTTTTTGGGAGGGTAGAGCGATATGTGAATAATTCTTTGCCAAATAATTTATGACACATCAGTTCTTTGATTTATGTGCTTCTGTCAAACTTCCAAAATTCCACCACAGTCCAAAATCCTCTGTGTATTTGTTAGGTACATATTATCGAAATCAAATCACTGTGGCTAACATTTGTAAATGTTCTGATAATGATATTTGAGATAAAATAATAAGATGATTGCCACAGACTTTTCAATGAATTAGTTAGTTGTTGGTCAAATTACTTCTACACAGATACAGGCTTAGGCAACAGAAGGTTTAAAGTCCTTTACACGTGTCCAGCACTGAAAGTTTGTCGGTGTGAAGTAATAAAAAATAATGGCAACACTTTACCTAAATCCTGTATTCATAATGCATTATTAACACATTTATAAATCTTCATAAAGTATTCATAAAGCTTTATAATACTTGTCATAAGGTTTTGTTTTAGTCCATATAAGTACATAACCAGGGTGGCCCGGTGGCTTTGTGGTTAGCAGGTTCTCCTCTCAGCACTAGGGATTCCCAGTTCAAATCCCAATCTGGGTGGAGTTTCCATGTTCTCCCCATATCCACGTAGGTTTCCTCCGGGTTGTCCGGTTTCTTCCCACACTCAAAAAAAACATGGATCAAGGTCAATTGAATTCTTCAAATTGCCCCATATAGAGTGTGTTTGTGTGTGTGTGTGTGTGTGTCTGTGAGTGAGTGTGTGTGCCCAGTGTCCCTGGGTGTATCTGCACAGCACCCGAAACGTTCTCCCCTGGATGGGCATGGGGAACCCCCACGCGACCCTAGTAGAGGATAAAGCAGAAGATGATGGATGGATGGATGTACATAACCTCACTTATAACGTGTTATTAAAAACATGCCATAAGACTTTAGAAGACAATGTGGCATAATGCATTATAAATGATATATTTTAAAAGTTCATTAACTTATTATAGTGACCAGTGATATAAAGCCTTATAACGTTTGTGTTTAATAAGCACTTTTCCTAAAAAGTTTTTTTTATAAGTGCTCATAACTGTTTATAAAAGCTTATAAGCTCTCTTTAAAGTAAAGTGTTGTCATTAATTACCTTTTTGAAAGAGACTGCATACATAGTAGTACATAATAACTTATAAAAGTTTATAAATGCTCTTTACAGAGTTTAAGTAAAGTAGAATCACTTTGTTTTAAGTATTAATGTCTAAACATCCAAAGAATTAAAAGTTGAAATAAGTTAATATTATAATGCATTATGCCACTTTGTGTTATAAAGCCTTATGTCAAATTGTTATAACAATTTATGACTATGATTATGAATATGTATGTAAGGTTATTGACAAATGAATACTTTTTAACGCTTTATAAATGCACTTATAATGCATTATGAATACTGGATTCACAAAAAGTGTTACCAACTTAATTTTGTCTGTAAATAATTTACTATAATCTAAGTGATCACATATAAGGACTATAGTATAGTTACAATATGAGGTGTGGAATTTATAGACAGAGAATTTTATTTTATTTGCAGCATTAACATAGTTATGGAATTAATATCAAGTTAAATATTTCATTAACTAAAACAAGATTTTTTGCATAGTTTGCACTAATGACTAAGTATGCATGCTCCTTTTGTGTGTGTGTTAAACAGGACAAGATAGCAGAAGAGAATGACTGGTAAGAGTCAGACGAGCAACGTGACCAACAAGAATGACCCACGTTCACTTAACTCCAGAGTTTTTATCGGAAACCTCAACACGGCCATTGTCAAAAAGGCTGACATCGAAGTCATCTTTGCCAAGTATGGCAAAATCGTGGGCTGCTCAGTGCACAAGGGTTATGCCTTCGTACAATACATAAGTGAAAGAAACGCCCGGGCCGCAGTCGCCGGTGAGAACGCCCGGATCATAGCAGGACAGCCCCTGGGTAAGTGTCTGCTTTTGTTTATGCCGCGACCAGGTGCTTTATTCTTCTTAATCTGCAAGGACCTCTTACTGCATGCTGCTTGTTTTTGATGCACACTCCTTTTGATTTTTTTGTGATAGTTGAACTTTAAAGTATCTTTGGGTTGTTTGCTACAAAGAGAATAGAAATGAGTGTTGGGTTTATTGTGTGTCCCTGCATTGAGATTTGTGGAATAATGTGATAACAGTCAAGAAAAACATAACTATTTTAAAGCTTTATTGAAGGTACAGTTATAGCTGGAAGCCTAGAAACACTTGTCTGCATAATGTATAATAATATATAACCACAGGCTGTGTATGTTAAAAAGCAAGGCTAGCATATTTATATATACACTGTAGCCAAATATGGTTAGACCATTGTGCCTAATTTTAGTCTAACTATGCAAAGACTTGGTGAGCTTAACTTGTGAAAGTGGTTGAATGTCAATATGTAAACCCAGGAACTAATCACAAAACACAAGTTTTGACCTGGTAACGGAACATCTGCTGTACAAGGTTTTTGTAGTGTTTTCAGACCTTATTGTTTTAAAATGACTTTACTGAGTGAATCACAAGTGGACAGCTTGTGTTTGTGTGTTCAAACCTGGCTTTAGAAATACTTTACATCTTGAGTGACAAAGGCTTGTTGGTTTTAACTTGGTTAAAACTGGATAAGCCCACTAATCGTGGGCTGTTTTTATTACTATTTTATTGTTGTATTATTAAGGTGTTTTTGCTGCTACTGGTTGCTATATTTCCTCCGGGTTAAATAAAATATTCTATCTATCTATAGTGCATTTTGTACATTCACTCAGATAAACTCTAGATCAGACACAATTGTTAACCAAGAGGGCTTTGCTCAATTTCTGTTCTAGTTTATCCCAAGAGTCTTTGTTGGGGTTGGTGTAAGGACACACTGTGGGCCAGTCATTTTTTTCACTCCAAACTCACCCAAACATGGCTTTATGGACATCACTTTATGTAAAGGGGCACAATCATTCTGGAACATAAAAAAAGCCTTCCCTGAAAGCTGTTTCTATTTAGATGAAGGCATGCATTTGTTCAAAATGCATGGATAAGTGCTTGATTTGTACAACCATGCCACTATTACCAATATATGTTAATATTTTTTTTGCTGCATATCAGAGTTTATGACTTCATGCTACCCACTTTACATTTTTTTTTAAATAAAGCCCTCTCTAAAAGCTCTTTCTATTTAGATGAAGGGCATGCATATGTTCAAAGTGCATGGATTAGTGCTTGATTTGTACAACCAAGCCAGTATTACCAATATATGTTAAATTTTTTGCATATCAGAGTTTATGACTTTATGCTGTTGGGACCAGGTTTGATGGGTTAGATTATTTATAGGTTAAAATGTGCATCACATGGCCTTTTACACACATGACAACAAACAAGTCATAGCTCTGTTTGGATTATTTAGATATAATACCATATCAAATGTTTTAAAGGACATGGGGGCTTAAATCCTTAGTGGTGCCCAAAAAACATTATTTAGTAATCTTTAAACGTTAAAAGAATGTTTGATTTTCAATATTGTGTATTTTAAAGATCAGTTAAACACAGATGTTGTGACAGGAGGTACTAAACATTTGCTTGCCATTGTATCTCCAAAAGAACCTTTTTGTCACTGCTGTTGTGCATTCAGTCCCATCTCTGGTGACCTCATAACACTTATTTTTGTAGTAAGCTACTGAACCCAAGACTCAAATCCCAAAATTCTGGCAAAGGATGTTTGCTAAAAATCATCTCAGTATGCTACAAATATATCACAATGTTTTTATCCTTATTTCAAACTGTTTTACCAGTTTGAGGGACTCCATTCTACATATCAAAATGACATTGGGGTGTAGAAAAATTTTGGGTGTCATCAGCAGGTTTTTATTTTCAATCATGTAAACAGCAGTAGTTCGGAGTGAATGTGTTTTAGCTTCTGGTTCACTTTTTCCAACAGTCACATAGTTTCGAAAATATGTTTATGTTCAGTGTTTATGGGGTAATTTACCTATAACTAATTGGGTTTGTGTACTAGTAAAATATATGTGCCAACATTAGCACATGATTTGTCACTTATACTGCTTTGGGTAGGATGACAGGTTAACAAGAGGGATGCAATTTGGTAATTTTGCTAATGGGTGGTAGGGGTGGATTAATATTGCTCACTCCCAGACAAACACTCCCAGACAAACGGATACACACAGAGTTTGGTTTTGTTAATTGTGGGGACTTTACTTATTCCATAGTCTTCAATTTATTACATAGAGACCTTAACATGTACCATATCCTTACCTGATCCATAACAATAATCATGACATCACTTTAAAGCTGATGTATGTACATTGTGGGGAACTGCTTGCGTTTTAACAATTGTATGAGGTCCTCACATGTGAGTTTTTTGATAGGTTAATGTATATACAGTAATGTATGTAAAACATTTGGACTCACCTCATTTTTGCTCTACTTATTGTCCATGTTCCCAGTTCTACTTTGTAGAACATGGACTTTGTACTTGTACAATTCCAGACTCTTGTTTATCTGTTTGTGTCTCTAATGGTAAGGCCCTCAATAGTACCACAGAGCATGTATTATTTGGTCCAGCAGTGTCACTGAGGTGTTTAAATGAAACATACCGCAGCAATGCTGCACTAAACCCCCCCTCACCACATCACTGTCACTGAAGAACTGACTATAAACAATCCACCACCCAAATTATACAATTTTTGTGATGGTCCTGACCAATAGAGAGACCCAACACGAAACTAACAAAACAAAGAAAACAGATGTACTGCAGTCTTTAATTATAAAAGTATGAAGTCCACAAATGGTAAGTGGAATAAATAGAGCAAGAAACCATTAACTGAGTATGTAGATCTTTCTGCGTTTATAATTTTTAATAAGAACATAAGAACATTTTTAATAAGAACATGGGTGGTAGGGGTGAAAAACCAGCAACCATTTGTTCCTCAGTCCAGTACACTGATCTCAAAGCCACCACTGCATTTAAGATATATTAAATTTATAGTTGTACCAGACCTCTGACAATATCTGTATATAAATTCTCTTAAATCAAGCACTGTGAGTTAGAACGGTATCTTCTTAGCAGCTCTGTCTGAGGGCCATGTGAAGATTGGACACAGGTATAAGATTCTCTCTCTTCTAATCTCTCCTCAGCACAAATCTGCAGCCTGGAGTCTAATATGTGGCTGCTGATAGGCATTCTGCCTGTCTGACCGATGGAGTCTGACTCCGCCACTGTTTACATGTCACTGCACATGCTCGATGGACCTGTCTTCTCCACTGTGTGTACAGAGCACAGGGATGCTTAATGGAATCTAGTTAGGTAATGTAGATAGCATCACCAGTGAATCTGAACTAGCATGATAAATCACAATGCTCACTTCTTTTTAAGTTCAGCTTTGAGGACTGGCCTGTGTTACAGTTGAGACCATTTTCCCATGATTGTGTATATATTAAAACACTTCTATATGTGTGAGTTTTGATAAGACAGATTTCTGTTTTTTGGCATTTCTTCTTTGTGTGATTAGAAATCATGAGCTATAAAAGCTGAGTCAAATGGAATATTCCCACTGTGAGAATGTGTGTTGATGGACGAACTCCTGTTGTGCCCATCATGTGAAATAGAAGCTTGAGACAATGTCAGACCTGATTCTCTGAAAAGTGTTTATTTGCAACAGTGGTCTGTAAGATTCTTTTGAAAGGAAAACTGTGAAAAGCCAATTTATTTTCCAGAAAAGCCAATAATAGGATGAAGGGACATAATTTAATATTGCAGCTTATAGAGCTCAATATTTATCCTAGTCATATATGATAGTGATGTCAACTACCCCATATTGTACTGTGCAAATTTTGCAGGAATCAAAGAGCTTGTACAAAAATTTTTTATAGATTTTTTATTAATCTGGTAGTCATGATGCATTATAAACATATTCAAAAGCTATATAGAGCATTTGAAATGGTTATAGTCATAGGTCTTCGCTAATGTACATATATGTTTATTTCACATTCACAGTGTTATGAGAACATGTCTCAGGGCTTTATAACACAAAGCAACAAAATACATTCTAAACTGTATTTTTAACTGTTAATTAACTTAATGTAGAAACCAGTGTTATAAAGCCTTATAATGCTTGTGTTAAATGAATCCACAATCTAGATGAAGGAATCTATTGTCATTCACCATCCATTAACTGCTTATAACTTAAAACCACTCTGTACATGACTTTATAAAACAGGTAGTTCCAATCCTTAAATCTGATTGGTTGAGCTGTTTGTCCAGCCGTGACATTATTGACAATCACACATACCTTTGATCGCTTCACATTCATATTAATGCATGATATACATTTTTTACCGATGTTTTTTTTTAAACTGCATTTATTATTTAATTGTTAGAGAAACTGGAAACCTGCCAATAAGCATTTATGAATCAAACTGTTTTTAAATACTGTATTACTTATAAAAGCAATAATATGAGGTTATGATTTATTGTGAATAAATTATGGGAAAGATTTGTAATAGTGTAAAAACATAATTGATTCACAATAATGCAAGCCCTCTCATGCATTATTACATAATTTTGTGTTATAAAGCTTCATGTGATTATTGTTATTGTGGACACTTTATGATTATATCACTGTTAACACTTTATGTACATTTACTGGAGCTTATGGCAAATGTTATTAAGCTTTATAAATGCACTTATTGTGCATTATGAATTATTATGAAAAATTCTTTAACATTGGAATGAACTGTAATGGACAAGAGGGACAATACATTTAATGCCAAACATGGCAAAGCTGTATTGATATTGCAGTCCACATTTCTTAAAGTTTAAACATACTTAATGAATGTATTCAGTGAGTCAGTGATGTAGAGAGTCTGCATTGTAATACCGCAGAGCTCAGCAAGTTCTATTGTAATTGGTCACTTTAAATCTATTGTTTAAAAGAGCAAAATGTGTTTTTCTTTCTAATTATAATCCAATATATTGTATTTAAAGTGCATGATATAACTTAATGCATTAGAGATGTGCTGAAATCTGATGCACATGACTCTAGGCACCTTCTAGGCCTGCTCCACCTTAGCCCTAGGGATGTATGTGAGCAATATGCTTTATTGCTTTACTGTAACTCCTGTGCTTGCTCTGCAAGTTTAAACCATAATTTAATTGTTTCTTATATAACTTTATTTCTGTGATCATAGTTGTCTAGGTGTATAGTTTTCTTTTTTGTACTTATTTTACTATGTATTTTTAATTGTTGTTTATAATTTTATTATAAACATTAAATAGAAATTCATATTTTCATTTATTCATATGCGCATAAAACTATATTTATAGAAGAATTTTGCACCACATATAGCACAGTTATCTCAACAAGGAATCTATGCATTGCCCATGAATACATTATGTATTCACATAGAAGAAGCACCTTGACACAAGGAATAGCGCCAATGGCCATGTGATTGATGACAAACAGCAGTCTGATACTCTGAGGCTTTCCCACCCACGTAATGTATGATGGCTGGCAGATTAAAAAAAGCATACAAGCACTGACCCATCACCCAACATCCACCACACAGCTATTACTAGCACTTCACTAAAGTGCTAAACCACAATGTATATATGAAGTCATGCTAATAAGCATGTAAAAATAAACCACCAAAATGAAATGAAATGTGACCTGTTTTCAAATATGGTGCAAGATTTTAAGATGACCAGTATTATAGGAAGATCAACATTCCCTTATTCATAAACACTTAAATATATACATAGTGTTAATGACCACGTGTCCGCTATTTTTTGTGCTCCGCGTGAAGCCCTCCATGTGGTGTGTGGGTTGCCCCGCCAATCATGGTTCCCACATGTTTTCCCAGAATGCCTTGCAAACTGCCAATATAAGGGCTGCGTTCAGGTTGTTGGAGTGTTGCTGTTTAGAATACACGTCTGTTTAAAAATAGTGATTATCTGCTGAAATGATTAACTGACTTATGGTCCTTTGCTTGTTGTCGCCATGATAATTTGCAAATTATTCTTGTTTTTCACACGTTAACTGCCCATCTGTTAGCGTTTTAGCCCGTTAGCACACTAGTCTCCCAATGAGCCCTAGTCTTCTTTCTATATAAGGTTCTATAAAACACACGTCATCTTTCTTCACATACATCACTACACTCCTGCAACAGCACCCCTGGCCAATTTTGGATGTCCTGCAAACATGTGAAAATGTAAAAGCAGTTTCGGTTTTTGGTTGTATACAGTACACCTGTGGCAGTGAGACTGAATGGAAAGCCAGAATTAAGTGCTTAATGGTCTTCCCAAATTATTTTTCAATATAGTGTATTTACATTTAAATAATACGTGTTTTTAATGTCAAAATTATGCCTTGAGAGGCGAGAAAAGCCCAAAGGGCATGTACTTATTTTCAAATTCTTTTGGAATCACTTTGGAATCCTTGGTGACTTTGGCATATTGCTATTTCAACTGCAAATCAAGAATACACAGTATAATGTAGACTATGTATATGCATTCTCTGCACAAATGCAGTGATATTTAATTTCGTGCACCGGCTATTCAGTGTTCATTGGCATTGATTCCAGGAAAGCAATGAACTCTGACTGTTGTAGTCAGTAGACAATAGTTAGTCCATGTTTTTTGGTGCCAAGGTGAAAATCTGCCAAAAATAAAACCAAACACACCTCATTTCGAGATCACCACACTTAGCAGTGTAGATGTATTCATGAGCACCATTGCTATTTGAAAGATACAGGTGAAAGGCCTGAAAATAGACTGTTGGCAGGGTGTAAGATAGCAATGAGCATCACAATGCACCTTGCACATGGTGTAATATGTTGTTACATTTAAATATCAACTTGCTTTAAAAATCCAAATTTCATAAAAGAAATTCATAAACCTATAGGCATTTACATGCCAATAAATAAAACACAACATCTTGTTACATACCAGAAAATGCAGCAGAACTAAAAAGCATTGGCATTTAGGCATTGGCACATTTTTCAAGTGATTAGAGAGTCAGTAAATTTTCCTTTTTTGAAAATCAGTTTCCTATCTCCATGGTAAAAAAATGAGATCTGTATGAAATGCATGGCATTCAAAGCGGGTGTGTTAATGTGAATGCTGGCTAGCTGGATGTTTGGATGCTGGAACTTGCTCATAGCAGACGGGCCCTCGTTGCCCCAGGTGAGGTGCAGCTCTTTGCATAATTAGTTTGGACTTCAAGGTCTGTGGTTCAAATTTTGGCACATTTGTGTAACACTGGAGGCATTGTATCTTTGTTTTTTTGTGGTGCAAAAATCAGCAAATACCAATAAAAGAGGAACAGAGTGAAAAATAAAAGACTAACAGATTCTTAAAGAATTCTACATACTCACAGTTGTCGATGCATCCTGTGTTTTTCCTGTCGTCGATACATCCTGAGGTTTTTCCTGTAGTACATTATCAACATTGCACTGATTTATGTCAAGTTACATTTTAAAAAGATAGCACAGCTGTTCTATTATACCAGATTTTACGGAGATATTTCGTATTCTTTTCTTTACCTACTACGATCATGCTAGAATGTATTTATGCTAAGTAAAATAGCTAATAAGTCTTCATTTGTATGGCATCCTACAGCAGTCCATTAAGGGAATAGTAATTTGGTGAGTATGCCTCTCCACCTGTTTATGTAAGTGGGTCAGCCAAAAAGCAAGTGGGAAAATGTAAACAGAATGAGTGGAAAAAGTTAAGAAGCTTATGTTTTGATAGGGCATAGGGCAATGACTAAGCAGCAAGCACTGGATTCAAATGACTTTTTTAATGGCTCTTACAGCTCAATGCCAAATCTCATTACTTCAGTGCAGCAAGAGATACTGGCAAGAGATGCACAGTGATATTAAATATCTCTTGTTTTACTCAAGTTAATGGTTTATGATCTCACCTGTGTCATGAAAATCACTGCCTTAAGCAAGCAGGTATCACCTAGCTAAAATAATGTCTTACCCACCAAAGTTCTTTGCTATTAAATTTCATAGGTAGCCATATAGGGCAAAACTATTTTACATATTTTACACACAATGTAAACTTATGTCATATTGTTATATTGTATATAATAATAATACTAATGACAATAATGGAAGGACTGTGGACAGGATTTCGGCAACACAAACATTATTACAGTATTACAGACTTTATTACAGACACGAAACGCTTACATTCAACAAACTCTGGGCTTCAACAGAAGTCTTCTCCTGCCAGCATGCCGTGTCTATCGTCCACTTGTTCGTGTCCGGATCTCTCTCCCCGCGGCTTCCTATGTTCCTGGTTTTAAAGGGCGCACACTGATTAGGCGGAGCCATGTCAGGTGCATTAAATAACCGTAATCAAAATCCATCAACGACAGCTCTGCCTTCTCCCCCCGCGCCACGGCAATCCTCCCACAAATACATTTTATTTATGGAGCATTGTTTTGGACCTCAAAGGCCCTTAGCAACAAATAAAACAGTGTAACATTAGTAAAATAGTAGAAACACATAAAACATAGCAATAAAACTGTTTCTAAGAGACTTTTTTATTCTAAGAAAACCTAAAAGGCAGCAACAGACATATATCAGTTACAAGTTAAGAGCGATCCTAAACAGATGGGTTTTGAGGAGTGACTTAAAGTATGCAGATCAGAAGTGTCACATATTTGTTTTAGAAAAGACTTCCAAAGTGAGAGGGCAGCAACAGAAAAGGCTCTATCAAAAATATATTATCATATAAATAAATATGTATAATATACATATTTTTGTGGTTTAAACAGTGTTTTTTAAGCCATATTTAATAAGCATAATTTAAAAGTAATTACATATTTTTGTAATGTTTTTTCCTGTAATGTTTTTGTTTTCTACCAAATTAAACTTAAACCCCTAAATGTAATTTAAATTAAACCCCTAAAAATGTTCATGATCATTTAAGTGAATTAAAAATATCATGTTAAAATATGTTTGTTATTTAGAAGACAATTAGTGTCTCATTTAGTGCAGAACTAACTGGACAGAAACTTGTATTAGTAAAAACTTTAGAGAGTTAGTAACTATTGACCTGTAATAGTCAGGCAACCTCTAAATGTTTTTTTAACACCTTTTGTTTTATAAAAGCTAAATTATTTATTTTAACTGTTTATCAAAAAATTATATATAGCAGCCTTATAATGTCTGTGTTTAATAAATATTTTTCCTGAAAAAAGTGCTCAGAACTGTTTACAAATGCTTATAAGCTGTCTTTCCAGGCATACTGTAAAGAGTTATCATTAATTTCCTCTTTAAAAGAGACTGTATTCATAGTAGTACATAATGACTAATGATGTCTAAACATCCAAAGAACCAAAAGTTAAAATAAATTCATACTATAATGCATTGTCACTTTGTGATATAAAGCCTCATGTCAATTATGTCAAGCCTTATGACTGTGATTATAACCATCTATGTACATTAGCATTGGCTTATGACAAATGTTATAAAGTATTATGTATACTTTATAAAGCTTAATAAATGCACTTATAATGAATTATTAATAGCAGAACCAGAAAGTGTTACCAAAACTTTTACAGAGACTTAATATACTTAAAACTTAGCTTAGATATAACTTTTGGTTTCGAAGTCAGATAAGTTTATAAAAAAAGTAAATAAAAAGTGAAGTAATGAGAAAACAATAATAGTCGATCTTATTCCAAGATATTCTGGCTTGGGCTACACAGACCATCTGCTGAACAGCCTCGTCTTTCTTGTCCATGTGTTTTATCATACCATGCTTTCAAACACACAAGTCCAGTTTAAATGTGGAAACCAGAGTTTATATGTTTATAAAAGTACGAAAACTGTATAAAAGTTTTGAATATTTTTTTTTGCTGGTTAGAATCATGCTCACTAATTATTTAAGAGACACACTGTTTATTATATTTCACTTTGTTAGACCCCAACTTATATTTTGCAGTATTTTTGTGGGAAACTCTTTACAATGGCAAAAGTGTGAAATTACACCTTGGGGTATTCTTAACTCCTAGTCTGGTTTACTGGGTAATACTGTGGACACTGCACTTTAATCTCATTCAGTTGTGTGTGTGTGTGTGTGTGTGTGTGTGTGTGTGTGTGTGTGTTTATATAAATTTACACTCAGTGCAGAGTGATGTATCAAATATTGAATGTAGCTCATATGTTTAAACAAATAACAAGAATGAAGTGATGCAGAAGCACCAGGCTTCGCCTCTGATTCATCTTTGGCAGTTGGCCAAAGTCAGCACCGAGCACTATTCATTACCGAGCATCTATTATTCATCAAACAGAGACCTAATTTCAGATTTATATGAACTTTGCAAGTTTGTTCATTATAATAGGTAATATGCAGCATGAACGTATTACTGCATAAATTGATAATTTAAATGTCATAGATAATAATTGCTCAAATCCAAAACTATATACTGATCTTGTCTTAAACTTTGGTCTCTCACAAAGTTTATGTTAATATATCTACAATATGTAAATATGTTAATATATTTACAGTATTAAGTATAATGTAAAAATGTTTAGATGTTCAGCTATCAAAGTGATTCACAGTATCAGGTCTGAAACCTTTTAGTCATTCGATGAGAAAAGGTTGAGTTAATGTTGGCACACCTGTCTTTAATAGACAAATTAATTATTTTGGAAAAATCTGATCACAGTGTGAGACTTTGCTGAGATTTTTACTAAAAAGTGGAGACATGTATGTGATTACTGAGGTCTTTATCTCAGGAGACATATTTGAGTAGCAGGAGACTTGCGCTAAAGTCTTCTTAATCTTCCAATTTAATCTTATTGTTGTCTAGGAGAAACTACAGAGATATTAATTAGATCTTTGTTTTGAGTTTTCTTTTCCTTGGGTAATGTAGTTTCTTTTGTAAAAATAATTCCAATAGTACATTAAACAAGAAGGCACTCTGAATGCTTACACAGGACAATGCTAGCATTGAAATGTAGCAATGTAAAGTACAGTGACAGTTTACTACCCATGGTTATTATTATTTTTTTTATTATTATTATTATTTTTTTTTAAAGTAACCCAATAGACCAAAAAGGCCTTTAGCACTCTTTTAAAAGGGCATCTCACATTTGGTTTAAATGTCTTGTGTTGTTTTGGATGACAATGAGAAGTGAAATTAATTGATTTGGACTTGACCAGTTATGTCATTTTTATGTCACTGGTAACACAGCATGCCTGGCAAACCTAACTAAATCTTTGATCCATGGCAAAGTGTCTGAAACCTTTCTAGTGTAAAGCTTGATTTACATGAGTATTTTTCAGTCAGTGACCATGAGCTTCTAAGGCCAAACAGCCCTGAGCTGTAGTGTTTTTGTCCTTCCAGCATGCAGAAGCCATTATGGAGTGGAAATCTAACATGCATGGTTGCATTGATGTCTCAGTGGAATTTAGTTTTTAGTCAATCTATATAAATGAGAGAGTAAAGAAAAGCTATTGAAGTAAAGGACTTTTGACACATGTACTCAGTCATTTATTAATATTCAGCTATATTAATGCACATTAATTTACATCTATTCATAATTTATTTTAAATACAGTTTCTAGACTGCACACATCACAGTACATATCCATCCATCCATCCATTTTCTTCCGCTTTATCCTATATTAGGGTCGCGGGGGGGGTCCCCATGCCCATCCAGGGGAGAATGTTTCGGGCGCTGGGCAGATACACCCAGGACAGGGCGCCAATCCATCACTGGGCACACACTCACACAGACAACATGGAAACCTCACCCAGATTGGGTATTTGAACCGGGAATCCCTATATATATATATATATATATATATATATATATATATATATATATATATATACTTTTTATATACTGTATATACCCCTTGCTGTTTACTTGATTGCCTATTGTATTAGTTCCACCTACCATATAGATTCTTATTTAATTATTCCTATTACAAACTGCAGTTAATCTGTTTTTTTTGACACACTGTCCTATAGGCTAAAATGCTCAGGACCTCCACAGAGTGGGTCTTATATGTGTAGTTATTAATTCTCAGTACAGCACTGACACTGTTATGGTGTTTTTACGTGTCTTGTGCTGAGTGTTAAAAATTCCTGCAGTTCTGATGTGTCTGATCCACTCATGTCAGCACAACACACTAAATCACTGTCACTGCATTGCTGATAAAAATCCATTGCCCAAATATTATTTGCCCCATAATGGTCATGTAATAGTTCTAAAGTGCTGGAAATCCATTAGGTTACATGAACTTTTTGTACTTTTCTTAGCTCTTCACAGACATGTGCATCCAAATAAACACCTAGTACAACTAAGCTGGTACATAGCAAAAAAAAAGCACTATTATTATTTTACCGCTCCAGAAGAGCAGAATGTAGATCCAGTAAAACAAATTGATTTATCTAGTGTTTATGTAGTTATTGACCACATGTACACATTGATATTCATTAGACAGTGTCCATTATGCATGAAACACTCCTGGATTTCAGTTTGTGGCTTTTGCATTGTAATATCAAACAGTTGTGGACATCATTGCAGGACTTCTGTCTACATAATCTAATGTAACTTCTAATGAAAATAGCATTGCTATGCAGTGCCACAAGCTATTTTTCTTTTGCCATACACTAGATATTTAAATGAGACCACTTGTGATTACCCACAGTCTAAAAAAAAGTTTTACGCAAACTTTAGGAAAGTTAACTCTTAATAAAAGGGAGGGATGTTGATTCTAAAGTGGTTTATTTATTTTTCGATTCAATACTTCATACCTTTTTTCTACTTTTTTGAGAGTGAGCAATAAGGTATGAGCTTCTGTACCATCTAAGAAAATATATTTCTGATAGAAAGTGTGAAAAAAATAAACAGTTTTGCTCTTTTTGCTATTCAAAACCAAAATCACTGGATGAAGGAAAAAAATACAGTTAAACACAGTGTTAGAATCACTCATTCTTCCCCGGGAGATCGGCTATACGGATATAAGCCTGCGCGGGGATACTGCGCAGCGCCGCACCGTGGTTGAAGTGCGGAAGGAGAGTTCAAGACGCCGGGCTAAAAACAAAACGGGTTTATTATTAAAAAATGGTGTAGGGACACCAACAGAAAGGGGGAACGAAACAAACGCGACTAACACCTGGGTAAACCATAAACAAAGACGTGCACGGGGGAGAGGGAATATGGAAACTAAATACAAAAACACCCAATCACGTGCACAAAAACAAACCAATCACCCAACGGAGTTCATGAGTACATTAATGAGGGACAGGTGTCCCTGGCATCTGTGACACACAGAGTCCCCGTAATGCAAGTATAACCCAGCTACATTCAAGATTCTGAATTTTTTAAAGGAATTCATTTTGTACACATTTTTTACCATGTGACAGCTAGCCACATGAGACCCCACCTAAATATAAGGCTTAGCTACCAAGTAAATCAGGGACTGATTTATATTAAGTGCGTCTGATTTCTCAAAGATTATTTTTAAAGGCAATCAGTGGGAGTCATTCCCTAAAGGGCCACCTTGACCTTAAATATGTGTGTCCTCCTCATGTCTCATACTCATATGAAGATGTTTGTCAAGTGAAAATATTTAATTCCCCAATGGTGTTTGTGTCAGTATTGGTTGGTCTGTATTCCCCGTGATGATGGTGCAATCCATCCAAGCTGTGTCTCTGACAACAATGGTGCTGAAATAGATTATAGCACCTCATGGTATAAAAAATGACTTATGCTAATAACTATTTAAAAAATACAAATGAAAACAATATTTTAGTTCAATTTGTTAATAATATGTACAATTTATGGTTATTGGAGTCATATCCCACTTTTCATTAGGTAGTGTTTTTTATATGATAAGCACTGGATAACTGGTGGAGCTGTTTTATTAATAAATATATTGATCTTTTATATATTATTTCCACTACCTCAGATGCACAATGTCCACCGTATTACAGATATTATTTGATGTTGGACATTAAAATTATTTTTCAGTCACACTTTCTATGAATCCGGTAATCTGATTCTGATTTAATGTAATTACTCCATATTAATTCTATTATTCTATAATGCAATATAAACTTGCTTATAAAGTATTCATAATGCTTCTGTTAATGTAAATAGATGTTTATAACCATATTTATAAAGTGTTATAAAAATATGCCATGATACTTTATTACACAATGTGACATGCATTATAAAATGTATATTTTAACTTATTGTAGCGACTAGAGTCATAAAGCTGTATAACATTTGTTTAATAGATGCCCTCTTTAAAAATTACCTTAAGTGCTTATAACTGCTAATGACCACATATAAGCTCTCTTTACAGGCATTAAGTAAAGTGTTGTCGTTTATTACCTTTAAGGAGACTGCATTAGTGTTAGTACATAATGACTTAAATGATTATAAACGTTCTTTACAGACTTTTATCTTTTATTAAGTAAATAAAATCCTTTTTATCTTTATTTTTTTATCTTTTTTTTTAATCCTAATAATTTATAATAATACATTTATAAAAGGTAAGATTATAATGTGTTATTTCACATTGTAATAAACTTTAGGACTGTCCATCTATCCACCCATCCATCATCTTCCCCATAATTCTCTCCAGGGGAGAATGTTTTGGCGCTGTGCAGATACACCCAGAACAGGATGCCAATCTATCACTGGGCACACTCACTTTCACAGACACACTGTGAATGGTGCAATTTGGAGACTTGTGTACATTAACAGAGGCTTATGACAAATGTTATAAAGCTTTATGAATTTACTTATAATGCATTACAAATACTTGATTCATAGAAAGCATTACCGATTTTTCTTTTTGGCAAATTTGTAAAAGTAAATGTTTGATTGCGGAGTTTGATCAAATGATTTGGTGCCATAAGCATCATAGGTGAATAAATAATTTAATAATTAATTAGTTAAAACTTTTTTAATAAAAACATTCATTCATTTACTCAATATCTTTCACCTAATGCTCTACTAATGTGGTTAGGGGTGAGCATTCAGGGGAGACCGTTTTGGTGCTTTGACAGGGCGTATAAAGGGTGATAAAAAACATCATAAGAGAGTATTTTGGCATACAATTTATCCCCTTCAAGTTTATAGATGAGGCGAACCCTGTCATTTACTCCTGTTGTTTGTGGCACAAGTGTGTGCAGTGCCTTGACTGCAGGCTTTAAAATCCAGCTGAACTGCATACTGATGGATGAGCTCTTGAAGAGCTTGATCTGTGCCTAGGGGCCAGCAATAGAGTTTGATTGACACAAAGAAGGCTGAGTACATGTTTCCCGAGGTCTAATGGTGAAGATTGGAGTGGGATAACGCAGCACTCCGTGCCGGCTAACAAACTACAAAGAAATCTACGCCTGTAGCTAGAGTCAGGCTCTGAGTGCTAACGACATCTCCAGAGAGACGTACGAGCTAGAGGCTGTTAGCGTGGCTCCAGGATAAAAAAGCCTCTGCAGAGGATCATCAACGTTACCATTATAGAAACCAGAGTCGCATTGCACCCAGTTTCTACAGCCCTGGTGTAATTGGAATGGATGTTCCCCGTTACTGACAGGTCAATGAAGCTACGCTTACCCTGTGAGATAATAAAACAGAATGCGAAATTGGACTTTGGGGGATTTCCATAACATGCTTTACATGCATTATCAGCAGGACTACTTTAGCTTCTGTACTTTTTATTTATTTATTTATTTAGTTGGCTAGTTAATACTTCAGTTATCCATTAGTAATGCAGGAAGCAGAATTAACTTATGGTACATTAGCAGACTTTGAGCTACTAAGGAGAAGAGATGGATCACTTGTTGCTTTCTGCAAACAGCAAATGGTAAAATTAGATACATAAATTACAGTGATTTAGATCAAAAGTCCATACTAAGTGGATTACTGTGGTTATAGTGCTACAATCAATCATTGTTTTGGAACAATGTGATGCATGGATGGTGTAATCACACACCAACAACAATCGCTGTCTGAAAATGGCTATACTAACATCAGACTACGGGCCCCAGCAAAGAGATTAATCACTGCCTCCCGCCAGTGCATCTTTCTTTCTTTTTCCCTCTCAGTTGTAAACCAAACTTCTTTGTGCTTCCTATGCTCTTCAAAATACATATTTTCCCCCTATTTTTCATTCTTTTCACTATTCACTACTTTCCCTGTCTGTTTCCCCTCCATTTCCTCCATTCATGGTGCACTCCTCTGAAATGAAAGGTCACTTCATTAATCTGATTTCTCAGTGGAAAAATGCCATGTGTGTGCCACTCCAAAAGACTCACAACAGTGGAAATATGCCGCCAAATTAGTCCCCAATCATTATCCAGAGTGCAAATCAGCTTTTAACAAATGATACATTCAAGCAAAATATGCAGCAGGTGAAAAACTGATATTGCAGTGCAATTGCTTGCTGCAGTCATAGAGCAGTAATGTTAATCTGAATGTTAAATATGTCCTGATGCTTTAACAATGCTTTCAGTGCGACTAAATTTAAATTTTTGGATTATATGTGATTATATGTTCACTTTATGTTTATTAAGCTGAAAAAGTATTTCTATATAAGGTCATTGTAATGATGTTTGAAGCTCAAACACATCAACATGTTCAGGTTCAAGTTCAAGTTATTTATTTATATAGCGCTTTTTACACTAGTACATTGTCACAAAGCAACTTTACAGCATTGTAAGCCTTTAAACCCCCAAAGTGACAATGGCAAGAAAAATCTTTCTGTAATGTTATTATTTTATGACATTCCTGAGTAGCCAGGCAGCATCAATATTGTAGGACTATAAGACTATATAGAGACAATGTATGGACGACTTACATCCTGGGAGAGGACAAGACAGGGGAGTTTTAAAATACCTGCAGGTAAAAGACAAGAACTATTAAAATGCAACAATTTTTCAACCATAATTATACTTACCAGTGCGTACGAAATTTGTATTATGTGTGTATGTTTGATTTATTGTTGAATGTTGGGGAAATATAAATAGGCTGATGTCTAATGTCATTGGTTTAAAGGAGGGTTGGAAGATTAACTCGGATAATGTTATTTTTGTGTCTTAGCAGTGGAGGGGACCGGTATTGCGCTGGTTAATGTGTGGGTAGCTGTTACACACCCTGCTTACCCCAATCACCCACCTGTATACACTACAGATGTGGCGTTATGCTTTTGATGTCCTGTTTGGATAGGGTGTGGTTAGTATTAAAAAATCACATTCCTGTTGCACTCTGAATGCTCTTCCGTAATCGTAATGTTTAATAACCATTAATACCACAGTCATTAACAAAGTAATTATGAGGTTGTCTTTCTCTCACTTAAAAAAATACTACTTTTTTTACCCTTCATATAAAACTGTCAGCTGTTAAGCTCAAGCTATGGTGGGTTGTGCATTTTACACCTAGGAAAAGTAATTGTCACACCTTGTTTACCGGTGAGGGTTGTTGTGCCTCAAAAGGTTGTGGGATGACGACCAAAAAATGACGAACCACGGTAGCACATTCAGTGCGTTTAGTGTTTTATTTACAGGTGGAAAAAAAATCTACAAAAAATTTAAGCAACGCAATAAAACAAAGAAAAATAATTAATATACAAACACAGGTGATCCACGTTTCCCTTTTACTCTAAGGACACTCTTTGGTTTAACAGATAAACAAACATCTCTCTTCTAAGAATGAATTGAGCCCTTAAATAGGCTCCTAGTGGGGTATCCTCCATGGCCAAACCAATTATCTCTCCCTGTAGGGGAATACATTTACATGATAACTGATACAAACACACAATGAAGAATGAAAATTTTGAATGAAAAAAATGTAAATCTTAATAAATACTCGACAAATATTCAAAATTTATAAACACATCACTAAATATAATTAGAAAAAAATACAAACAATAATGGCAACCAATAATAATTCCAGAACCCCTCCCCCTTTACATGGTATGTCCCAAACTGGGCCTACTGAGCATGCCTCAGTTTTCCTCGGGCACTATAAAAGGGTAGCAAAGTGAGGTTTGGGCCCCTTTAAAACAGGAACACATTGAGCACAGGGGGCAGAAGGCAGAACAGGACTGGAGACTACTTTGTTCTGTCACAGTAATGCTCCATCTAAATCCTTTAATGGGGTTGCAGGGGGGGCCCCCATGCCCATCAAGTAGTGACAGTTTTGGGTGCTGGGCAGACATACCCAGGACAGGGCACCAATAAATTGCTGGCACACTCTCTCACACACAAACACACACTATATGGGGCAATTTAGAGCATTCAGTTTGCCACCCAGATTGGGATTCGAACCTGGAATCCCCAGTGCTGAAAGGTGAATGTGCTAACCACTAAGCCACCGTGCCGCCCCCAGCTGAATCATTTTACCTATAATGTAGTATAAAGAGTCATTGCATCGAAGATCCAACACATATTCACATGTCCTGCTGACACTTTTCTGTGTCAAAACCTAGTCAACAACTGATGATCTGTTATTTTGTTTTGTTTTTACATAAACTAGACAATTATCTTCTTACAGTGAATGACATTTAAGTCTGTAGTGACTTAATAAAAAGAGAAAACGTAAAAACTTTAACAATCATGTAAATAATAAAAGGTATAGATCCATCCCAAACAACTAAAAAGCTGCAAACTTTAAAAAATAGGTATTGCTAAATACATGAGTAGAATAACAAGTAAACACAGTATTTGCTGAAAATTGTAGGTTTGAGAACAGTGCTGAAAAATAGATGTGTAGATATAAAACCAGTGGGTTGGAAGATTTTAGATCTACAGCTTATATGCTCACAAAGAGATACCTGAGTTTTAAATTAGTTTAAAATTTGCCACTTGAATACAAATGTACAAAAATATATTCTCTCAGATAAACTAGTCTTACTATGCCTTTGTTATATTCTAGCAGTAACCTATATTTATACATTTTACATAATTCTGTTTCTTTGTCAACAGCTTAAAGTACATTAAATACACAAGGGTTGGCAACACCCCTTCATGTACAAATAGTGTAGAGAATCTAAGGAGTCGGTATTTTATTCAAAGTAAATATTTAATATTTTATTCACTGTATTTATATTTTGTTATTTTTTTGTTTACATGAATAGAATATTTATGTGGCGGCATGGTGGCTTAGTGGTTATCATGTTTGCCTCTCCGTGCTGGGGATACAGGTTTGAATTCTAATTTAAGTGGAGTTTCCATGTTCCCTTCATGTCCATGAGTTTCCTCCGGGTTCTCTGGTTTCCTTCACAGTCCAAAAATATGGAATCAAGATAAATTGACAGGTCTACATTGCCCCCGCCACCCTAGAAGAGGACAATGCTGAAGATAATGAATCAATGAATATGATAATAAGTGGTGCACAATATTTTATAATACAGTAATGCATTTTGAAAGCAGTTTCAAATGTGAAGCCTATTAAAATAATGCCACCTATATGTTATATTGGTCATTCACAAAGTAATGTGCACAGAAGAAAATACCGTCCACTGCAGAAATTTAGATCAGCCACTATGAATGTAAAGGAGCAGTATACGAGAAGAAACATATGAATTTATGCCACAGGTTTTTAAACCTTATTACTATTCTTTATCAATGCAATTTGTAAATTCCTCTGTAATCATATAACATATATTTACCTCTTATTTTGGCTAATCGGTTATTATTAATGTATGGATTGGTTGTGCATCCTATCTATGACTACACCTCAGTTATAACTACATCTTTTTCATAACTATACTGTATTTATACATCTTATTGTATATTAAACTTCACATATATTCAATGAATATATACTTGTATATTTAAAAAAATGTAAAATCTAAACAGTTTAAAACTAATTTACTGAGTTTTTTAATTAGATTTGACTTTACTCCGGTAAGTCAGATTTTAATTCTGCCCTATTTTCACACATCAGACATCACTACTCCCTCATGAACCATCAGCTAGTTACCAACCATGGAACGACCATCACTTGCTTTCGCCAAAAGCTGTGATGCCAAATGTTTCTGAGCTGCTGCTAAAACAACATAAAATGTTGCATTAATGACGTATTAATTATTTGATGCAGAACTTATATATATAAGAAAATATTTGCAAAGCTAACTGTATATAAAGCACACAGTTGTATTATTATTTTGTTGTAAATTTATACAAAGAACAATGAAAATGTTTCAACAGTGGTCACAATGTACAAAGACTTATTAAAAGGAAGATGTAATATTCATAATATAATATTATATTTCAGATTTGTCATGAACACAAAGGGCACACAGCACAAGCATGACTATGACACACTGGCAGGCAGACCATAGACAGTGATGTACTGTTTCAGCTCAGTGAGCAAGAAAAAGTTTTATTGTGAGCACATCAACTTTGTTACTTTTGCTGATCTCAAAGTTAGAATGAAATAAACACAAGTTTAATTTATTGCTGTTACTGAGACATAATGACCAGGGTAAACCTCCATTTGAAGCTATAAATTAACACTACGATGTGCTTTGACAGTGGAAGGTGCCACTAGGGGGCCCTATACAGGCTGTGCGGTAACTATGTGTAGTTTTGGCTGCAATTAAACTGGTAGGTGAAAACAATCTTCTCTCTGTTTCTCTTTTTTGCCCTTTTTTCAGAAAAGGAAAGGTGTAACGAGGGGTGGGCATGAATGATGATCGTAGAACAGAAATGGGTTTGATTACAGACAGTATTTATGATTACATTTATGCTCTTATTCAAAGTGACTTACAAATGAGAGAACAACACAAGTCAGTAGTTAAGGAAAAAACACTGTAAAATAATTAAAACCTGATAATTATCTGATCCCGCCTTTTTTATATTATATTTATATCTATAGATATTTAAAATCACATTTATCATACAGCTGTTTGTAGCTCACCGAAGTCACCCTCCTGCCGGGACCATGGAAGCTCCATTGTATGTGATGATACAGCTTATAAAGCCCACACACAATCATCAGGCGGAGGCACGTTGGCTCATGTCTGCCTTCCTCCCCCCAGCGCCTTCAGGCTACCATCACACTGCCCCTTCAGCAGATTCTGCCCTTGATTCCAGTTTCTCTCCTGGATGGGCATGGGGAAACCCCCCACCCCCCCCACGACCCTAACAAATAGTGTGAGGTTTTTTGTTTCTCATCTGGGGGAATGCTAAAACCCCAGCCATTTTTAGGCAAGTAAGCAATTTTGTGCATGCAATACGATGCAATGAAAAAATGGCATATTTTTTAAATGGCATAATTGTACATTTTCTGTTCTTAAGTGTGGCTTTTATTTACCTCAACTCACCACCATCACTACCAATAGATTTGTTTTTAGTCCATCATTTTAGAGAGCAATTACAGGTCAGGTGCTAATGTTGGACAAGAAAGCCGGTCATGTAAAAAAATGTCTTATTCATCCTAAAGTTCAGCGATGGATTGGCGCCCTGTCCTGGGTCTATCTGCCCAGCGCCCGAGACGTTCTCCCCTGGATGGGCATGGGGAACCCCACCGCGACCCTAATAGAGGATAAAGCGGGAGATAATGAATGAATGAATGAATCCTAAAGTTTTAAATTAATGTGTCTGGCAGCTGACCTCGCCATAGCATTATTAGCAAACTGTTTGCCCAATGGAACAACTATGGTGGATGTTGAATGTTGAAATGCTGAAAGCATATTATTGTCTAAAACGCATGATTTAGAAATTAAAATTTTCAGTCACAGAGTACTTGAATAGTAGAGCAGTTTAAATGCTAAAACGCTGCTGGGTAGCTTACAGTATATGCGAATTTCAAGCTGTGCCTCTGTTTCACCATCCCAACGGCACAATTGGCTGTATCTAAAAGCCCACATGGTTTTGACCATGAACTGTGTTTACAAGAACACATTTAAAGTAAATGCAATGTCTAATCCATATACCTCATGAATAAAACTACAAATAAACAATTAACATTATCTTACATAAGATGTTCTACAGTATGTAGCTTAATGGGAGTCGCTGTTTGTTTACTAGGATTTTGATGTGTCTTTGCCTTTCTGTGCAGCTCATTGTCCTTGTGAGTGATTAGAATGCTTTGTGAATGCCTGAGTCGGTGTGCTCATTAATCAGTGTGTGATCACTGTGGTGGCCACTGAATAAACAGCATCCTCATCACCCTATTCCCCTTGGGCTGCCCTGTGCTGGAAGCAAGGCTTCTCTGGGAATTTTATGCAATTCCATTTAAATCCAGAGCAGGAACAATGCCAGTGCAGCTCATTGTAATCAAGGCACAGCCGGCCTCAAGCATCATTGACACTAAATGGACTTATATTTGTGATCATACATACACCTGGGTTAAAAAAAACCTACATTTGTTTATTGCTATGCTTTTAATGATCCTAAAGCAAATTATTAGTGAGAAAATAAGCACAAGCGTTTATTCATTATGAGATTTGGTTCCCTTTTCTTGAATGTTTTTCCTTTACATATACATTTAGTCAATTAGCAGATACTTTTATCCAAATAGACTTTCAAATGCGAGAACAACACAAGTCAGTAGTTAAGAAAAAAACAGCTCAAACTGGATCATTATCCTCTCTGGATTTAATACCTAGATTCTTTTTTCTGGAAGAGATGTGTTTTAAGTTGTTTCTTTAAAATTCTAAATGTATCAGCATGACAGACAAGGTTGAGGAGTTTATTCCTCTATTCAACAGTGGTGAATAATAGAGTAAAAAAAATTAGCAGATGTTAAGTGACTTACAAATATTCCAAATTGGTTGAGGTCAGAACACAGGGTTGGTAATACAGCACCCGTGGAGCTATGAAGATTGAGGGTCTTGCTCAGGGACCCACACTGGTAACCTCAGTGGACCTAGGATTAAAACTTACTAAATTGCTGAGCTACCACACCCAATTATTTATTCATTCATTATCTCCCTCTTTATCCTCTATAAGGGTCGCGGTGGGATTCCTCATGCCCATCCAGGGGAGAACGTCTCAGACGCTGGGCAGATAGACCCAGGACAGGGTGCCAATCCATCGCTGGGCACATACTCACTCACACAGACACACGCTATATGGGGCAATTTTGAGAATTCAATTGACTTGATCCATGTTTTTGGACTGTGGGAGGAAACCGGAGAACCCGGAGGAAACCCACGCAGACACGGGGAGAACATGGAAACTTCACCCAGATGGGGATTCGAACTGGGAATCCCTAGTGCTGAGAGGCGAACGTGCTAACCACTAAGCCACCGTGCCGCCCACACCCAATTAAATTATCTAATTTCTCTAGAATGTTATCTTTGCAAACCAAAAAAGTGTATTATTAAACTTTATTTTCCAGCTTTCTTTCCTGAGATTTAATCACTACTCTGTGTGCATCTAAAATTTCACATGCAGGACAAATGCCAATCTGCATAAAAAATATTTTTTGTGTCTAATTAGTCTTGACTCCATTGCGTCTGGGCAAGTTACACTGGTGCCAAAACCCAGAACAATCAGGACTTTATGCCAATGAGGATCAGATATAGGACTTAGCAGACCCACATGTAGATTTCTTATGCAAAGCTCAACATTTGGTTCTAATATGGAAATGTAGAAACACAGAAATACATTCTGCTATGACCTTTCAGTAATCCAACTTTCACTCTCATGTTTCACAAGTGAAATTCATTATTTCGCACTTTCTGAGTGTAATTCGTCTATTCTGTTTGGTTGGATACACAGTTAGTAAACACATAAGTTTCTGGTGAGATCCATCACATCTCCTGCTTCCCTGGTTCCACCCATTATTTAAAAATCCATGTTTGATCGCAGCTTTGTCATCACCTTAGTTCTAATGTTCTTCTCAATATTTTGTTATTAAGACCCTGTTTATGTTTTGGCCACTTTTTTCTTGAAAATATACATTTGCTAGTGCAATGCTTTAAATTCATACCACCATAATGCAACAACTGAAGTCTGCAAATCATTCCCTAATAAACATTTCAGTGACAAATTCAGCCTTTGAGCTATTGCGTTATCATTTTTGGTGAATACTGTGAATAGGATGAATAAGATGTCTCAGTGAAGCTGGATCATAAGCCATTGTTTCCTTTTTTCATCTAAAAGTTTTTTTTTTCTTTCCAGAAGTTGTTTATACTGACATCAAATATGGGAAGTGTCACACAATAAATTTAGCGGGGACCAGATACTCTTTCTGCAGTCAAAATATCAAAGCATTTTGAGATCAAAAGTGTTTCGGAACCAATGTGAGCCAGAGGGGGGTGGACAGATATGTAAAATCTCTGCAAATTCCCTGGAACTTTTATAAACTTCGAAAACCTGGGTTCTGGTTAAAACTTTTTTTTAATGAAGCAAATATGCCCTGAGTCTGTCTTCATTCTCCAGCTTTGGGCTTATGTTTGAAGTCTCTGAACTGAACAAAGGATTCATGCCCTTTAAGGAAGGAGAACAATTTCTACACTTGATGCACAAATGATCCATTTAGACACCTGACTCCAACTTGGTGATGGTATTGCCCTCTCAAAGCTGCAGCACAAAAGTCAGGGTGACAGTCTATTGGCTGTTGCATTAATTATGTGTAATTAACACAATTTATACATTTACATCAATAACCAGTACAGGGTTCGAAATGTTTGCTCAAACCATTTTTTTTACAAAAGCTAAATAATAATGACATGAACCTCTTGAATATTAGGGTGATTCTCCTTAAGTCAGAAAAATCAGGGCCAAATTTAAGCTACAAACTAGCATCTGCTCTGTTTGTGAAGAATTGTATTTTGCAGCATCACCACTCAACCCAAGCAGCATCAAGTCTATGCACTGCAACAACATCATCAACTGAGATCTTTGCAATATAGATCAGTGTGGTTGTGCAAAAGGGGAAGGGGAGGCGAAGCCAGTGGTTTGATCAGGAAGATTGATTATTGCACCTGAACTGGCACTGTGTTGTTGTGACATCATATGCTGTGGGTAGAGTGATTCCAAGGACCTGTCAGAAGCGAGACGTTTGGCATGCGACACCATACTATTACAGCTGTATGAGTGTATAAGTGATTTTAAATACTCTGTAATAAAGCCCGTTCCTGTAGGAATCCTGTCCCCAGTCCTCATTAGTGCCCACCCCTTGTTACAATCACTTCGCCTGCTATGTTGTGGAATTCAACAAATCAAACAGTCAGTAGAAATAGCAATGCGTTATTATTAGAAACACACTGATATTTATTTATAAAAAAAAAAAAAAAGGTTTAAATCCTCGTAAGTTTCCTTTAGAGGACTGTCAATACTACTCCAGAGATTGGACATAATATGGACTAGAGTTAGGATTCCCCAGACTCAACAGATGCACTTATAATTAATGTTAATTATAGGATGTCTGGTGAACCTACAGCGTCAAAGATAATTAACACACAGGACTTTTCAGCCTGCCACCAACTCACTGTACTGCAGCAGAGGCTCTTGTTCTCTTCTGTTTGTTTCAAACCTTTGCATTTCTAAATTCTTGCACTGGCACATGGGGCTGTATTTTACTGATCTTTAGATGAGCAGTCAACCTTGCCACTTGATTTAGGGTGTATCTGTGTGTCTTTGCTATCATAACGATGGGAAAAGTATGTCTTACACAGCTCGAAATGCGGAAAAGGCATGTATTTAATCTCTTACTTATTCATGGGTGTGTTTTGGGTGTAATGTGCAAAAAACAATCAACCAATCAGTGTGTCACTTGACATTCCTTTTAAGAGCCAAATGCGGTCTGATTTTGGCTGATTGATGTTTTTCATTCATTTATTCATTATCTTGGGCTATTAGGTGGTTTGTGCGAGGGGGGGGGTTCGTTTTGGGCTGGGCACAGACTCACACAAACACATTTTATGGGGCAAATTAGAGCATTCAGTTTATTTTGAATCTAAGTTTTAGGAATGTGGGAGGAAACCGGAGAACCTGGAGGAAACCCATGGAAACTCCACCCAGATTGGGATTCAAAACTAGATCCTAACCCTAACCCCAGCTCTGCCAGGGGAATGTGTAAAATTTGAACTAATTGTTATCTGTGATAAACAGGGAATACATGAACTTGTGTATTTCTAGGCATTAGGCAAGTTAATGTACTATGTAGAAAAATAGCAAGTGTAATAAAGAAATTATTTTAGATTTTTACGAAATTTAAACTATTTAAAAAATATATATATTCTGCTATTGGGTGGCACGGTGGATTAGTGGTTAGCACGTTCGCCTCTCAGCACTAGGGATTCCCGGTTCGAATCCCCATCTGGGTGGAGTTTCCATGTTCTCCCCGTGTCTGCGTGGGTTTTCTCCGGGTTCTCCGGTTTCCTCCCACAGTCCAAAAACATGGATCAAGTCAATTGAGTTCTCTAAATTGCCCCATATAGAGTGTGTCTGTGTGAGTGAGTGTGTGCCCAGCGATAGATTGGCGCCTTGTCCTGGGTGTATCTGCCCAGCGCCTGAACCGTTCTCCCCTGGATGGGCATAGGGAACCCCACCGCGACCTTAATAGAGGATAAAGCGGAAGATAATGAATGAATGAATGAATATTCTGCTATTATTATAGAACATTACATTTTGAACCACGCTTGCATGTACATTCGAATCACAAAGCCGTTAACATATTATTTACTGGGAAGAAATAAGAAATAAGTAAGCAACTGAGAGAACTATTGGAAGTAATTTAACTATAAACCATGAGTCAACTCTGAAATGCAGACAATGCAAAGCAATCACAGTCGCTATATTGTACCTGTACTGTGGTAGCTGTCCAGGCTTTAATCAATAGGTATTGTTCAGTGAATTTAAAAGCAGCAGCCTTGAACTTTTTGATCTTACAAAGACACGGTTTGATAGGAACAGCATGGTTCACAAAGAAACTTTTCCAAACTATTAGAAGAATGTAAAGTTATATTATGCAGTGGCGTTTCTTGACTGTACTCACCCTTTGGTGTCATTTATTTCAATTGTTGTTTATTCGACAATTAACAATTAACAATATTTGTTTATTTCAATTGTTTGATTTTTTTTGTATTAATGTATTTTAGCACGGTGGCTTAGTGGTTAGCACGTTCGCCTTTCAGCGCTAGGGATTCCCAGTTCGAATCCCCATCTGGGTGGAGTTTCCATGTTCACCCCATGTCTGCGTGGGTTTCCTCTGGGTTCTCCGGTTTCCTCCCACAGTCCAAAAACATGGATCAAGTTAATTGAATTCTCAAAATTGCCCCATAAAGAGTGTGTCTGTGTGAGTGAGTGTGTGGCCAGCGATGGATTGGCGCCCTTTCCTGGGTGTATCTGCCCAGCGCCCGAAACGTTCTCCCCTGGATGGGCATGGGGAACCCCACCGCGACCCTAATAGAGGATAAGCGGGAGATAATGAATGAATGTATTTTAGGTACTTTTTATGTATGTTTAATGTACTTAATTTCCCTGAAGGAATTACCCAAAGGGATCAATAAAGTTTTATCTTATCTTATCTTATTTGTATTAATATCTTTTAAATTGGTCTTTTAGACCAATTAAATTATTTTTTAAATACTTTACAAAGCCAACAGAGCAGTGTGGTCATAACACATGTTATGTCAGCTCCAGTAAAATCATCCTAAAAAGATTTTTTCACACATTAGCCTTGGGATCAGGTATCACAATATTTATTACAATACTTGATTAAGATTGTCTCTGTCTTAAAATCTTTACCAGTACTTAAACAATGATACTGTGTGATTAATGCATATGAACTTTTATTCTTTGATGTTTTATCAACCTTCCTGTTCACTTCATGCATCAATTTGAGGACAGTAGCTCATTTGTTGTTGCCCAGCTTTTGTGTTTGTCATCCTCTTAACTTTCACAAATACTTAATGAACACTGCGTACATGATGCTTGACATTTTTGTCAGCCTAGCAGTAATTTTATAAGTGTTTCAAAAATCTCCCTCCCTTGTTTTACTGCGTCACTGCAGTGCTGAGATTATCTACCACCAAAAAAAAAAACATCCATCCTGGTTGAATGCATGAAATGATTTAGGGGTTGCTGAATTGAGTGGAAGGTGGGGTGAATGGATGGATTAGGTGGTCTTATGAATGGATATGTGGGTGGATGGATTGGGTGGGTGGATGAATTTGAAGAAATAGGTGGCTAAGTGTGTGAATGAATTGCTAGGTAGGTAGAGTGCTAAACAGTAAATCGCTGAGTGGATAGATATATTAATAGTTGGATTGACAGGCTGACTGACAGACCGATGGACAGAGTAATTTATTGACTGATTACCTCAGTTGTGTAGACTCTTTAATTTATTTGCTTATGATATTTATAATTCTAGTACAAGATTTGTATCTCTTTTTATTAAATGATATATTTAACTACATTAAAAATCAACACATCGTCATATGACAGCTTTATTTGTTTTATTTTGTATAATTACGTTTTTTTATTAGGGTTTAATGATAAAAGCACGTCTTCACTCTGGGTAGATATTAAACTGCCATGTTTGAATCACGCTAAAGAAATAAATGTTTTATAGACATGTTTCTGTGTTATTTAGCAGTTACATGGTTGGTCTTCTGACAAAGTAATTTATTACTAGTGACTAACCACTTGTCTTCTAATAAGATTTTATTTTCTTTATTACTTTTATTTTTATTCTTTATTGTTACTCTTTGAAACAAAGCAAATGAAAAACAAGCAATAAAACCCATAATTCCATCATACTCTACTTACCGGATTGCCACAGATAGAATGCTATAAGCTTCCATTTAAATTTGCATGCTTCATTAAATAGATCAGGCATATTGTATGGTCTATTATGTTTTGAACTATGATGACATGTTTTCTTAGTTTCTTAATCAATATCCATCATTTTACTTCACTGGTCATGTCATGACCAATAAAGAAATATTGACTGTGGTATTCAGACCTTAATGTCCCTTTTAAAAGCAACATACTACTCTAAAAAACTGTTGAAGGAAATGATTTAGAAAATAATGAAAAGGATTTTTTTTGCTTCACATCTGTTACATGACACCAAGCACCATAAAATTTTCAAGCTGGACACATGGACACTGACTGTTCCAATAGGTGGTTCTACCTCCTACTATAACCAAAAACATAGTATAACATAACATAAAGAATTTTTAAATAAAGGGATAAGACTGGAGTAAATGAAATCAACAAAACTACTTACCAAAGCCTTAACCCGGACGAGCCGCCAAATTCTTAGGTTCAAAATCTCAAGCCGACCGAACAGCTATGGAAAATATTAGATTCAAACTCAAGCTGACTCAGTCTTCCATATAAGCACAAAAACACAGGGCCTAGCAAATAATACTTCCAATCACGCAACACCTCTCCAAAAGGTTTGCACTATTCTCTACACTCTGATAGTGAGAAATTTATATTATACTGTAAGTATTCCATGTTGGTATGGTTAGTTGTAATGCACACAATTGCTTTTATTATTTCAGTCATACTGAAAATACATAGAAACAAGTCTATCATTCAATTACATTCATTACATTTTATTGAATAAATTAAGTTTACACAGGAAAAAGAAAATCATCAAAAGAGAAAGAGTAAAATTACTTATTTTAAGATTTATACAAGAAAATGTCAAGCCATAGGTCAAATTGACCCAAACACAAAGACCCCTTAAAGAGTCCCAGAAAGTCCTGTATGCCTCAAATGTAGTGATTACAGAATAAAAAAACAAACAAGAAAAACTCCTTACAAATGTATTGAACATCCCATATGATTCATGTTTAAAAAATGGTAAATCTTCAATGTTTGGTACTGAATATTTAATGAAATCTGTATTCTACTGAGAGAATATACATCTACGTCTGTCAGCTTAGACAAAACATTGTAATTTCAGCAGGAATGTAACGGGATCTGTTTAGAATAGAAAAAGTTTGTCAAATGATCCTGAAGCTCAGAGGTGGAAGGATGATATAAGCATTGGATCTTTTCTTAAAATGCCTGCAGAATACAAGCCAACATAGGAAGATGAATGAAGCTATATAGCAAAAATCTGCCGCAGTTCACCACAATGCTAAAAATAAGATGTGGTTGGAAGGTTCAAAAGAACCATAATCGTAACATACAGCCAAGGGGGCACTTAATTGGTTCTGTAGAAGAAAAATGAAGATGCTATAATGGTCTAGTCAATCAAAGAACTTTGTATGAAATAACTGGGCCAAAATTCCACCTGAACAGTCTGAGAGATTAGTTCCTTTGTACATGAAGCATTTTGAACCTGTCATTGCAAACAAAGGAGTCTCCACAAAGTAGTAAATGAATGTCAGTTAACATATTCAGAAATGCTTTCCTGCCTTCTTCCTTATTGCAGATAATTACTTCTCATATAGACTAAAAAGTTGTATTAATCTAATAGTTTCATAGAAAGTTTTGATAAATGTCTGGCCAAATGTCCCGAGAATAATTGCCTCATAAATATGTTTAAAAGACAGTGGCTTGTTTAATGTATAAAGACTCAATAATTTGTGGTTACCATTAATGGTTAGAATTCATGTTTTAGTAATATTAGAAGTGAACACAAGCCAAAACTGTAAACAAGGCACAACGTTCTGCACATTTCACATTTGCTATTTGTTTACTGAATTTAAGATGTTTGACATCGGGGCATTCTAACTTATGCATGAGCCTGTATTAACCTTGCTCTTGGAATTTCTGCTTTGCTACATTGCTTGCATCCTGATACAATATCTCCTGCTTTTGCATTATTATAAAACCATTTAACCTGATTATTTTTTTAAAAATGGTTTAGTACAATTAAGTTTAGTTAAGTTGCTGTAACCCGCTAATATTTGTTTTCGTTATTCTACAATACTACCAAAAATCTAAAAGCTGCATACTTTTTATTAGGCAGTAAGTTTGCTTTGGAAATGATTTTATAACCCCATAATAAAATATCATGGACCTGGTTTGAAAAAAAAAAAAAAAAGTAGTCAGCACTTCATCTGGTTTTGTGTTAAGATTTCGCTTTGTCTTCTGAGTTTCCCAGGCCTCCTTTAGTTTATTTAGGTTTCAGCCTCTTTAAGTTAATTACCACTTAGCCATAACACTAACACAGCCTTAGTTCTTCTCAGCTTGTTGTGTTACTTCATGTGTTTGTTTAGTTGATTGACACTCAGCCTTGATTCATTCCAGCTCGTTGTATTAATTAATCCTGTGTTTCTTCCTTTTGCTATTTGTTCCTCACCTTAGATCTCAGTCAGACCAAAGGTCGTCAGTTTAGTTTCTTACCCTGTTCTGTGTTTTGATTTGGTTATTTGATGTTAAATAAAGTCTTAAGTATTTTGACTGCTACTTCATACATTTCCGCACTGCATACATGGACCGAGCATTACAGTAATCTACGTATGATATGTAATTGTTCAGCACACACCCATCATGCATGTCAACACACCCCAGCGGGATGGCCTTTTCCATCTCCAAATACGTTCCTATAAAGCAAAACCCAAATACATGCCACTGAAAAAAATCACTCTATCAATCACAAGAAAGTCCCAAACACATTTATATGCAGATTTCATAGTACTGGCATGCTGGATACCAAGCCACAAACACAACACATAAGCAGATGTGCAAACTCAGTTTCTGGCTGGGAGGCTGATTTTCTGCTTAGCATTTTCTACAGAATGAACCCAAATATCTAATCACAGAATTACTTTGTTTGTCCTGCCAGAGAGCATGCAGATAATCCATCTCACTTTGTCCAGACCGTGTTGCTGGTGTGAGAGATGCCAGGAAGATGAGCTTGGCACATATCATTTCGGCGCCTGGATGGCAGTTGTCACAGGATCACTCACACAACTGCAAAGAATTAATTAACATCCAATAAAAGAACTGGAAAGCCTTTAAATATTGGCAGATTCATTGGGTTTATAAAACATGTTCTTGATGCTGCTTCTAAAAACACAAACACATTTTGGACAACTATATGACTCTGACTATTGTTGCGACATGAAGTGTCCACATAGTTTTGGACGCCACGTGATGGATTAAGAAGGCCATTTTATATGGGAGATAAGATTTGGCAGGTTGCCCTGCCAATGGAAATGTTTTTTTTTAGCATGCCTTGTGTTATGGTGATATAAGTGGAAGGGCAGGCAACTCATGGTCTATTCTTCGTCATCGCGACACCATAAAGGGAGCAGTTTGGGGAAAGCCCTATCTATTCTATCATGATTGTGCCTTAGTGCACAAAGCAAGGTTCATAAAGACATGGCTACATAAGTTTGGTGTGGAAGAACAGGATAAACCCATATAGACCCTTATCAACCATCACACTATAAGATAAGCTAGAATGTAGCTTCTGCATCACAGCTGCCCACATCAATGTCTAACATTACAAGTTAAAGTGAGGGTGACCAACTCATTATAAGGCTTGTTTGTAACTAGCCACTTGGCTCGTGAACTTGTCATGATGTTCTACTGCAACAAGTGTAAGCATTAATTTACACGTAATTGGTCGGACTGCGTAAAATATAAATCTGCACCAGGCTATTAATGTGAATGGCAAATGATTAAATAATTGGTTAATTGCAAGTCACTCAAAAACTGA
>JAFMOD010000688.1:461612-472951 GCA_019802435.1 Corydoras maculifer | reverse complement strand
GGCAATTTTGAGAATTCAATTAACTTGATCCATGTTTTTGGACTGTGGGAAGAAACCGGAGAACCCGGAGGAAACCCACGCAGACACGGGGAGAACATGGAAACTCCACCCAGATGGGGATTCGAACCGGGAATCCCTAGCGCTGAGAGGCGAATGTGCTAACCACTAAGCCACCGTGCCGCCATATATATATATATATATATATATATATATATATATATATATATATATATATATATTATATTATATATATAATATTATATATTATATATTATTGTCTATTTGTATGTATATGTGTGTTTGTATATGTATATATGTGTGTGTGTGTGTGTGTGTGTGTGTGTGTGTGAGTGTGTATTTTACAGATAATATGTAAGACTCTTTCTTCAGTTGTAACTTATTGTAATATAGTTGTGTTAGATGGGTGATTAATACTCCTTTGGCTAAAGCCACGCATTTTTACGCCTAGCGCGTCAATCCCCCACCCCCCTGCGGTGTGCTGCTATTGTTATGCTAATTCGTCACAGAAAGTCCAACCCCTGAATTTAAATACCCTGACAAGTTTCAGGCTGCAGACCAGAAAGGTTTTCAAATGAATTACGTACTAAAACTGCACATAATCATTATTATTCATTATGTGCGCACTGGTGTCGGGTTGTGCAGTATATAAAATAGTTTTTTCAAAAAGTAATACTCTGAACAGGAACCAAAAATGTAAAATAAAAATAAACAGATGGGAATTGTTAGCAAATGGGAACAAATGGGACATATCCATACTTAGCTTAACTTGCATTTGAATCTAGTATACTGTTAAAGACACTGTCAATTACATACACAAGTGTTGTGTTTCTTGACTCATTCTACACACCTGGGGCCAATCAGCTGCACAGTATAAAATCATCTCCCACTCTAGCTTTCTGTCAGATTGACTCGCATACAGCTGTTGTATGTTATGTCCTCCTGCCTGCTTGTCAGTCAGTCAGTCAGTCAGTCATTCAGTTTTCTGTCTGTTCTGTGAAAATTGACAGCTTTAGTAGTATAAATGATAATGATATAAATTATTAAATAATAATATTAATAATAATAATAATAATAATAATAATAATAATAATAATAATAGTAAATTAATTATCATTTAAAAATTAAGTATGCTTGTGAATGTTCACTGTCATGTGCTTTTTACTAATTAAATGCAAATTTAAAGCCAGCAATACAGTTCTGTTCTGATTATAAAATGAGTATGTATGACACATTTATTTTAATGCAATAAAGCAGTTTGCATGCACACTTCTTCATGACTAAAGTATTTTTGATAATAAGACTTTTAGTAGTATAATTATACCCAGAGGTAGGATTCTGAAAACAGAACCTTGAACCTTGAGTCAACATGCCTTAATGCCTTATTATATTTTTTAACTTTGTGGCCAAACACAAAGAAAAAACAGATAGTTTGGTGGTAAGCATCTCTAAGTGCTGGACATCCAGGTTCAAATCCTGATCTGGGTTTTCACGTTCTTCCCGTGTCCATTGGGTTTCCTCACACAGTTCAAAAAACATGGATTCCATTTAAATCCGCTACTCTAAACTTGCCCCTTTATTAACCCCTTATGGAGTGTGTGTGTGTGTGTGTGTTTGTTTGTAAGTGTTCACCCAGTGATGGATTGGCTTCCTGTCCTGGGTGTATCCGTTGGCACCCGAAATGGGGAACACTAAGCGGAAGATGATAAGATGTAGAACAACCTGTGCTCTAAAAACTTTATTTAACCTACAAAATTACAAAGCAAACATTTCCAGTGTTTTTTTTTTTTTTTTTTTTTTCAAATTAACTTAACACATTCAAATATTGAATGTGATGCTTGCAATACACTTCAAAAAAAGGTGTGCCAGAGACATGTTTACCACCATGTTACATCATCATTCCTTTTAATTATACTTTTTAATCAGTATGGAACAAAGTATAATTTTTGTCTGTTCTTTCCTGATAAAAGATTTCAGCTGCTCAAAAGCACATACTCAGTTGTCTGATTTTCCTTTTCATGTTGCCTCATACATTTTCAGTAAGAGACGGATCAGCAGGCATGCCAGTCAAGTACATACATTCTGTAGCACTCTGTAGGACATGCGAAATGAAACCTGGTATTGTCCTTGTGAAATGTGTACTACACATTAAATGTCTTTATTTCAATGCAGTGTGTGTGTCCTTCAAATATCTTACAATTGCAACAGTATCAGTATGTCTTTCACACATATCATGTATGCACTGACAGATGTTGGCTTTTGCACTGTACTATCAGTCTGGGTGGATAGTGTTTGTAACTGAGAAGTCATCAAATGCTAAAACATGGCCTTGTTTGTCCACGGAACATTTGACCTGCATGAGTAAAGATTTTGCAGCATCGGATATAAGTCTTGGTACAGATTTTTTTGCACTAAATTAATATATGGCTTATCTTTTCACATTATTTAATGTAGCAGTGAACTATGCAAAGACATCTGTTTTCTTAAGTACTCTCCATCAGTGTGGCTCACCACAAACAGAGGATCGGGCTGCTAAACGTTGCAAAACAGTTTTTATTAACACAAAGGTCAGCTATTACCAATACCAGCGAAACCCAGAAATCAAAAACAGGAGATCATACAAAATCAAAATAACTAAACAAACAGGTGTATAAAGCAGAAGGCTTAGACAAGAGGCTGAGGAAGAACCTCAAGGCAGGATCTATTTCTAAAATGAACTTAAAAATACAAGCAGCATAATTCTGGGTAAAGTAAAAATATTCTGACATAATAGCAAAAGTAAAAGGCCAATAAATAGGTAAGGAAAGTAAAAACACTCAAACTCACGTTAATTAGAATTGCAACACTCAAGTGAAAAAATAAAAAGGAATGTGGTGAAGCATGTATGACCCTCACAAAACCCATGTAGCTAAATTTATCACAGTAGTATAAAGGTTTTCCATTTATAAATTGGCACTAAAAGGTTATTATTAAACATTAAACCGTTATTTAACAGAATAAAATGACAATATGTAAAGGCCACTGAGGCACATTTACATTTTTTCTTTATATTTTTAATCATTTGGAAAATAAAAATTAAAATTTTTGCATTTTGCATTTTCCAAGTGAAACTTCATAATAGTTATTTTGGTTCTTAGCTGTGTGCTTGTTTTTTTTCCACACGTGTCAGGAGAACTGGATTAAAGATCTGATGCCTAAAAAAAGAGGCCCGTTTCTAAAAAGGTATTTTCACATCAGCACTCTCTGCTGGCCGCTGGTGATATTACTGGCATACCCGGTTCAGCGCCTTCTTCTGGACTTTGGTATATCTGTGTAATTTGGTGCAGCTGTGGGTTTTAATTGTTTAATTAATTCCTATTTACTGGTAAATCCATTCAATCCAGTTCAGCTGTGTTTTCTATTAGGTGACTATCCTATATATATATATATATATATATATATATATATTCCCAGAACATTGTTATATAATGTTATGTTTGTGTCAGGTCGGGTCAGGTGGGGCCTGATAACACCTGGTGTCTTTTACATGAAAGAATACTTTTGAACCACTTTTGGCTCTGGACTCTGTCCTTTATGAGACATCATAGGCACATAGATTATATCACTTTTTAATGCTTATCTCCTGGCATGTGGAATTTAACAAATGAAAGAACAACAGAAAATATTTCTTCTCTCCTTCAATAAATCAGATGTCTTCTATTCCAGAGCATGTGTCTGCATTTAGTGAAAAATATAATAGAAATTGTTTTCTTTTTGCATTATGACACTATTTCAGGTTGCATTTATTGATGTAGCAGCAGACATTACAAAATGACCATTGTTTCTCCTGAGCCCATGTGACTATATTCATCACAGTAGCATTGTGGCTTTTTAATTAATACCGTTTGGTATGATCACACATGTAACAGCGGCTTTTACAAACCAGGGAATTTATCTGACTTGCTGCATCTTTTTATATTATCTTTTTTTTAGAGGCTAAATTATTTGCAATCATATATTAGGTTTTACTTGAAAACTACCTACAGTTCTCATAGTTTTTAGTTTAATTAGTTATTTTACCTGAAATTATTTTACCTTTACCATGTTTTGTTACAGGCTGATTCTTAAAATTATTTAACAAATAGAATGCATATGGAAATAAATTTTGTAATGTTTTCTGTTAAATAATTATGTAAATTACTGAAATTACAAATTTTATTTTTATAGATTTGTTTCAAGTATCCCAGCTTTTTTGAAAAGTCTGTTCGGATTTGGATAACTTCAGTAATCTAGTGAACAGTTGTGTCTTTAAAGGACACAATTAAAACCCCTTAGATGCTTTAAACAGTAAAGTTGCAATGTCATAAAAAAGCAGCTGTAGCTGCTGCTTTTTTCTATTAACAGAAAAGCTATGCAATATGGTCTTGTTCTGTAGCATTGAGTCATAGTTCTAATTATATTCAACCTACAATTTCAAAGAGCAATAGAGAGTATTTTGACATGGTTTGACTCCACTCCCTCATGTCATTAGTTTACATGTGTTCCAAGTGTATGTGTTTTATGTTTGTACTTAATTATATCAGAACTGAGCCATTCTGCTTGTAGAACAGAGCTTTCATGAGCTTTGAACGCTTTAAGTCATATTCCAGCTGTTCATATGATCATTATTTTGCTCTATGCGGTTATAGGCGTGTCTGATCCCTTATCACATGTGTATTTGTACTCAGTTTTCTGTAATGCAGCTCCCATTTAAGAACTAAAAATGAGAACTGTTGGAGCTCATTTGCTCCCATTTTCAGTTCATTATACCTGACTTTGGCATACTTTGCTTACAGCTGCACTATGCAGTTGGATAGTTCAGGCTTGCAGTGTTTGGCTAATTGTTATTATATGTACAGGCTTTCAGAATAGCACTGCTTGACCAAAGTGCTTTTCTAATCCTGGGTTTGAACCGGTTAAGATAAGGGAGCAAAAATGGGTCACAAAATAAAATATGGTAATATGGTAATAAGTAACACCGACCACTGGCCCTGATAGTGCATATGATTAGGAGGTATGATGGATGAAGGGGATTATTATTAGTAGTGATATGAAGGTTTTTTTTTTCTCTCTTCATATAGTCATATTTACAAGTTCTGAGTCATCACATTTCAAGCTAGCTTTACCTATAAAGAACAATTTAATGCATAATTTTAAAAGTGGCCAGTTTAATGCCGTACACCAGGGGTGCTCAATACATCGATTGCGAAGGGAGGTTTGAAAAATAAAAATCACATATCAGCGCTTTATTTACAGCACAGTATCGGAAGCACTTCTACACACGCGCGCACGCATTTTAACACACAATGTGATTCATTCCGAATCACGATCTCTGCAAGCGAGCGGTCTGCCCCCCCCCCTTTCTCTCGCTGTTCCTACGTGGCCACGCCTCCGTGCCTACATCCGAAGTACTGCCTCCCAAATCATCTACATTAGATTGACATTACATTACATTAGATAGTTTTTGTTTGTGTTTTTGCACTTTATTTAACTGACAAGATGAGTGAAGGACTTCGCTCCAAAATAACTAAAATACCACCTTCATTTAAAGTGAGAGGATGAAATGTCAAACTTAAAATGCCTTTACTTGATTTGCCAGGTAGCTATTGCACTTCCATTGTGTTTGGTCGTTTGGGTTTACTAAAACAAAGTTTTTGCCATGCTATTTGCTGCAGTTTCTGTGAAAATAGCAATCTGAAGCCGTCTTTTCTATGCTGATTCGATAATACTAACATGCATATATCCATCCATTATCTTCTGCTTTATCCTCTATTAGGGTCGCGGGGGAGAGCACTGGGCAGATACACCCAGGACAGGGGGCAATCTATCACTGTGCACACACTCGCACAGACACACACTATATGGGGCAATTTGGAGAATTCAATTGACTTGATCCATGTTTTTGGACTGTGGGAGAGAACCGGAGAACCCGGAGGAAACCCACGCGGACATGGGTAGAACATGGAAACTCCACACAGATTCAAACCCGGCATCCCTAGCGCTGAGAGGTGAACATGCTAATCACTAAGCAAACGTGCCCCCCCAATACTAACATGATGTGTGTAAACAGGTTTTAATATAAAAGCCTAAAAAAAATTATTAACCCTGGTAGATCTCGATGACCTGTCCAATGGAAAAGTAGATCTCGGGCCATAAAATTGTGGGCACCCCTGCCGTACACGTATAATATCAGATCAATTTTGCAAATGATTGTCAGAATAAATATTGTAAATATTGCAATATTGAAATGTATTTTAATATTTTTTGTTACACAGCTTATTAACACATGATTTTATGAACTAAATATGTAATGTGATCAGTTATTGATCACTGACCAGCAATTTGTTTTTTTTAAATATAATTGTAGATCTTTATTTGCAATTGTTTTTCTATCATTAAATAAATATTCATTATGAACAAATAATTATACAAAGTTATGTGGTTTAACCTCAGGACAGAAACATCAGGACAGTGGTTTCATATCCAACTCAAATAAATAAACATCAGAATAACAACAGATAAAAGTTTATTGTAGTTTTATAATAATCCAAAAAATAATTATTGGGTGAATTAATGGGTGAGATTTAGAAAGGTGCTACTAATCACATGTCCTTGATTATTTTATTATTATTATTTTTACTGGTTCAGATAATTGAGGTGTGCGATAACACAATTTCAAGAAGGAAGGACATCAGCAATGATGATAAAAAGTGTTGATGCTGGGGAATGTTATAAGGCCAATCTTGGAAGATTTATAAGGCCATTTTTGAACAATTTAAAGTCAATCATTTTCCAGAGAGAAAGATTATTCAAAAGCAGAAAACATATAAGACAACTAACAATCTTCCCAGAATGGACTATCCAGCAAATTCACCTCAAGGTCAGGCTGTGCAATGCTTAGAGTAACTGCAGAAAGAACTACATTTTTAACTCTGCAGGTTCTGATAGCATTCTTTATGTTCAAGTTAAACAACATTATCATTGAAAAGGTATAAACAGGTATGGCTTGGTTGAAAGGTTTACCAGCATTTGTACAAGTCACAAAACTTCTAAATTAGTGTCATATTGATAAATAAGATAAAAGTGAAGATGTTACACAGAAATGCATAGTGCTACATGTGTCGCAAGGGATGGTGGAGGGATAATAATTTGGATTAGTTTTGCAGTTACATGCTCGAGCAAATTGTAGCCATCAACCATTTGTATACCAAAATACTCCATAGTCAAATGTAAGGCCATCTCTATAATAGGCAAGCTGTACATGTTTGCACTCTTGTACTTTATAGATATATTCTATAGATCTATATGGATCTGCTGTACCACCTTGCTCCTGGAGGAACATGGTTTCATTTTACTGTGTACTGTACTCACTGTATGATTGAAATGACAATAAAAATCCACATGCTCTTTATCTCGGTCGGACAACAGGACAATAATCCTAAACATGCAACAAATGTATAAGAGAAATTCTTTAAAAAATTATTAAGGTTTTGTAATGAGCCAGTCAAAATCCAAACCTCGTCCCAATTCAAATTCAGTGGTAGAGTTATGCAGAAATGACTACCTCAATCACTCAATCAATCAATCACTTACCTCAATACGCCAAAGCAAATTTGTAAGGAAGAATAGTCCATAATTCATTCAGAATGATTACAAAGTCAACTTGTTGCTGCCAGTTCTAGTTCTTAGTATTATAACTAATAATTCATGCGGTGTATTTATGTAGTTTTTCATCTATGCCTTTCATCATTGCTCCATAGTGTTAAAAAAAGGGGGGGGGGCATAATGATCAGGTTTAATCATTCTACAGTGTAGCCGTTTTTTCCGTAATTACTGACTTGTGTTGTTCACATTTGTAAGTTGTTTTGGATAAAAGTGCCTGCTGGATGACTAAATGTAAGTGTATGCCTTTTGATTTTTGCTTAAAGTTTAGTTAAATAACAAATATAATTTGTAATTATTGTAATTTCTCATGTATTTATTCATTTCAACCATAAAATACATAGAGGGTGTATTTTCTGTTACATATAACCATTATTTCTATTTCAATGTTCTTAAAGTGGCAGCACGGTGGCTTAGTGGTTTACACGTTTGCCTCTGCGCTAGGGATTCCCGGTTCGAATCCCCATCTGGGTTTTCACGTTCTTTCCGTTTCTGCGTGGGTTTCCTCCGGGTTCCCTGGTTTCCTCCCACAGTCCAAAAACATGGATCAAGTCAATTGAGTTCTCCAAATTGCCCCAAATAGTGTGTGTCAGTGTGAGTGGGTGTGTGCCCAGCGATAGATTGGCACCCTGTCCTGGGTGTATCTGCCCGAGATGTTCTCCCCTGGATGGGCATGGGGACCCCCCCCCGCAACCCTAATAGAGGATAAAGAGGAAGATAATGGATGGACGGATGTTCTTAAAGTTTAAAAGTTCCTTGCTTGACACAGCATTTATTGTAACTGATGTTTGGAGTTACAGTTAACCTTAAAGTAAAAGAATCAAATGAATGAATGACTTCATGATTACAAAACTATAAACATGCTTCGCTTCTGCTAGCACAGGTTATTCAGGTCTTAATAGTGGTATTTTTATTATTTTTTTGGAGAACTGAAAGTAGTCCTCTGGTGAACTATAAGTGTTCTTACAGACACAAATCCTGCTGCGCTTCACCATGTCTCACTGGCCACCTGTGTGACATTGTTATTAATGGGCTCCTGCTGTATTTATGCACCTCATATCCCTGGAGAAAGCGAAACTGTCTACATTCAAAGTGATCCGAAAACTGCTGTCAACTGAAATTTAGGCCCTAAATAGGATGATGGCCCCTTGTTATAACCTAAGTGGTGATGTAATAAATATTAATTGCTTTTTGGAATTGTGTTGTTGCCAGCACTGGAGATTTTAGCTGACGCAAGAGACTAGGCAGAACACAGTAGACTCAACATCAGACTTTTGGTGACATCTGGTGGCAGATGAAGGAACAACATCTTTTGTCAATTTCCAAAATGTCATATTATTTAAAACCTGGTTTAGTATATATAGCTTGGTTATGGGATGAAGACATATTAGTTCAGACATTAAATCAGAATGCTTTATTAATCCCTGTGGAAGTTGCACTAGTCACAGACGCCACATTTACAGTGTTATAATATACAAAACAAATAAAAAATAAGAGATGAAAGTATTAACAACAACAATAATAAAAATTAATAATTAATAAATATAATAATAATAATAATAATAATAATAATAATAATAATAATAAGCACATCTTGAAAAGCAGAAGAAGAAAATACCATATAATCAAATTTAAACATTCAAATGTAAAGTATTACTAGCTTAAAGATTTTAATACCAAAATAACAGTATACAAATATAATAATGCAAAAAATCTGATTAATAACGATCAAAAAATTGCCCTTTTAGGGTTACACTGTGTGGTCATTATGCTGTGAAACGTTGTTATTATTAAAAGTACCAATCTGTGTTTAATATATTGTCACAACAAAAATGTATTGTAGTAAGAGCTGGTGTAAAAAGAAAAAAAACATTTTACTGGTAAGTTCAATAATTTTTTAAAATAAATTTTACAGATTTTAATTTTTTTTTTTTAAACAATAAATGTTTCTATTGTTTAAACTGCAGCATGCCTTTGATACTGGATAAAGCCTTTCTCTGTATCAAAGCCAGTATTCAATTCATGGGATTATTCCAACTCATACAGCACTTTCTATTCCATTACTTGTAACCTGTAAGCACCACTCTCCTCCAGGCAGTGCTTCGCTTTCTTGTTTTAAGCTGGAGTCCATCCGATAGCCGATGTATTCACCTGTTGTGACATCTTTTTTGAATAATCCACTCAGGCTATGCTGAAAAATTCAGTTGAGCATCAGTACAAAGACTGAGACAGAGGCCCACCGTATTGTTTGTGCTGACCTCTGAGCAGCTTTACATTAGCTCTGACACAATATCTCAGCATGTCAGTCACACACTCAAAAAGTATTTGAACAAAGATATATATATATATGGATACACTCACACAGACACTCCATTGCTCCATTTTTCTATTTTATCCATTTTTCATATAAATCTTAGGTTATCTATTATACACTGTAGTACATATGTTTTCCTATATGTCTCATATGTTTCTTTTTTTTTTTTTGTTTGTTTTTGTTTTTGTTTGTTTCTTCTTTTTTTAAACCCTTGTTGGTTCTCTGCTCTTTATTGCTCAGGACCATCACAGAACAAATATAATTTGGGTGGTGGATTGTTTATTGTCCGTTCTGCTGTGACACTGATGCGGTGAGGGGGTTTTACTGCAGCAGTGTTGCTGTAGTTAAATTTAAACACATCAGTGACACTGCTAGGACAAGAATAATGCACCCACCAAATAATACCCACTCTGTGGTGGTAAAATTGGGGTCCTGACCATTAGAAAACATAGTGGAGGTCTAACACAGTATGTACTGTAGTCCACAAACAGAAGGACTATAGTCTGGAATTGTAGAACTTAAAAGTCCATCTTAAAAGGAAGTGGAACTGGGAACATGGACAATAAGTGGAACAAAAGGAGACATGTTCAAACTTATGGCTGGTTCTGTGTATGTAAAGTCTAATTGTAGAACTACAATGCATATTTATTGTTAAAGGGACTCCATTGTAAAATGGAAGGTGGGTGTTTACAGTAAAAGAAGGATTGCAATTATAGATGAATGTAGAGCTAGATGCAAAGGCCTATGCACTCTCTTTGGTATTTTGTTTAATACAGTAATTTATTTCCTAAGGAGGATTATTCTAATTTGTTCATTAAGGCTTACTGAAGTCTAATCCAGCTCTCATAACATAATGCAGAAAACCTTAGGACAGGTTGCCACTTCAGTAAAAGGTAGATAAAAACACATTGATGACAACATCTAATGTATTTTCAGTTTACCTACTAGTATGATTTTGGACTCTGGCTCATTGAGAACACCCACACAGAGAGGAGATCAAGGGGAGATCATTCATTCATTATCTCCCGCTTATCCTCTATTAGGGTCGCGGTGGGGTTCCCCATGCCCATCCAGGGGAGAACGTCTCGGGCGCTGGGCAGATACACACAGGACAGGGCGCCAATCCATCGCTGGGCACACACTCACTCACACAGACACACTCTATATGGGGCAATTTGGAGAATTCAATTAACTTGATCCATGTTTTTGGACTGTGGGAGGAAACCGGAGAACCCGGAGGAAACCCACGCAGACACGGGGAGAACATGGAAACTCCACCCAGATGGGGATTCGAACCGGGAATCCCTAGCGCTGAGAGGCGAACGTG
>JAFMOD010000688.1:419467-435531 GCA_019802435.1 Corydoras maculifer | reverse complement strand
CTTCCCACCATATATTCTACAACACAAAATCTGGATTTTTCAGATAATCCAACAGGGACTGGGAATTGTGCATCTGAGATTTTAAATTATCCAGCAGGCTTTGGTGGCTGTCCAACAGGCTTTGGGGATTGTAGAGTGAGACTAAGCTGAGACCTACCAGAGCCCTTCAATGAGCTGAACATTACTCTTTTGATTTTTAAGGAAAAGAAAAGCAACAACTTCACTAGCGCAATAAGAATATATCAGTGTTAAAAAAACCTTCAGGTCAATGTTGCCAGCATGTTTGGATTTATTTAAAATGCAAAGCACATAATGCAACAAAGCAAGCATCAAATAGCATTGAAATGAGCATTAACAATGCCCACAGGGAGGATTCGCTTTTAGATCCCTATGGGTTCAGATGCTCTGTGCAATGATGAAAAGCACATTTTATACACTGAGCCTTGAAAAGCCTCAATGTTTACTAGAGCATTTCGGAATTTGGCTATGGCATTAGCTCTGTCCCAATTTAATGTATGTATTTGTGTCTTTTTCAACAAGTCTGTGTCTGCCCAGGCCCATGTTCTTGATATCAGCCTCTGTTTACCTGTTAGTCCCTTCCTCTATCTGTCTTTATTTGCTGGTCTCTGTCAGTACTGCCTTAATCTGCTCATTTTGCTTGTACTTTGTCTGGTTTCTTACTGTGATTAAATGACCCTAAGCAGCGGTTTGCCCTTACCACCCAGCTTTTGTTAGTATTCCGTTTGTGTAAGCCAGTAAAGACTACACAGCTGTGAGTAAGAAGGATACGATTGATCTCTTCTGGGGCAATGCCAACCTTCTGGTACTCTATCCAAAAATTTAAGCCAATATAAACAGTCACAGTCTGTAGTGTGCTATAGTTTTACAAGGTTACTTGAATTGCTATAGATGGCTTGGCATATCTTTTTGAGCTTAAATATTTTTTATAATATTAGAAGAAACCACCAACCAAAAAATGACTATACAATAAAGTCCTATGGGGCAATAATCCATGTCAAAATAAACCACTTATTTTTGCCAGCAAGAGATAGAGTATCTATACAGACACTTACACACTCCTTTGAATTTTTACCCTAACAAGTAAAAAAGTACTTTCAAGTTGTCAGACACATAAAAATACTATAAACCTGATGATTTTTGCTGCAAAAAAAGCAGTTTTATTTTATATATGATTGTTCCATAGAATTACATCACCTAGCCGTATTGTAGTTTTTGCATTCTGCAACTCAATACTGCATCAATTTTTATTACTTTTTTTTCTTTTTGGACTCAAGAAGATAAAATAATAGGGCTAAGGTTTAAAAGTAAAAAAAAGGAGAAAACATTCTCAGTAAATTTGGTGATTACTGGTAATAGGCATTTCACAAGTGTAATACAAGACTTCACTCTTTAGAGTGGAATATTTTTTGTTCGATGTAAAAATTCAATAAGTATAAGGAGTATAGAACTGTATTTGGGCAAAAATATACAAGTACAACAAACTGGAGTTAGTGATGTATTAATAAGTGACACATAGGATGTTGATCTATACTTTTGATTAAGGTTAGTACATTTAATTCATTCATCCACGTAATCCTCTACTAGGGTCATGGGGGGGTTGTTCCATGCCCATCCAGGGAAAAACGTTTCGTGCACTGGATGGATGCACCAACGACAGGGTGCCAATCTATAGCTGGGCACACTCACTCACACACACACACACACGCACACACACTCACACACACACACACACACACATACACTAGAGCATTCAATTTGTCCACGTTTTTAAACTGTGCATGAAAATCTAAGAACCTGGAGGAAACCCACGCAGACATGAGGAGAACGTTAAAACTCCACCCAGATTAGGATTCAAACCTGGATCCCCAGCACTAAGAGGCGAACCTGCTAACCACTAAGCCACCGTGCCACCCCAGGAATATAGTATGATGTCTTATTAACCCACATGGAGCTCAAGTTCAGGTTATTAATAGTTTGAATGCTGCTTTAATTAATCTACACAAATTTACACAAAGGGTCCATAGTTAAAGACTCCAGCAGCCACATTTACCATTTATGTTTGTTTTTCGTAGAGTATTTTTTTTTTACTGAATAAGTGAACATGTTTATAATGAGTGGACTCAGATTGCTTGGGTTACTATATGACTATTCGTAGTAAAATACATCAGAGTTGAATGTATTAATGCTTGGACACCTTCTAGTTGTTTTGCAATATATACACCTCACATAACCCAAACATTACAGAAAACTAGTCTGTTTTTGATTATTATGTATTTTTAGCCATGTAGCCACAAATTATTTTACCTTTTCCAGCATACACACTCAAAATTCAGTGTATGGGTTTGTTGTGAAATATCAATTCATCAATTAGTTGTCAGCATCCATTTTTTATAGCCATAAACTGGATGTCATGGCCTTACTGTGGTGGTGCATGACATGCAATACCAAGATTTAGAATTGGTAATATAATTGTGCATACTTCTATATTGCATGTCTGTTTACTTAATGTCACAAGAATTTTATTCTGTTTTATTTGTTTAAGTGTACCTCCATTGTGTAGTCCCTGGTGTTTTGTTACATTCAGTTAATGCATGTATTCTTTAATTTTTTTCTACTCTAATTTAGTTTCTGCTTAATTACCATACAAATTACATTTAATTACTGTGACTTTAAGGCAGTCATTTATTCATTCATTTGAGAAGCCTTGTCTGCAAAAACAATAAAAACAAGGTCCTTAATATAATGTCTCTGAAAACAACATTACAATCATTGTTTCTTGCTTCAAGCACAGCTGTGTATTAGACAATAGACTAAATCCAAACTGATCCAGTTTTCAAGGCAGTATGAGATTACATTTTTGGTGTGAGGGCAGCATTTCTTTAGTGTTTTCAAAAGTGGAGCTTCAAAAGTTACATAAGCATTAAGCAGTATACAGTTGGGACATTTTAATCCATGTGATTAATTCAGGCAAGGTTTATTCTTTTTACAGTATTGTAAAACCATTTTATACTAATGATAGTCTGACACACACTGTATTTTGTCTATCCCATTGAAGCAAAAACGATAGCAATTTCAGGATTTGACTTTTCTTTATACAGCATCAGGAACTATTAGTGGTATTTGATGAGGCTGTTTCTATTTCTAGCTGACACATGCTGTTTTTAATCTCAACAACCTTACAAAATCTGCTTTAGCCTTAAATGGCCTCTAAATTCATGCATTTATTAATGGCTTCTGGATTTAATATCAACCCCAACCCTACCTTTTAGGTCTATATTTTTTTGGGTAGATATAATTTTGAAGATAATGCATATGGTTGCACAGCACACACCTCTGTGTATTTCATAAACAGTGACAGTATAATTGTCACATTCTTCTTTCCTATCATCACCTGTGCCTAGCATCCGAGCCTAAGGATGCCATTTCACAGACAGCTGCTGTGAAAGTGTGTGGGTGCTGTTAGCCTGCAGCTTTTCATAATTCTAAATATGTGGTTGTGTCCACTTTAGCTGTTCTTTCCTTCTCTATGACTTATTTTCATATCTGTTCCTCTTCTTTTACTATTATCCAAATTTGCATGATTAATAATTTCATAAGAGTTATATCTGGAAAAAGGAATATTTGAGGGATTGTTAACTTTTTTTTTATTCTGTACGGACTAAAAATATGCAAGATTTTCAGAATTTTTTGCTTGTGATGGTTCTATAAGTTAAATGAGTATTCTAAGTGTTTTTAGAAGGCTAACAGTGTGTCTCCAGTTGACGGTCAGAACAAAGAGATGATTTTTTACTTAATCATATTGCCATTGCAGCCTAAACTGATTTTGCATTATCCCTTGAAAAAATCTGAGGTCTTAACAGACTATTAGACATAGTGTGGTTTGAAAATAAGTCACTGACTGAAAATCTTGCTTCTTTGGAATGTTGCAGAATATAAAAATGGAATTTGGTGGCATGCCTTTGATGACCGACTGAGATGGGATTGTAATGCACAATAGTGCTGCAATAGTTTTAGTCCTGTAATCCCCTGAGTTTTTATCTCATAATGAAATAACACATGTGCCTTTAATGCATTAAATCAACAAATCAAAGGCCAGTGGTTTTCAACAGCTTCAAAAGTCCTTGAATAAAACGTCCTCATATACTAAATTGTGAGGAAAGCAATTCAGACTTCAAAACCACTTACTATGTCTAATTTATTTTATTTATTTACTTTTATTTTATTATTTTTTTTATTTTATTTTTTGGACTCCACGGTGACCACGGAGGTTAGCACTATATATATATATATAGTGCTAACCTCCGTGGTCACCGTGGCGGTGATATATATCAATTTCATCAGTTCCACGTACTGTAAAGACGGAATCTGTAGTGCTACAATTCCTGTTGTGCATCTGTTTGTGGACTACAGTACTACATGCATACTGTGTATGGTCAGGAGCCCAAAAGTAGCACCACAGAGCAGGTATTATTTGGCTGGTGCATTATTTCTATCCCAGCAGTATCACTGAGGTGTTAAGATGAAACTACAGCACTGAAACTTCTGCACTAAACCGACTTTACCACATATGGTCAGTATCACAGTGTCATTGTAAATCTACAAGTCCATCTATATGGTAATGGAAGAAAATACACAATGGAGAAATGTATTTACTGTACAGTATATACTTTTACATACATTATAGGAATCTCCTTTACTGTAATAAACTAACCAACCAATAATAACCAATAACACACCCTTATGTAAATTAATGTCCTATTTTCTTGCAACTGATAAGTGAATTAAAAATGACCTGTTGGTAAAAAAAATTGTTGTTTACTTGTATGGAGTATATTCTCAAATCAGAATTCTTTACAAAAACAGTGGATCTCATTGCCAATGTGTCACTTCTATTATTTTAACAATAAATGCAGAAACTATGCCTAGTGCTTTAAATGAGCCAGTACAGCTACAAAACCAAAAGCATGACAAGTAAATGTCACATTTGGAATTATTTTAACTAACTCTATCAAGTACACACGCTGTTATTTTTTCATTGTAAAATTGACATTTAAATAAAAATTCTTTGTTTTCTGTCATCAGCTTTTTATTTTCTGGACTCTCGCCTTCTCTCTCTCTTTCTAGTTCTATTTGTGGTTGCTTTCATTTCCTCTGACAGAAAAGTCAGATTTACAGCTCAACTCTAGGTGTATGGAGGCTGTGATCCAGCAGGAGTACATAAATAGAGAAAGGAAGGAAAAAGTGTGGCCTTGTGTGACTGACTGGTTGTAAATAAAAAGATGAGTGCTAAGAGAACTCCTGGTGAATTGCCCATTTTGACCAGCCATCAACTTAATGCTGAAGTGACACTGGCCTTTATGTTCATTTATTCAAGCTCCTTGAGGCTTTGTGTAGAATCCTATTGCTTTCTGTCCTTGCACATGCCCATATCCATTTTCTTTCCCTCCTTCTCACTGTAAGTCCAAGGCTTTAAATCTGTCATCTATAGATAATATAAATCATTGGTCTTTCAATTGTATAAACTTTTCTTCATGAGAAAAATGGTATATATTTACTTTATACAATAATATATACCGGTGAGGATGGTCAATGATGTTTTAGGGATTGTTGTAAAAAGTCATTTTTATTAAATCTTCTGAACAACCTCTATGTTGTGGCTATATAATATGTTATGTATTCATGGACATGGAAATAAGATTTATAATCAAGCAAATGCTTTAATGAATTTAAATTAGATTAAAGATAGACATTTTAATCAGTGCAAATCAACTCCCAGCAGTTGACCTGTTTCATGTTGGTATGATTGCTTTCAATTTATGCATCCGTGCCATTTCTGCATACTGAGTACACAATGAAAAAACACTTTTGAAACATCATTTATCATTGAACAGTTAATTCATGATTCAAGCTATTCGATATAACATTACATTAATTTTTTGATACATAATTTTGTAACAATAATTACAAAATTTTGTTCTTGCTTCATTATATAGAGATTTGACGTCATTCTGCAGATACTTTTATTCAAACCCTTTTTTTTACAAGTAATTGTAAAAGTTGATTTTTTCAACTTTTTCAAAGTTAAAATTTTCAAATGTTATTTCTACCTTAATACAGACACCACATTTACTTGCTAAATATGCAACATTTACAATGTTATTAAATTGTTTTTGGAAAACTGTTTAAATTCAAAATATTTTATTATTTTTTTTTCCCAGTAAAAGTACATTAACACTTTCTGTAGAACCCCCTCCACATTTTAATGCAAATATATTTATTCATCATATTTCACATAAAATATGGCATTTTTCTTAGTTTTGTATAGCAGGTTAGATAGTAAAATAAATAGAAATTTGTGAAAAAGTCATAAAAGTCTTTCATTGTTTTTTTTTATATAGAGAATGTGCTAAATTGTTCACTGAAAATCAACAAATATGTCAAGCAAGGACGTCCAAACATCTTGAGATTGTAATATAGTATGTACAGTATTGTGATAAAGAAGTAACTCTTGAGGTGGGTAAATTGCTCATTTTTAGAAATTTATTTTGAAAATATCTTTTTAAATGTGGATCACAGTTTTGAATGGAAATAGGAAAAACAGAATAATGTGTGATCACTGAGCTTGCACTACTTGAGTGCATGCAGAAACAGGCTCTAGTTACATAAATCACAATAACCTTAACCTAAATAGTGACCAGAAGTTAAATTATGGTGACCAGAAGTAAAAAAAAAAAAAAAAAAAGAAGTCATAATCTCTTCCCCCAACAGTCTTTATGGGCCAGTCCCTGATGATGCCCCTGTTCCCCACAGCTAACCCCTGATGCAATGATATTATAGAATTTATAATATATTCATTAGATTTTTTAAATGAGACAAACAAATTGAGGGAAATGATGCAATGTTTCAGATTTTCCAATGTAAATGAAACCAAACCATAATACCACATAATACCATCTCCACTGTGTTTCATAGTTGCGATTAAATATGTATGTTGGAATACAGTTTTTTAAATTAAATGCAGATGGTTAGAAATTTGTTAAGATGTGATGTGATTAATATGTGGCCTTCCACTAGTGACCTTGTCATGCACATCATTGTTCCTTTTATAGTAAACTTACAAACATTAACAATAGCCAATGTGAAATTTGTGACCATAAGATAGATAAGGCTTTATTAGTCCTACCATGGGGAAATTCTATTACATTACAGTTGGGTCCAGTATTGTATATATATTTCCATTAAGACATTGCATATTCATTTATTCATTATCTTCTGCTTAATCCTCTACAAGGGTTGCAAGGGGTTTCTAATGTCCATCCAGGGAAGAATGTTTCAGGTGCTAGGCAGATACACCCAGGACAGGGTGCCGATCTATCGCTGGGCACACATTCACTTACTCAATCACATTTTTATGGATCAATTTAGAGTAGTCAATTTACCTTGAATCCATGTTTTGGACTGTGGGAGGAAACTGGAAAACCCACAGGAAATGTATTTGTGCATACTTTCTGTTTATACAGAAAGAAAATATAGTACTTCAATAGTACCTCTTTACAGTATACTTCAAAGAAAATATACTTGCATGTCCCGGGGTAATTAATAAATAACATTTACCTTTGTTGTTTGTAGCAGTACATATGTGCGTCTTTGTTCTCTTGAGATGCCGCAAAAGAAATTTTATTGAAAAAGCAAACCTATTTTACTCTTTCCAAAAATATTAAACTGGTATTCTATTGTATTCCATTATGTTAAACATACATGTACATGAACAATAAACACATTATTACAGATGGAGACAAGTGTATTGCGAAAAGGTTTTTACAGCCCACCTTCTACATCATACATTATCTGCATCATTTGTGCCTAGTCGATGTATTTACCCAAGGTCTAAAGGGTAAAGTGAGCATGTTAAGCAGAACAGTCCCTGTGTTTATTGTTTGTGAGGGTGGCTGTGGGTGGAAAAGTGCAAGCACCTATATGAATGGAGAGCTTTCATTTATCCACACATCTTCCAAAATGCTGCTTGCACCCTCTAGGCTTCCAGTGCTGCAGGTCTCCAGGCAACTGGCAGGCGCATGAATAAATATTCTTCACAGTAACCCCAAATTTTCACTCTCCATTATTGAAATGAAATGGCTAGAATATAAGAAAGGCATTGCCATGTCATCTAGCCTTACACTTGATCACTTTGTCTGTTAGATTTTTTTTTCTCAGTCCCCACTCTTTGCAGTTCTTTGTCTTGTTATGCTCTTTCTCTTTTCCGGCACCATGCCGTGATAGATGCCTCTGCTCTGCTGAGACTAGAACCTGTTTCATGCCGCAACTGACAGAGGAGTCAAACTTGTTTATGTCTGGCCTTTTGCCAGCCTCTTGCGTACTGGTTCCAATCGACAAGAGTGCTGGCCAGTCATGTGTGCTAAACCTTACTTTCACACATACTGATTACTTTCTTACAAAACTTTGGCCAAAAGGGACCACTTACTTATAGTGGACAAAAAGTATTAATGATTTTAATTACAGCATATTTCTCCTAACTCCTTGTGTTTTGTTAAATCTTAGGTTTATAATCAGAAAGGATTAAATTTCACCAAACAAATGAACACAAATAATGAGATTACTATGCTTTTGGAGCTTTCTGTAGAAGCACTATTTGTTAACACTCTGCCAGTGGGACCTGACATAATGTCAACAATCACTGTAGGATGCTGTTGCTCTGTTATTGTCTCTAAAATTATGCCAAATGCTCTTTAGTTGAAGTATCAGATTTGTGCAATGTTTAAATACACATACAAAAGATTTTGCAAAAATCCCTTTGGGGATAAATTGTGATAAATTGTGGTTGCCTTGCATAAGTTTTATTTTTACTTACTTTTAAAAAAAATCTTTTTTATCTTTACTTTAAAAAAATGTTAAACCTTAGCAAAGCAAACATCTAAAGTTTCAAGAATTAGGTCTGCCAAGTTAAATCTTTGGATTCTTAGCTCCTCCTTGATGGAAACTGTATCATCTCTAAGCCTGCATTTTAAATCCACTTTGCTAGGAAATATGGTGAAATAAAAAAAGATTTGTTATGCTGCAGACCAGTATATTTTTTATAATGATACTAAAGTCCCTGAACAAAACAGATTTAAATATACCTTTTCAAATAACACTGCCATAAGTAAGAAGCAGAATACCATGTAGGCATTGTTCTTGGCAAAGTAATTATTTCTTAAATAAACAAAGCTTATACATTCTGATTTGCTACACATTTAATATTCCATTTACCATAAATTTGAAGACCTACAAACAATGTAAGCTTGCATTTAAATCATTAAAAAAATTAAATACAAGAAAATTCACATATGCCCAGCGATGGATTGGCACCCTGTCCTGGGTGTATCTGCCCAGCGCCCGAGAATTTCTCCCCTGGATGGGCATGGGGAACCCCACCGCGACCCTAATAGAGGATGAAGCGGGAGATAATAAATGAATGAATGAAAATTCACATATTGGAAATATTTAAAGGTGAACTTCCTGTCTACTGTTTGAAATTGTCTTCTGTCTCTTTTTTAATACTTGTAACCTTCCCCCACTGTTTATCTGCCAAATTTATGTCTACTTTCACCCCACCACCAAAGCTTTTGTATTAGCATTAGTTCATGCTTTTTATCATCACTGCTCTGAAATTATCCACATATTTAGTTTTTTTATCTATTTTCCTGCATGCTGCTTTATGTTAAGGCACACAACAGCAAAGCTTGCTGTGGTGCCAACCCCCTCCTATAATTTTCCCTTTGGTCTAGTGCTAGTTGACTGCTCAATTTTTAGTGCATCCAAGTTATTTAAATAAATTTACATTCACTGCCTTTAGAAGATGCTAGTCTATGATATGATTAATAGAAGTGCTTTGTATTCTCCTTGTAAACATTTCCATTTTGGGGTATGATTGATGCCTCTATAATAGTCTCTCAGATGATTAAAAATATTCAGGTTATCTGAATGAAAGTTAAATTTATAGATTAAAATGGAAGTTTTAGTGAAGGCTGGGAAAATTACAAAGCCTGATTTTTAACAGTTACAGACTTTTTTTTTTTTAAAGTTATAAATTGTTAAATTCTTTAGATATCCTACAACTGGTTTTCAAAAAGCTATATCCAACCAATATCGGGCAAATCACAGGATATCTAATACCAATCAAAAGTTTAAACACATCTCCTCCACTTACACATATATGGACTTTGTAGTTTTACAATTACCAACTGTAGTCAGTAGGGAGCGGTAGCTCAGTGGTTAGGGTGTTGGGCTATCAATCTGAAGGTTGGCGGTTCAAATCCCAGGTCCACTGAAGTTACCAATGTGGGTCCTTGAGCAAGACCCTTAACCCTCATTGCTCCAGGGATGTTGTGTTTAACCCTGTGCTCACCTTGTAAGTCGCTTTGGATAAAAGCGTCCAATAAATGACCAAATGTAAATGTAGTCAATCTGTTTTCTTATTTTTGTTAGTTATTTTTGTTGGTTCTTTGTTCTGTATTGGTCAGGACCATCATAGAACAGGTATGGTTTGGGTGGTTTATTGTTTATTGTCAGTTCTGCAATGACACTGATGTGGTGAGGGGGGTTTTAGTGCAGCAGTGCTGCTGTAGTTTCATTTAAACACCTCATTGACAGTGCTGGGATAGGAATAATTTACCAATGAAATGATACCTGCTCTTTGATGATACTAGTGGGGTACTGACCATTATAGGACAGAATAAAAGGGACTAACAGTATGTACTGTAGTAACTACAAAGTCCATCTTTACAGTAAGTGGAACTGACAACATGGACAATAATAAGAGGGGCAAAAGAATAATTAGAGGAGCAAAAAGGAGATGTGTCCAAATTTATATATATATATATATATATATATATATATATATATATATATATATATATATATATATATATATATATATATATTGATTGTTGTTCTACTTATGGCTTAAGTAATTCGGTAGGAAGTACATTTTTGGTATGCCAGCCCAGAGGTGCCCTCAGGCAGTGTTGAACGGTATTTTGGTTCTTTACTTAATAAAAAGTACTAATACAGGAAAGAAAAAATTCTCTGTTACAAGTATGTATCCTATATATAATATCATACCAAAGTAAATATTCATACATTAAATATTCATACATACATACATACAAGTACAAAGTATTTAAGTAAATGTTTTTGTTTAATCCTTCTGTCTTATACATTATTATTATTATTATTCAAATTAGATTCTTGTTAATACTGCAGCATCAGCATAAGGACCAACTTATTCTAAAAGCCACTGTAAATAGACCCAGTTTGGGTTTAGAAGATAAAGCAGAAATAAATAAAAGAGGTCATGTGGTGATTATGGGAATTTATAAAGAGGCTCTGAAACACAAGTCACACATATTTATATTTAGTATTTGTAGGTTTTCTGTAGTGTTGATAAACCCCTAGGTTTTTTTTTTGTTTTGTTTTAAGTAAACTGTCATGGATAAGAGAAAAATCACTATTTAGTTGTAAACAAATGTGACCTGCCTATGTATGGTTTTATCACAGAAAGCATGCTTGCATTTTCATGTACATTATAATTTCTGAAATACTTTTTGATATTCTTTTTGAGGTTGTGGGACAAAAAATGTGGGAGCCTACATAGTTAGAACCAACTTTACACAAAATAACCTTGTTTGCTGTACTTCAGAATTTTACCAACCACTCATGCTAGCATTTTTAAGCAATTTTAAGCAATATGCAGTTACACCCAAATCAATATCATGGGGACATGCAAATTGATGATTTGTAAAAACTGAGCTTGTTTCAGGAAAATGTGCATTGTTTTATTTAACTGTAAAAGTGATTTACTGGATAATTGGTATAAAAATGTTGTTCCTCACAATAATTAAATAACAAATCACCCTATAAAAACTATTATGACGTTGTAAAACTGTGTTAGGACAATGTTCTGTTGTTCGATTGCACTATATCAATAAATAAGATGTGACATTTTTAAATCAGATTCTATAGAAGTCCACTAATTAGTTTGCCACTGCTCGGGTACACTGTGTTTGTACAGATGATGGGATCACTAAACAAACTTTATTGTGTGTATTAATCAAAAAAAAACTTTTCAAAGGCATGATAAAACAACACAACGGGAAACGATGAGAGAACTGGGGCAGACTTAAAATTAAACATGCTAATCAACTGCATGGTTTAGATGGTACATTTTGGAAGACCTGCAGGGAGAGAGATGCAGTTTTGCAGTTATATTTTTTCTGGTGGATTATTTTGTTATTCTCATTTCATACAAATGGTTTATTTATTTAAATGCTTAAATGCATTAAAGAAGAAATCTGAAAATAATGAAATTAAATTAAAGTAATTATAAGTTACAGGTATTGAGCTGGATCTGATCTTAAGCTTTTGTTCTTTTAACAGATATAAACATGGCTGGAGAGCCCAAACCTTACAGACCCAAACCTGGCTCTAAGCGACCTCTTTCTGCCGTTTACACGTAAGTGCCTTTGCTATTTTTGCAATCAGATCATAGTGTTTATGAGAGTTTAGTAAGCTATGTGTACATGTTCTATAAATATGCAGTTTTAAAGAATTTACTTGCACTTTTGATTTTATATAATTTTAATTGAATGTTGGCTTTGAATGAATTGTAAAGGCTTTATATTTTTTATCAATGTAAATCTCTTCATTCAGTCAATCTAAACATTCAATTATGAGAAATAGTACTTTATTCTCTTTAAACATGTTGAACATAGGTAATTCTTTAAAAACAACAAGTTTGTTCCTATATTCTTATAGAATTGATAATATTACAATTCTACATCCCAAGATACATGTATGCAAGTGGTTTTAAGATTTATAGTTGTACCAATTTATAAGCTGTCCAAGCTGCAAACTAGCTTTAAACCATGCTGTATACATTACCATGATTTATGCTTAATTCAAGGTAACACTGGTTGTGCATAATAAATATAGATGTAATTATATATAGTATGTGTGTATGTGTGTATATGTATATATATATATATATATATATATATATATATATATATATATATATATATATATATATAAATTATTATTACAATTATTATTATTATTACTGAAAAACTGATCCAATATTAGATATCTGTGATTGTGAACCTTTAAAATTAAAGAAAATAAAGAAATTTTTAATCAGTGGGATGGTAGTCAGTTGCGAGTGTGTTCGATCTAGGTCTGACCTTCACAACACGTTTGTGAAAGTGTATCATGGCATGAACTAGGAATCACTGAAGATTTTTTGAAATACAGCCATTGATGCTTATTGGGCTAAAAAAAATTTAAAAGCATCTCAAATATATTTGGGCTCCAGCAGTCTGACAATTATTGCCCTACAAGCAGTACACAAACGTCACAAGAGCAAGGTGTAAAATTGTCTGCAGGTTGAAAAAAAGTTTTAAAAAAAATGTTTTAAATCATGGAAAGTTCTAGGTAATTAATGCCTTTTAGGTCATACGCACACACACACACACACACACACACACACACACACACACACACACACACACATGCATTCACACCTAGGGGCAATATAGCATCTCCAGTTACTCACTAGCTTATTTTTGCTACACCCATGCTGACAAGAACCTTCAAACAGCATGGACTCTGTCTTGCTGTAGCGCATCACTACACCCACTACGCTACCAAAGGAACATAAATGGATCCTTACAAATACATAATTGTATTTGTTCATAATGTAATATGTGATGTTTAACATCTTTTATCTCAGTATACTAGCTTGCAGGAGTCATATTGGAAGATGACATATTTAGTTATTCAGATTCAGCTCTTTTTTATCTGTGAGGTACAGATAATGCGGACAATCTGTTTCTTAGCTTAGCTTCATTGTGTGCTTATCTGCGACAATCTGTCCTCACATTTGCTGAACCCGCATTTTAGTCACATTCAGACCACCTGAGATTTTAGGGCATCAGCAGTCTGTTAGATTTAGTGTGACGCACCAAAATTTTTTTTCAAAGTTGGGAAAGGAGGGGAGGGGGAAAGCTCAAATCAAGAATCGACCAAATTGAAAATTATACAAGACATGAAAATAACCTCACGTCTCCTCAATGTTACTACACAGGGCTGATATTCTTGAAAACGAACGTTCTTAGCGAGTTACGAACAACTTTAAGAACGACGTAACTATAAGAACGCGAATTTTACGGCGCTTTTCCAAAAGCCTTCTTAAGTCTCCTAGACTAAGAGAGACTTTTAAGTCGTTCTTTGTAGACTCCGCCCCTGAAAAGGCACCGTCAGTCGAAAACTGAATGACAGATTACCACACAATCTCTCATTATAATGCACAAGAAGTAAACAATTAATTTAGAAAATATATTTTTTAAAAACTATATAAACAATAAATAATCATATTTAAATTCGGCTACTGTTACAAAAAGTGGTAAACAACCAATTTTTGACCAATCGCTTACCAAGCAAGCTTATAAATGGGTGCACTTTTAACCTGAATGCATTATTCAATGGCATGGCAAACAAACAGCGTAATATATACTTTTCTGAGAGAAAACTAAATAAGATTTTTGATTAAGTACAACAAAAAGACAAATAATTTACATTATTACATTAGTGTGAGTGTCCCAGCTCTACATGAGTGTCTCAGCGATGGATTGGTGCCCTGTCCTGGGTGAACCAGCGCCCGAGTTCCGAGTCCCCTGGATGGGCATGGGGAACCCCACCGCGACCCTAATAGTGGATAAAGTGGAAGATGATGGATGGATGGATGGATGGATGGATGGATATATATATATATATATATATATATATATATATATATATATATATATATATATATGCGATTTAAATCTGGAAACTAAAGATAATAAAATAAAATAATGATAATGTATAAAGAAATACGTGACTAAATTACCAAATTCTAGGTGATAATATTAGTGCTTATTTTATTTCTGTGCAATTTAAACAACCAGTGCATCTGTGAGTCTAATACGTGACTAAATTACCGAATTCTAGGTGATAATATTAGTGCTTATTTTATTTCTGTGCAATTTAAACAACCAGTGCGTCTGTGAGTCTTTGTTCGCTGCCAGTTACGAACTTCTTACTGAGTTACGAGTGGATCTGAGCACTCGTAAGTTACGAGCGATTTTAAGAACGATGTAAGTTACGCATGCATTCAGGAAAGGTTCATAAATTTAAGAACGTTCTTAAGTATGAAGTTACAAAGTACTTAGCATTACGACACTTTTGGAAAATCCAGCCCGGGTCCGCAAAACAAAACTTTCTTCAAACAACATGCCAGAAAAGTTTTGCATTGCAGAAATAATATGAGAGTGAGAGATATACATTTTTGTAGGTTCTTTGATAGTTAACATCAAAGTGAAGTTTCTCCATGTTTCTTTTTTATTCCCACCGCTTGTAACAATTTCTTATTCTTAAAACTTAAAACTGATGCTATTTTTTAACAATGATATCAAGTTGACATGACTGCAAAATGTAGGGACTAAATTTTTTTTGTGCAATTATACAGTGACATGGTTTTTATATATAAATTAACAAATAAGTAAAACATTAACAATAAAAAAAAATGCTTCATGCTGGGATCAGATGACATACACACCTTTCTCTGTCACAATGGTATTATTCTAGTGCTATATGTGGATAGGAGTCTTATGTACACAGTCACACTTTTTGGACACCTCTGCTTTTAAAATACAATATATATATATATATATATATATATATATATATATATATATATATATATATAGGCGGCACGGTGGCTTAGTAGTTAGCACGTTCGCCTCTCAGCACTAGGGATTCCCGGTTCGAATCCCCATCTGGGTGGAGTTTCCATGTTCTCCCCGTGTCTGCGTGGGTTTCCTCCGGGTTCTCCGGTTTCCTCCCACAGTCCAAAAACATGGAACAAGTTAATTGAATTCTCAAAAATTGCCCCCTATAGAGTGTGTCTGTGTGAGTGAGTGTGTGCCCAGCGATGGATTGGCGCCCTG
>JAFMOD010000688.1:380116-405622 GCA_019802435.1 Corydoras maculifer | reverse complement strand
GTCAAAGGATGAAAGAATTTCTGTCAATCCTAGTGTCTGGGTTTGGCTGAAATTGCCACTTTGATTCCGAATTGGATGCGCTGCCTTTCCAGATGGTAATTCATCACAGCTCAAGTTTAAATAAGGGAACCGATCATGCTGCACTCCATATGCTTGTAATTTACAATGATTTGCACTATTTTAGATTTTATCCTTATCTCTAGTGCAGAGAATATGAACATCTCTATCTCTCTATCTCTCTCTTGCACTCTTGCTATTTCTCTCTTTCTCTCGCTCTTTCTCTCTGCAGCATTGATAGTGGATTTTTTTGGGTATGAAAATTTGGGATTTAATTTTTTATTTTTGGGTATTTTTCAACTGGTATCAAAAAATCTCAAACAAGAATAAAACAAATAGTGTTTATATAAATCTGCATATTACATGTTGATATTATATTGGTGATATTATAGTAACCTACAAATATTTCGTAGTTTCTTTGTTTTGCCTAAAGATTAATGAATACTTTACTGTAAATAAAAAAAAATCAAAATAGAAACAACGCTTAAATTAAATCAAAGTGTTGTGCCTATTTGTTCTGCCTTCCTTCAAAACTATAAAAAAGACCCAAGTCTGACGTAACCCAGAAAAGTGCTTATCCTTTCTCTCATCACAAAGCAACAGACTCTAGCCCTGGGTTAAGATGTTTGCGATTAAATATCTACATGCATGCGTGAATGTTTATATGTTTGAAGTGAACCTTTTCAGTTACTGAAATTTGTGCTTTAGACTGTGGTTATTACATGTCCTTCAAAAAAAAAGAAAACAAGAAAATATGTTTTTTTAGAGAAGCATCATATGTTAATAACGATCATGTCCTTGAAAACATTTTATGTCGTTGAAAGATATAAACACAGTTTAGTATAATGATTATGCTAAATTCTAAATTAGGATACTAGGACATGGGTTATGCAGTAAGAAGTGTCAGGGTTTTTTCCATTGCTAAAGGAGCAAAGTTATGTTCTTTGGTTTCTCACTGTAAATTAACTACAGATACTAATTTAAGTGTTTAAATTAAATGTGGATGTGAGAGTGTGTGTGTATCACTTATTTTGTTATGACACAACTGAGATAGGATCTTTGCATTTACAGTTGACAGTTACCTGTTTTAGACTTTTCTAAATCTAGTTTAATTTTAGCTCCGAAAGACATTTAAGAAAACATTAAAAAAAAAAAAACTTGTTGAGCTTTGACAAAAACATTTTGCCAGAATTTGGAAATAACAAAGTATCTTGTTGTTGGTTTAAAGTACAAAATGCAAATAACAAAAAAAAGTTTACCATTTTATTACAGAATATTTTAAATAAAGTTTTAAAATAACCTTGACTAATTTCCCACAGTAGGGATCATACAGTTTATGTTCACTTCATATAAGTTTTATATAAGTTTATTTCTGTAAATCTGAATAATTACCAAAACCCATAAAGCTTTATATTATATCAGGGCATTATTTCTTAGGGAAAGCCTCAGCATGGGGTGGTAGTAGAGAGCCTTCTTCCTCTCAGATCAGCTTGATGACACTGACTCGTTCTGAAGGATGTCACAAGCCATTCCCATAGCTGACACTGATGTCTCATCAAAGACCAGTTCTGCTCTGTTCCACAGATCTTCCCTGCACTCTTGCTTATGATCACTGTCATCTTATACTACAGTCAAAGACTTGACTTTTTTATTTTGTTACTGTTTATTAGTCTGTTAATTCCAAGCTACTTATTTGCTATAGTGGATTTGTGTGAAAAAAAAGCTGGCACTTGACACTAAGCTGACATGTCGACATATAGGCAGGCCTGTTTGGGGCAGATGAAACAGCCTACATGTTTATCAAACTGGCAAAATAGAAAATAAGACTGACTCAGATTAGCAAATATTTTTTCAAGTGCTTGGGGAAAACAAGCAAAATAACAATGTGTTTGTAAATTCACATATTCCCTTAACACAGTCTTGAAAAAAATTACAAAGGCTTTGATTTGAGTCTAAATGTCAGAATAGTTTTATTAAGTACTTATTAAAATATAAACTTTGGGATGTTTATTTAGCAAAAAATGTTTGAGATACAGATTATTATTATTATTATTATTATTATTATTATTATTATTATTATTGTTGTTGTTATTACTACTACTACCATTTCTAATAATAATAATATATAAGCATGAAACAAGTAATTGTACCAGTTCTTGCCATGTTACTTAACCATGCTCTCAATGTGTGAATTATGCTGTCATCTCCAACAACTTTTAAAGACCTGAGCAGCGAGAAATCCAAAGGGGTCAGGTATGCTCTGTATGGTAAATAAGGCAACACTGTCCAACTCAATTTGCATTGGCCATGTTGACAATTTATTACAGCTCTGTCATCTGTTAAAATTATTTGAAGCTTCATGCACACATGACAGAAATATCAGAATTTAAGCATTTAAAAGTGCAATTTGCTCTCTTTTTTTAAGAGTCCAGAAGAGAGGTGATGTCTGACACTGATTTTATTAGATTGGAGGATCAGAGGAGCTGGTTAATAATAATAACCTCCATTCTAGTTTATCCCAAAGGTGTTTGATGGGGTTAAAGTCAAGGCTTTGTATGGACTTGTCAAGTTCTTGTCACACGTACATTTATCCTACCGTTCCATAATGGGTCTTGCTTTTTGCACTGACACACACACAGTCATGCTAAAACAGATAAGGACTGTCCCCAAACTGTTTAGCATTATGCACTATGCATTTTTTACACTTACAGGGTTATGCAATACTCTTCAATACTCGATTTATTTTATTTCTGGTTTAGTGTGTAAATATTTTTCTGTCTCTCAGAACTTAGTACTTAGTGCCTTGCCATCACATGGCCAGCACTTGGAACTCTGTAAAGTACCCTATTTCGGGATTAATAAGGGATTATCTTGCTGTTTATTATTTTTTTTATTAGATACTATGTACATTTGTGCATTTAAATTTATAGTGATGGTCTATCATACTTTTGTGGTTTTAAAGTTAACATATTTAGGAAAATCCTCCTCAGACAATCACACAAAAAAAAATCAACCTCAAACAGTAAGATTTATGTAAAAGCATAACAAACTAAATTAACACAATCAAATTTGCTCTTGAAATAAATCTGACACATTTTAAATTATAGAAGATCTGATTAGTCTGAATATATCTAAAAAAGATTGGCTAATTGTGTAAGCCATTAAAATTACCCTGAATATAGTCTAGAATTAACTATGAGCATTTAAGAATGGTCTGTCTACCTTAGCAGGTAAACCCTGCAAAAATGTGTCACCAGCTTGCAGCAAGCTAGTCTTTGTGAAAAGCAGGATGAAACAGCATAGCAGCTGCATTAATAACCCTTAATCAATGGTTGTCAAGCAAAAAGCCCAGATGATTTTCTCTCTAGTGAATGCATGAAAAGCATGACATACTGCAGCAGTCCCATTTCGGAGGTTTTTGTGTATTTAGCTCTTCAGTATGTCTTTAGTGACAGCTTTGTATTGATCCAGGTGTCCAAAGGTTTACAGCCTTCAATTTAAAGGAACAGCAGATTATTAAAAATCATGATCAATATTGAGGAGACCATGAGAACAACATTTATGCAGTCTGAAACCCTTTTGAATCAATAAGATCAACCAGAGCTATTTTGTTAATACACTCATGCATGTGACTTATTTGCAGAAGAATACATCTGCATTAAAAATTGAATACTTTGTAATCACTTGTTATGACCTGGATATATGAAGTTGACTCAACTGTAGCTGATGCATTTCTGACCAGAAGTGTTTGCTCTATTATCAAAAAAAGTATCAAATAATAATAATAATAATAATAATAATAATAATAATAATAATAATAATAATAAGCATACTAATCATATCAACAGTGAGCTGAAAAGAGTCTACTATCTGTAGCCTCTGTTTCAAAAAGCATGCTTTAATATCATGAGAACCTGTGAGCTTATCATGAGTACTGTATGGTCAAATGTGTTGACTAAGCAATCAACCTTTAGCACCTTATTGGACAGCCTTTCTCAAGTCTGTCTGTAGAAACTTTTGCCAATAAAGTCAAAAGCTCTGTTGTGTACGTTAAAAAAGTGTTGGATGATAGTGAGTTCAGTAAAAATAGGGGCACCTGTCCCTCATTTAATGGACTCATTGTCTCCGTTGGGTGATTGGTTAATTTTGTGCACGTGACCGTGTGTTTTTTGTATTTAGTTTCCGTATTCCCTTCCCCCTGTGCACATCTTTGTTTATGGTTTACCCAGGTGTTAGTCGCGTTTGTTTCGTTCCCCCATTTCTGTTGGTGTCCCTACACCATTTTTAATAATAAAACCCTGTTTTGTTTTTATCCTGGTGTCTCCGAACTCACCTTCCGCGCTCAACCACGGTGCGGCGCTGCGTAGTATCCCCACGCAGGCTTTTATCCGTGGGAGAGTTTTCATCCAGCGGACCGGTGTACGCATTCTTCTCCGCATAGCCGTTCCTGGGAAACGCTCACAAGGCGCAAGCGGCGTACGCATTCCTTCCCACGTAGCCGATCTCCCGGGGAAGAGCGAGCTTCTAACACCAATAAATGACCATGTATAAATATATATATATATATGAGCAAAAGCAAAAATGCTTTTATAAGCTGTTATTAAACTATTTATCCCTGCATTTATATTGCATTAACATTATTTATATATATATATATATATAATGACAAAGAGGGCATTACAGAGAGGGCACAAAAACATTTTGCCATTTTAGAAGTGGTGAAAGATGGATTGAGAGCTGACAACATTAAAGCACAGTGAACAAGCAATAGTGTACCTTTGGAAAATAGTGTGGCAGGAAGAGGGACAGATCCAGAGATTTTTCTATAGACCAGTGTCAGGGACTTGCAATGAATGTGAGCAGCTGGAGGCCAATAGATTAAGATAAGTAGTGACATAGCTCCTCCTTTGATTGGTTTAACACCAGGTAAACTGCAGAGTTCTGAATCAGCTAAAAAAAAGTCTTGTTCATAAAGGATAGGGAAACCCTCAAGCAATGCATGGGAGTAGTCAAGCTGGAAAAGAATGAGGGTCTGGACAGTTGGGCAGCCTGTTCAGTCAGTAAAGGTCTGATCTCCTTGATCTGTTTTTGCTAAATTTAATCAGAATGTAATGAGAGTGTATATTATAATGTTTTAATACAGCAGCAGTGTTTCATGTTATACTCTCAATAGACATAATCTAAAGGATATTTGAAAAATGTCTGTTGAATTGTATTTATAATCTGAGAATTGCGTAGGTTTGTTGTCTATCTACATATTTTTCTTGCAGTTGTAGTTATTAATAAATCAATGTGTTTAAGGTATAATACTGTAGTTTAATTCAAATTGAGATGTTGCTTACGGCAAATCAGTAAGCAAAATGTACTTACTAACTGCAATACACTAGTTTCCTTTACACAGCTATTTGTGCATTGTTTATGATCTGTGTTATGCAAACATAATGCAAACAAAAGTTAATAAAAAGGCTAAACAAAATGTAAGAATAATGTAATTTTAATACTGTTAATAATTTTGTAATTAAAAATATCATTTGATCACTACACTAGTATGTGACCTTTTTGGTTTCTATGTTATTTCTTTATTATTTATGTCATTATCCCATTTGTACTTACTTTTTAACATGTATTTCTGTATGTACATTAAGCCATGGTCACATAATAATAGGTTTGACTGATACTGAGCACTGGCATTCTAACAAGTTTAAATATACAAGAAAAGTCATTTATTTGTAAAAGTCATCTTCTCTCTCTGCTTTCATTAACATTCTCCTGCCCAAGGTGAAAATAAAGTTTATCTTATTGCTGATGGCTTAAGTTTGAGAGCTCGTAACACAGTGATCTGTTCATGAGTTTAAAGAATCAATAATATGATAATTACATAAATATTGTTTATTCATGATGTAATTTTTATATACTATTTTTGCAGTAAAAACGGATCAGCTGCAGACGATTAAGCGCGAGCTTAGTCAGATCAAGCTGAAGATCGACTCTCTCCTGGGCCGACTGGAAAAGATAGAGAAGCAGCAGAGAGCTGATGCAGGTGAGAAGGGGTGATGAGGACACATGCCAAAGACAAGCAGAAGTTGCGGTGGGATAAGGGAAGTAAATTAAGATCACACATAAACAATCAATCAGGCTGACAGTTTAGGAGATAGTAGACCCGAGCACTCTGTCATAACAGAGTTCATGTGACAGCATGGTGTCTTTGCTGTAAGATATAAGATGGGGGTTCTAAAATTCTGAAAGTAGAGGACACTGACTGGGCAGGAAAAGGACATTAGCTCTTAATAGGCTTAAATTCCACAACATCCGAGAAAAAGTCTTACTCCTCTGAAAAATGTTTCTTGAGGACTTCTGTCAAGGTGGCATATAAAAGACAAAAAAGTACAAAAGTGTAATAATTTCAGTTTTAGTCTATAAAAGTGTCATTAAAATAATGTTTATAGCTTCAATGATGTTTAAATTTACAAAGGTTAAGGCATTTAAAAAATCTTACACAATGTCTGTGTGTTACTGTCAAATCACTCACTAGGTGATGTGACAATAAAAATCCTTGAATCCTTGAAATCACATGCTGTAGTTTTATAAATGTTTCAAGAATTCTCTTTTAATTATTAGTTGTCCTGTAATATGAGTACCATTTTAAAATATGCAATTTAATTCAGACCTGCAGATTCCCTGATATGATTCTTGCTGGCTATTGTTCATATACATTTAATCATTTAGCTGATGCTTTTATCCAAATTGACTTACAAATATCCCAACTGGGTTGGGTAGAACACAGGGTTAGTACTTGAGAAATGAGGATTAATGGTCTTGCTTAAGGACCCACAATGAACTTCATTGGACTTGGATTTGAACCCACAACCTTCTGATTGATAGCCCAATGCCCTAACCACTAAGCTACCCCACCCACAATGGGCGGATATATGGGTGGATATTATTTTAGGTTCTTTGCTTATTTTTTCATTTTCCAAAATCATGCATGTTGGTGGATTGGACTGGTTTGGATGTGATTGGATATAATTAACTGAGCATTTATACGTGATCATGGTTTAATGGTACTGAGGTAAAATTTTATAACTTAACAGTCAATTTTTACAATAAGCTCAGTATTTTCAGGATAGGTCCCTGTATAATTTTATACTAACTCCATATTATTGTATTGGTCTGCTTTTCTTGTGGCATGTATTCACGCTAATATTGTTTTTCCAACTCTATAGAACATGAGATTTCAGTTTCATCATAGAGTTTTTATTTTTTATTATAACCATCCTTTTTTTAGCCCATCCTAAAAACTTTCAAAAGGTCAGGATTCTGTGTTGATCAATTCACGTTTGTAAATAATTTCTCATACTCCCTAAACCATTCTTTAAAAATTGAAGCTAGCAGAATAATGGCATTGTTGTGATAGTATCCCAGTGCCATTGATAATGATCATTTTAACGATGTTGTCATTTAGTACTTTTAGGTACCACTTTCACTATTTTAAATGGAAAAATGTAAACCTCATATCATATATTTTTTTAAAGGTCTGCAGGACCACGCACTCACTCTGCGGTTACACACATCAACTTTTAATGTCACTGCAGTGCACCCAATATTAGCTCAGGGGTAGCTCAGTGGTTATGGTTCAGGTGTTGGGCTATAATTCATGAATTGGGGTTTCAACTCCCATGTCCAACAAAGTTACCGATGTGGGCTCTTGAACAAGGCCCTTAACCCTCATTACTCCAGCTGATGCTGTATCTTATTTGAATCCACACTCAGGCCATCAAGTTGGCCAAATGACTTTATTGAATGCCTGCTCTGTGATGGTCCTGTGAGGGTCTTAACCATTAAAGAACAAAGTCAAACCAATTTTATTTTTATGATCCAATAGTTTCTGTCAGAAACCATCCTTCAGTTTTCATCAAAACATCACATAAATTAAACAAAAGCAACAATGGGGGGATATATAATTTATTATATATTATATCTGAGCTGGTGGCACGGTGGCTTAGTGGTTAGCACGTTTGCCTCTCAGCACTAGGGATTCCCGGTTCGAATCCCCATCTGGGTGGAGTTTCCATGTTCTCCCTGTGTCTGTGTGGGTTTCCTCTGGGTTCTCCGGTTTCCTCCCACAGTCCAAAAACATGGATCAAGTCAATTGAATTCTCAAAATTGTCCCATATAAAGTGTGTCTGTGTGAGAGAGTGTGTGCCCAGCGATGGATTGGCGCCCTGTCCGGTCTATCTGCCCAGCGCCCAAGACGTTCTCCCCTGGATGGGCATGGGGAACCCCACCATGACTCCAATAGAGGATAAAAGCGGGAGATTGAATGAATATATCTGAGTTTTCTCGCTTTTTGAATTTCCCTGTTGTGGGGCTAATAAAGCCATCACCCTCTCTGTTCATGTTGCATGGTGGTGAAATCCAGTGTATGTTTTAATTTATGTTTGCTTACATTAATATAATTGATAATGTGTTGGTTCAGCACTTTATAACTGGCTTATCCTTTGACTGTATGCTTTTCTTACATCTGGTGAAAAATTTAATTTATTTATTATCAAATATTTGAAAAATCAACGGTATGAATATATGTGTTTCAGTAAGTCTTCATTATAAAGCCTAGAGGAATTCTAACAAAATTAGAGGAACAAGGACAAGCATACCTAAAAGTGCATATACATGTGCATGAAGATATATTGCTATATTACTTCTTATTCCATATTACTCCTTTTTCCACCGTAATGAAGACAATTTTTTTATTGTCTTTTTAGCATATCACACATCTACTTTACACACAAATATACACAATTATTACATATATAGACAACAGAATACAATAACATAAGTAAGTAATATTAAAATAAATTCATTAAATTAAGAAACATAATTAATAATTTAAAAATAAGATGCAGATTTACAAAACACAGATTTTTAACACAGCGTTGCAATAAGTTTCAACTATTTAATTATTCAAAATTTTAATTATCCAAAAACTCTTATGTTCACTCTTTTTCCAAAAAATGATGCAACTTTTTCCAGATCCTTCAAAATTTACTTAAACACTTTTTCTTTGCAAAAGTTTTTCCAATGCCATACACCAAGAAAACAATTTTAGCCACTGACCCACTGTTGGTGGTTCCATATTTTTCCATTTACAGGATATACTTTGTTTTGCGTATGCTAAAAAATTTTTTGTTAACATTCCATATTGCTGTATTTTCTGTGAATACACCCTGAATACATAGGTTTGGGCACAAAAGCAGTTTAATGGAGGTAATTACTGATATGATATCTTTTGTATAAGGTATTTTAATAAGATGTAGATGTTTCCATCTCTATATATCATTTCAAAATACCCAATTTACAATTTACATATAAATATATACCACCAGAAAACCCTACATTATATTCTATGTTATAACAGTAGAGGTTACTAAAAAAAACAACTTGGATTTTATTGTAGATAATTTACTTGCTAAACTAAATCTCTAAAATTTTTGAAATCAGGTTTGCTCCCAGTTTTATACATTCAGTATATCAGGTGTTTCAATGTCCTACTGTAACAGGTCTCCTAAAGATCAGATATCCCATTTATATTTCATGTTCGTCTAATTCATGACACTGTCTCCCCTTTGACCCTGTCTTATTGCGCTTCCCTGTCTAACCCTGGGGTTTCAGAGGCACAAAGAAAGTATGAGGACAACTGTGACTCTCTGCATGAGGAATCTGTATCGGAGACGGCAGAAAACTCAGCGGAGGAGGCAGGCGAGGGACCACTGGATGCAGAGGCCGGAGAGATGACTGACGGAGGAGAGGATGACTATGACGAAGAGGGCAGCACTGATCTGGTATGCTCGGGTCCTTCTGGGCTGTTTGGGGGAAGATGTTGAAGACCATGTTACCGGTGACAGCAGTGGGATTCATTCCCTTCCTCTATTAAATGTAATGCAGAGGAATTATTCATGGCCGCAGAGCGGGAAGCCATGTCAGAGATGTGGCACGTCTATCAGTGCTACCCACTGTCAGACGGTAATTAAAACAGAGCGCAGAGTGCAGCCCAGCTGTACTGAGGGCAATAGGGTGGCTGAATTGAGATGGAGCCATGATGAAGAGATACATTTTGCAAAGCTTTAAATAGAGGAAATGTAAGGGGAAGTGTGGAATGGCTAAGCATTCAAACATTTTCACAGATAATGGAATTGGCCAGTAGCACTTATAGCATCTTTAGTATTTAATGCATAGCATATTCAACAGCTATCAAAAGACGATATCTTTAAAAAAAAAAACATTAATAGCATCATTTGTGGACTCTTTTATTTGTGTTAATCGAACTGAAAGGCTGGAGGAGCTTTATGAGTGTGGGTGAAGTTGGAGCAGCTCTCAGAGCACATCCGTCTCTCAAATTGAGTCCCCTACATTAGAGGAATAATGACTGTCTTGGTAATGTTCCTCTCTGGTTCGGTATAGCCCCATGCCTGGCTGTATTTATTAGCCTGTTTAAAGGGCAGGCTGAATGATTCATTTTCAGTATGAACACTTTTCTCTATAATGGTAGATAATATTTTTCAGAAGCAGACTTTTGTCAGAAAGTCATCCTTCGTCAATATCATCATTGAAAAATAGAGCATGAGGAGATTTTTATTTCATAATCTTTTTGTGTTTTCTATAAAAGAAAATAACATATAAAATAATGCTCAAATAATAAAATGTTTGAAAACTGTTTTTATATCTATATATTTTGCAGATAGAGAATCACGTGTCTGATATTGACAACTGAAGGTAAGGCAACAATTTACAAATGTAAAGTTTGGTAATGACTTGGAAATACCATTAGAAAAAAATGTTTGTATTAACAATAATAACTTTTAAGAGTTGCAATAATTGTGAGTAAATAAATAAATAAATAGTGCGTTAGCTAGAGTTTGGCACAAGAATACAGCAGTAAAGAACGGTTTTACCTTCTGATGATGACATTCAATTTTGTGTTTGATGTCTTGAGTATATGGTGGCTAATGAAGTTTATGATTACTTTTTTTTAAGATAATATTATTTATCTTAATATTATCATAAATATTATAATCACATTACATTGGGCTTTGCTATAAAAAGTGACATAATACATTAGAAATGATTTATTTTAACTGTTCATCAACTTATTATAGCGACCAGCAACATAAAGCCTTATAACAGTTAACAAACGCTTTTCCTGAAAAATATTTATAAGTGCTCATGACTGTTTATAAAAGCTTATGTCATAGTGTTATAAATACTTTATGAAGCTTTATAAATGCACTTATAATGCATTATGAATACCAGATTCATAGAAAGTGTTACCAAATATTTTTATTAATTTTAATTATTGGACATGAAACAGCAAGGAAAACCTAGACAATGTACTATTATTCTTCTTATTAATCCAAATTGTCACATGTCGTTTAGCGCAGCCCAAATGAGCTTTAAATGCATGTCAGCAATAGCATTTGAAAACAAACCAAGCATGCTTAAACTGAGCGAATTACCCAATTATATTCACTGGGACAGATGGGACTATTTAGATTCTGTTTTTACAAATATATAACAGACTAATTCATTTTAAGTGTTTGGTCTATACAGCCTGCTGCTGTTGCTTTATTAGCCAAGCATCAATATTTTCCCTGCACAGCAACATTTTTGTTAAAATGTATTAGAGTATGTAATAAGGGCTTAATTAAGCATTAATTTAAAAACACAATTTATTAAACTTAATTAAATACAATGCAAAATGTCTTTTTTTTCGCCAGGCTGTGTGCAATGTGAGTTCAGTGCAGTTTTAAGTACAGTTGGAAGGAGCAAGTATTACACGAATCTGCAGAAAAAAAGCCAAAAAAGAGAAAAGGAATACTAAGTGTTTTAGAAAGACAATGACGCAGGCGTGGCTGGTCCTGGTGAGAAACAAAGCAGCGCATGCTCATGGACTAATCTCTCACCACCAGTCAACATCAATCGCTCAGCATTTCCCAGGCCTTCATTTGATTACTCTGAAATACTCATCTTTTCAAAGGACAGAGCTTTACATTACTTATACAAATTGAACACAAGATGACTTTCGGAGGCCTGTTAATGTGCTTTTTACATGTATATTGAAGTTTGTTGTGGCATAATCAAAAACATTATATATTTTCCTCATAAGTAATATTATAATTCTGTTTAATTTTCATTAAATGCTAATAAAATTCAACTTATTGTCTGTGAGATAATCCATGTAATGTAGCAACTTGAATCCTGCTTTATAAGCCTGATGTACGATCTATAAACATAGCAGATGTTTTTCAAACACCGGTCATTTTTTCTAAACAACCAGAAGTAAATCCAAAGCTTGGCTCAGTGCATTGAATTAGCATTCACTCAACATTAAGCAAAACATTATCCATAATGGCATGTTTGCAAAATGTTATTGCAAGTCTATACCAGCTTTAAAGTCACTGTTTATAAATATGGATAAATATGGTTAAATGTTAGAATGTCAATTTTTGATAATAATAACAAGATGCTGTTTTAACCCTACACAAAACATATTTACAGTATATTATAACCTCATTAGTGTGCTTATGCCATATATCCTGCTGCAATATCATTAATTTGACCTATAAAGCAGCATCACTACATGAGGTCATTTTTTTACATTAGGCTACTAACAACTTACAGTTATCCCAACTTAATGGTCAGAATACAGTGAGAGCCATGATCTAGCATCCCAGGAGCAATGAGGGTTGAGGGCCATGCTCAAGGACCCACATTAATAACATCAGTGAACCTGTGGATTGAACCCACCTTCTGGTAGTCCAACACCTTAATCACTGTACAAAAGAAAATTTGGCTCAGCGATTAAGATGGCAAAATAAATTTATTAGATTTATTAAATGTCTTTTTTTCACATGAGGTCATGTTTGCAAACTTAAGACTCAAATATGCATTTCATATGTTGTTGCTGAATTTTCCATTGACAAAAAGAATCCTACATAACATGCTAAGTTTATGAGAGGGTTATATCAGTCTTACAATGCAGGATTTAAGTCAATTGTTGTGCCATGTAAATATAGTGGCAATCCTGTGTGAGAATAAAAAATATACTATTTAAAAAAGAATGCAATGCCATTCTTAGAATTCAAAAATAAATCTCATGTTCCAATTAGCTGTTGTCGATCCTGATTTACCCCTCATCACCCACACAAGAGAATTTTACATTCTGCAGACCTGATTCCTGATGAACAAAAAAAAAAACAGAGGAAAGCAGATGCTGTATAACTGCTGTGGCTTCCTTTTGGCACTCCTTATCTTTATTTCCCTTCCATTTTTTTCCCCGCTTCATTCTCTTTTTAGCTCTTGATTCCATACTTATTATTTTCTTTAACATCTCACAGTACTGTGTGATAACTGCTGCAGGTATTCCGCCCTCACAATGGTAACAATATTTATTTTAATGTTCTATTCTTCATGTTCCATTAATTCAGTGATGTCCAACCATTTGGATTGTTTCTCTGAACCAGTGCTGCATTGGTGCACACTGGAACAGAAACCTAGCCCAAAGACTTTTAGCGCTGTACTGCCATATCATGTTTGTAGATTGGCTGTGCGGCTCAGATTGCTCTGCTAAATTGCCTACAAATGTTTTTATGCTTTTCATTTTTATACATCATTATATTTATCGCTAAGCCTAACTATGTGCTAGGAGTATGTGGGTGTGTGGATGTGTGTGTGTGTGTGTGTGTGTGTGTGTGTGTGTGTGTGTGTGTGTGTGTGTGTGTAAAGCATTTTAAGGATGTATCTAAACTTCAGATGCACTCCTGTGCAGTGTTGCTTGAACATTTGTGAACCCTTTACAATATTCTGTATAAATATGATCCAAAAACATCCATGATCCAAGATTTTAGTTGTAAGAATACATAAAATCAACTCCAACAATAACATAACACAAAATATTATACTTTGTCATTTATTCATTGAGAAAAATGATCTAACATTACATACTAAATGTCATCGTTCTGTTTTGTTTTAATCGTAACTGCTGATAAATCTTTTGTATCATCTTGGAAATACTGTAACTTTGTCATCTTTACAAAGAGGCCTCAACTCTGCGATTTTGGTGTTTTTTTTTCCACATTAACTAGAATTTAACTAGCTTTAAAATTTGGCCATAGTTATAAACCATTACAATAGTTATTCAGTGTTTGATTATATACTCATCTGATTATATAATCAACATTTGCAGTTCTAATGGTAAATTTTAACTGTTGTTTTACAGACTCACTACTTTACAAACCATTATACCGACTATTTTTTATTTAATCTTCTTTAGTTGTCCTTTCCTAGTAAAGCCTCCTTAAATTACCTTAATGTGTACACAATCTATAGTCCTGTTAAGTCCAAACTGTTTAGAGAGTTTTTGGAATATTTTCCAGTTTGGAAAAAAAAAAGGTCATAAAAAAACCTATTATCAAGTCATGGAAGATTAGACGATTCATCCTGTTCATTTGAATAAACTAGAAACTGTTTAGTTCTGACCGTTTCTTTAACATGTCTCCTGTTTGGATTCCCGGTTCGAATCCCCATCTGGGTGGAGTTTCCATGTTCTCCCCGTGTCTGCGTGGGTTTCCTCCGGGTTCTCCGGTTTCCTCCCACAGTCCAAAAACATGGATCAAGTTAATTGAATCCTCAAAATTGCCCCATTTAGAGTGTGTCTGTGTGAGTGAGTGTGTGCCCAGCGATGGATTGGCGCCCTGTCCTGGGTCTATCTGCCCAGCGCCCGAGACGTTCTCCCCTGGATAGGCATGGGGAGCCCCACCGCGACCCTAATAGAGGATAAGCGGGAGATAATGAATGATGAATGAATGAATGTTTATAGAGAAAATGTCAGTTACTAGGGGACAAGGTGAGAGTGTGTCAGTTTTATTAGCTAAAAATGTTAATGTTGCTGACATTATAAAGAAATAAGCTACAGAGATCAGGGCGGCACGGTGGCTTAGTGGTTAGCACCTTCGCCTCTCAGCGCTAGGGATTCCCGGTTCAAATCCCCATCTGGGTGGAGTTTCCATGTTCTCCCCATGTCCGCGTGGGTTTACTCCGGGTTCTCCGGTTTCCTCCCACAGTCCAAAAACATGGATCAAATCAATTGAATTCTCCAAATTGCCCCATATAGAGTGTGTGTGTGTGTGAGTGAGTGTGTGGCCAGCGATGGATTGGCGCCCTGTCCTGGGTCTATCTGCCCAGCGCCCGAGACGTTCTCCCCTGGATGGGCATGGGGAACCCCACCGCGACCCTACTAGAGGATAAAAGCGGGAGATAATGAATGAATAAAAACTACAGAGATCAGGAACAGGTGAAAATCAATGTTTCAACATATGTTTTTTTTTTTTTTTTCACAGATCACAATAAAATTAATGGATAAATAATAATAGTTCATTTAGATTTGCAAACATTTTAAAATCTGACATGTTAACTTTTTAACATTAAACATGAAGCAGGGGTGTCCAAACATAAACATTTACAGAAGACTGTATTAATGTTAACAAATAGAAGAGTTCATAAATAATTCTGGTCAATAATCTTGATTTATTTAAGAAACTATAATAAAATGAAATAATGCAAAAAAATCTAACTATTTGTAAAGCCTTTTAAATTTTAGGAGCTATTTTCAATTGTTTTTGTTACTTTGTTTTCATTCAGTTTTTACAATTGTTATATGGCAAAACTTCATTACATAAGCCAAAAGCATATTAAAAATGAATTTATGTGACACCATTTGCATTCCTGTGTTTTGTTCTGCTTTGTGTATGCACACAGCGTTGGAAATCAATAAATCGTCCTGCATTGCCACCAGTAATTGCCACTAAATTGGAACTTGTTAGTGTTTTTCATTGGGAGAATAGATAGACCAGCGGGCCTGTGTCAATGAGTAACCATGACATGAATAAGAATCTGAAGTATCCATCAAGTCTAGATCTGGAAACATTACAGTATGATCTATTTATCAAGGTTAGAATTGTTTTGGTACAAAGATCAATAAATATGATTATAGAAATAATAATTGTTTTGACTGCTACTTAAAAAAGACAAAAATAAAATAATATACATAGTATATTAACGGATTACACAGAGCTAATTTTCCTCAGTTACTAAAGAAATATGCTTAATGAAAATACACTCAGTGACGATGTACTACAGTCTGTAAAACCACAAGCAGCATCTATACAGTATGATATACAAAACTAAAAATCTGGCCAACAGGTGTTGAAACTAGATGGTGTACTTAATTAATTGGCTGGTATATACGTGAAGTGAAGAATTTCTATTTAGATTTATAATTTATATTATAAATCTAAATAGAACTTCTTCACTGGGCAAGGTGATGACGATTTTGGTTGGTGACCATCCAATGAAATAAATGATGGTGTCAGTCCATAGATCTCGTTCAATTCTACATTAAAATTATGGACACTTTTCTCATTTAAAAAAGTTATAAAGTTGCCCGGTGATGATTACTTCTTTTTTCGGAATGATGGAAATGGTGAAAATTTTCAGAAAATGGTCAGTGATAAGGTTCCATCCTGCAAAGCGAATTTGGCAACAGCAAAAAGTGACAGCTGGAGCTGGATTGATGAAGATAACTGTCATTAGTTGAGGCCCTTCCTCAGAGAATTCAAGCTGTTATAAAAGCCACTTGTGATCCAACAAAATACTAATTAGTTATTTATTACCACAGAAATGAGTGACTCCATATTTTATTTCTCTAAAAAACACTTGTAACTCACTACAACCATTAAAATTCTTTCTATTTTATTGTTTATTTTGGCCAGAAAGTTGAATATTTGGGGGGAAAAGGCTCGTTTTGTAGTATGTCTCTGATTTTTTTTTTTTTTTTTACAAAATTTGGCAATTAAAAGAACATCTTCTGATATTGGTGATTCCATAATTCGCGCCAGAGCTTGTAAATACAACATCAGAAAACATCCTTTTATACTGTTGCTACACAATTTGCCTGGTCATGTTCAAACTACATTAGATTTAACAGTTACAATTGTACCATTTATGTTAAAATGCCTACAATATTATATCAATATATTATCCGATATCTAATACATATCTAATACATATCTAATACATGAATTAATACCAGTCTAAAGTATTGTGCACAGGTATAATTATATAACATTTTATTTCAAAACTATACTGTGATACTTATTCTCATATTTATTACATTTATTCTTGTTAACATTATTTAACTACAGTAACCTTCTGGAATTTGTGCAAGCAATAGAGCCAAATACCTGATAAATCATAATGAAATGAAGTAATTTTACACTTATCAATATCAAACTAGATCTCTGTTTCAGAGGAATGACACAATTGTAATGTCATGATTTGGTTTGTGTCAGAAGGAGATGCTGTATGTGAAAGAATGAAGGTAAGCTGTGAAAGTGCTGTTTAACCAAACATAATACATAACAGTTTAATTGTTTGGCATTGAGATGATCACCTTTGATGATTAGCAAGCACAAGAAAGAAAGTGCAATCACGACAGATGGCGAACCTTAATGTTCCCAATTCATCACCATTAAATACAGCAGGCAGAGGTTAATGAAGGCCAATGGCCAAATCACAGATAATTGGTTCACTGTATTAATTCTATCCTCATGTCCACATCAAACAGCTGCTTCGATTTTTACCAACATTCTGTTGATAATTTGTTTAAGTAACTGCAGTATGAGTTAGTTAATCAGATTACTGACATCATATTTATTGTCATTTGAGGACAGTTAATTTGCATTTATTTTCTGAACTTATGCTTGGCACATATTGTGCTGATAAGTAGAAAGAGATAAGAGAATCTTTATTATCATAATATGTAATATAACAAAACTGCGTTGACAACATCCCAGGAAGCATAAACAATAAGGTAGATTTACAAATTAACAAGGTATATTTAAATATTATCAACTAACATATGTACAGGGCAGCACGGTGGCTTAGTGGTTAGCACGTTCACCTCTCAGCGCTAGGGGTTCCTAGTGGTTTCCTCCCACAGTCCAAAAACATGGATCAAGTCAATCGAGTTCTCCAAATTGCCCCATATAGAGTGTGTATGTGTGAGTGAGTGTATGCCCAGCGATGGATTGGCACCCTGTCCTGAGTGTATTTGTCCAGCGCCCGAAACGTTCTCCCCTGGATGGGCATGGGGAACCCTCCCGCAACTCTGATATAGGATCAAGCGGAGGAGAATGAATGAATGAACATATGTACATGAGTAGCAGAAGAAGGAAGTAACTGGTTTGCAGTCATGAGATAGATACTGATGCAAATACAAATATAAATATATCTACATAATCACACTTATAAAGTTTCATAGGAACATGCCAATAAGGCCTTATAACAAAAAGTGCCATAATGCATCATGAATTATATATTTTAACTGTTCATCAACTTATTATAGAGACCAGTGACATAAAGCCTTATAACATTTATGTTTAATGTTTTAATTTCATTTTTCTATAATTGTCTTTTTAAGTGCTCATACTTCTTTATAAATCTTATCAGCTCATTTTACAGGCATGAAGTAAAGTGTTGTCAGTTAATTACATTAACTTAGTAGTATATAATGACGTTACAGACTATTAGTAAAGTGTTTTATTGTGCTATAAGTAAGAATGTCCAAACATTCAAGGAATTGAAAGTTTAAATAAGTTCGCAGTTATAAATACCGGATTCATATAAAGTATTACTATTAAGGAACAGTTAAAATCAGCATTCATAGAAACAGTCATGGCAACAATTATGATAGTCACTGAAATACCATTTTTCTTTACTGTGAAGTTTATTGTACATTTTCTGTTATTTTAATTTTCTAAGTGCTTTGTAGTCTGTATATTACCATCCTTTGTCCACTTAAACATAGTTGAAAACCTTTACAGGTATTTGCTTAGTTTCAAATTTTTTTTTTCCTTTTTGCAATTGTTTATAATCAGATGCTAATTCTTATTACATCCCTCATGTCTCTGTGAACAAAAACAATCAGTGGAAAAGATACCAGCTAGGCCCCATGTTTTAAATGAAAGCAGCCTGTATCTCAGCATGTATTCAGTAACCCATCTTATTTACCTTTCTGTCTGTTCTTAGTGTTGTAAGCACATTTGACAGGGGATTATTTAAAAAAAATGGAAAGCAATATCCAGCTCTCACTGCTGAAAGTTAAAGTGGAATTGCAGTATTTCAATTATTCATCTTCCAACTGAATGGCACAAATCTTCATTACCATTTATATTATATTAGCTCATGGCTGCATGAGATGCATATTTTTCACTGGCCTAGTTTGGTGGTGGTGGGGGGGGTAATAATTAGATTAGTGCTATGCACTAACCTGTCTGTGGATAGACTTCAAATGTGGTTTGACATGCAGTGCAGAATGTGAGGGGCATATTCACAAAAGAATATATGTTCAGCTATGTTACACTTTATTGTGTTGCTTTGGTATTATTATTTTTTTACTTGTTTATGAATGGGTATGTGTTAATGAAAGACATCAACATCTCTTTGAGATTTACAAATAACATTGTGCTTTTTATTTCTTATGTCTATACTTGGCAGAGTACTTTCCAACATGCAATGCTTTAAGTTAAAAACCTTGAGAATAACTTGTGTTTTGATGAACCAGTTTAGCCATCTTACTAAAATTAGTTGTTAACAAAAAAAACTACTTGTTCACAAACTGAACACCATTAGTTTCTGCATGCTGGGATGAAACCATGATATCTATAATGTAAATAGTTTTCTAAAATGTAATTATATATTAAATACTGAAGTTTATCATATTTCGTAAACTGTAGTTAATACATGTTGTTCTTTTTGTAGTTTTTGCTCTTACTCAGTTTAGTTTTATTGAATTAGGACAGGGCAATTAATTTTCTTAGAGAACACATGAGAAACTAGTACTCTTGTGGAGGGCTGAAGCAATAAACTAAACTTAATTTAAATTAATACTTGTACTGTTTGAATGATATACAGTACAGTACATAGGATGATAGTGAGTCCCCACTGAGTCTTGGTCCTCCCAAGGATTCTTCCTTAAAATAACAATATAACAGGAAGTTTTTCCTTGCCATTGACATTTTGGCTTGCTCTTTGGGGGGTTAAAGGCTTATAACACTTTAAAGCTGCTTTGTGAGAATGTACTATTGTAAAAAGCACTATATCAATAAATTACTTGAAATTACTTGTGCAGAACCATGCATGCAATACATCTGCATTGCTTTTATTCTGAAAACAATATATTTTTAATTTCTTCTAAAAGGCCTACATCTTGAAATAAATGTAACCTATTATCATATAATTTCATTGGAAAGAGTTTACTGTGAGCACAGAGGTTTAGAGATTAATACATTTGCCTCTCTTTATAAATACTTTATAAAGCTTTAAAAATGTGTTAATAATGCATTGAGAATGCCGGCTTTAGGTAAAGTGTTACCAAGATATTTTTAATTTGTAAAGCTTTATAAAGGATTTTTGTAATGAATTATGAATACTAGATTCATAGAAAGTGATCACAGTTCCCTAATAATGCTTATATGTTGTTAAAAAGATCCTATAATATGCATCATATTCAGATGTCCCAAAGGCTTCTGTCATATAACGATTATTTGCAGTTGATCATACTCACTGTAATTCAGAGCTTATATTACATCCGCTAATTGATTTAACTAATCACTTAGCATACATTACTGCCCAAATACTGTGACTGGCTGCAGACCAAAACTCAGGTTAGAAAGACTAATGGAGATGGCAGAAGGACGTTTTAAAAAGCAGTCAGACAGTTCAGTGCTAAAAGCATAAAGCCATCTTTTTCCAGACTTGTGAACTGAATTAAATCGCGCCGTTGCGGTCTCCCACTCAGTACATGAGTTCTCGGCTGGCTGGAGCAATATGGAAGGCCTCAAGGCCAGCGCACGCCTGTTGAGCTCCGAATAAATACCGCCTGATAAGCCGAGCTAGACGGACTCATTTCCACAGAAGCCATTATGTTCTGAGGTGATACTTCATGAGAAAGTGTAAAATTGCAATCATGTATATTGCAACCAAAAAAGACCCTCTCGAAGGCACTGAGAGCATCAAAAGTCATGACACTTATTGTCTGATGATGAGTTTTATGAATGGAATTAAAGGATGAGGGCTTTTAGGTTTAAAGTCGAATGAACCCTGGTGACACCAGCTACTTTCAAAATCCAGTCATTATCTGGAGTCTCTTTTGCACGTCTATCTTGAAGAATGTTTTAATTAATGTATTCATTCATTTTTCACTTAATCCAATACTAGGGTTGTGGGGGGTTCCCCATGCACATCCAGGGGAGAAAGTTTCGGGCGCCAGGCAGATACACCCAGAACAGGCTGCCATTCAATCGCTGGGCACTTTCTCACACAGATACACACTCAAACACACACTATACAGGGGAGAATTAGAGCATACATTTACCTTAAATCCCCAGCACTGAGAGGCAGATGTGCTTACCACCATACCACGATCTCGCCCCATTTTGAATATATTATTTATCATTAATAAATGAAATAGCATGTATCTCAGTGGTTAGGGTGTGGGTCTATCAATCTGAAGGATGGGGGTTTAAACCCTAAGATCATTGTAGGGTACTGCCCCACTGACCAGCTGGGGTTTTGAGCCACCTCTGGCCATTCTGCCTCACTGGCTGAATCAGGATATGCAGCAGATAGATGTGCTCGAGGGCGGGGTCAGTGGGGGGCATTTGCCTGCCTTCCTTCAAACAGCTCCATCTCTGTTTGCCCATGGGTTTCTGAGAAATGGCTCTCCAGTGTATAGCCGTGTGCATTATGCCTTCTGGTGGATCTGCCATCACATCACATTCATGTCACTGCTGCGATCTTTTTACACCCTGCATGTCCTGTCCCAGTCCTCCGTCTCCTAGTATTGATGTGTTCCAACCACACAATCCCTTTAGGATCAATTTTCTGCACAATTTTTAAACACAGTTGTTGTTTGTTTACTGTATATTACAAATAGGGTATTGTAGTGTGGTAACTCAGTGGATAAGATGTTGGACCCTCAATCCAACAATCAATCCAAGAGCTGTGGTTTCAAATACCAGGTCCACTGATGGTACTAATGTGCGTCCTTATGCAAGACATTTAACGCTCATTGTTCCAAAGGTACTGTATTAATCCACTATTCTGACCTTAACCATCATGTTGGGATATTTATAAGTCACTTTGGATAAAAGTGTGTGCCCCACTAGCTGAATCAGGATATGCTGCATGTCGCTTTCCATTGGAGAGAGTGGCATAAATTCCACTCCAAGTGTGACACTTTAATGAATGGCTTAAGGGGACAAGGTCTCCCCCCAATGTTCTGCCATGGTCAGCGCAGCAGCAATTGGACTTTTTGTTTCTTTTATTTACACTCTCTAAGGTTGTCTTTGTGTAGTAATAAAAGCAGCGTGCTACCTAATGTATGTTTTGGTTTGTAGGGTTACATGTGCATATGTGGTATTGTCAGGCACTATGCACGATAGGTAGGATGTGCAGATGCTCAGAGACATTTTATATTGCTTTGAGCATGCTTATCTGATATGATGAAAAAAGCTTTTAAAACTATTATTTGTCTCTTATGGTTCTGTCTCACATGGCTGGGTCCCAGCATGCCCATTCTTGATGAAATAAACAGCCGATCAACTGGATTTCTAGGATGGATGTCAAACCGACAGGTGTAATTTCAGGCATGTTTCCAAGCAAAGCTCATATTGTTTCCAAAGTTTACAAAAGCATGACAAGCTTTATGATTAATGAACCTTTCTTCCAGATTATTTCCTTTCCTTTCTCCCTCAATAAAGCTGCCTTTGAAAAATCAGGATAAAAAGCAGGAGAGAATAGATTTCCCCTGATCCAGTGAGGATTCAAGGACAAAATTGCTTATTGATTTCTTTCACTTTGTCTATCAGAGGATAGACTTGTGTGTCGACATCAGTCACGGGGACGTATTAGTCCATATCTCTGCAGATTGATCACTCATGAGTGTCAATAGAGGTAAGAAAAGTTTTAGAGGTCAGATAGTGATGACTTGTAGTCGATAACTATCATCGTATGCTGGGATTGGCCAGCTGATTTAGAAAGTGATAAACTCTAAAGGAAAGTGCACAACTGTAATCGTGACTCAGGCAACCAAGGTCGCAGATGTGCATTTTTCATGCTCGGTTTCTTCTCTTTTCCTATATTTCTGTAGCTTTTCAAACTGCCAAATCCTTCTCTAAAACAGCATAATGGGTGCAGAAGGTTATCCAGTTGCTCCAGTCAAATAGTCTTTATGTAATCGATGCTGGCAGAGAGGAACGCAATGGCAGAGGCATTACTGGAGGTGAGGAGAAAAGCAGAAATTGTATACAAGTACGTCACAGGCGTACATTACCCCCACTGAGCTCCACAAGGAGCCAGGCTTATTCTGATTGCACTCTCTGAAAGGTTCAAATTTATGGTAGAATCTGTATTTTCTGTATTTTGTACCATGATGTGAAGGTTAATGTTTCACCCAATATGGTTAAGCAAAGCATCCTTTTTGTCATTCCAACTTCCTTTCAAAGCTGTGCAAAGCATCCGGTCAGGACCCGCTTATCGGCATTAGCAGAAGGCAGCTGTGGTAAGAGACTTTATCTTTTTTTTTTTTTTTTTTTTGACAGAGACCACTGCATTTTGTAAACAACACACATATTACAGATGGACCCATTTAGTTTGGTGATTTGAAATGATACATACTAATTTCTCAGTTACAGGAGCATGAAATTGAATTTTGGAATCGGAGGTATTCAGTATGCATTTCCACAGCAATATGCAAACACATTAAAACCAAAATATATGCACATTACAGAAGCATGTGTACTCTAATGGTATTGCTTCAATTTACCTCCCTAATGCAAATAAATTGAACCCCAACCAGCGCAGAGATGTCTAAAAAATCTTATTGGGGAAGTTCATATCTAAAACCGAACTATATAACCTAATTAAAATTTAATACTCATATTTTTCTAATCGGTGCAAAGGTAAATAAATTGCTAGGACAATTTTAATGTCAGAAATGCTTATATCTTCTGCCTGTTTTTTTTATATAGCACCTTTTAAATATTTCATTATCCCAAAGCAGCTTTAAATGATAAAAAAGTTTAAAAATCCTCAAATAGTAAACCAAGGTGTCACTGCTGAGAATTTCTTTTTTAATAGGAACCAAGTTTCAGTGGTGAAACACCCTCTTTGAGTGGACACAGAGTGATATATATATGTATATATTTATATACAAGTGTTCAGTCAAAGGCCATTTTTTAAAATCAATAACTGACTTTTATTTTGTGACTAAACAAAATTAACCAGGGTAACACAGAGATGATTCTGAAAATTGACTGGATAAAAATGGCATGGAAATGCAGTTTAAAATATATTACCAGTACCAGTCAAAAGTTTGGACACAGTGTCAGCTCACTGATTGTCTATCACAAAATTACCAGTTGTAACAATCAAGTGCGTGAGGCCAGACTGATACGTAAAACAAATAACAACATGGAAGCATTTTTATGTAATTTATGTAGACATTGTTTTATTTTGTAATCATGTTGTTATTATTTTGTTTGTTTTTTGGTATAAACAATAATCTGATTGTGTTTTGGTAACACTTTCAATGAGTCTGGTATTCATAATGCATTATAAGTGCATTTATAAAGTGTAATAAAGTATTCATAATGCTTTGAAACATTTGTCATAATCCTTTGTTAATGTAAATAGATGTTCATAATCAAAGTCATAAATTGTTATAACAATTTGACATAAGGCTTTATAACACAAAGTGGCATAATGCATTATAATATGAACTTATTTCAACATTTGTTTATTTGAATTCTTCGACCTTCTTACTTAAAACAAGATTATTACACTTTACTAAAAAGCATTTATAAGCCTTTATAAGCCATTATGTACTACTAAGTATACAGTCTCTTTCAAAGAGGTTATTCATGACAACATTTACTTTTATGCCTGTAAAAAGAGCTTATACGCTTTTATGAACAGTTATGAGCACATATAAAGTTATTTTCAGGGAATGTGTTCATTAAACACAATGTTATTAAGCCTTATGTGGCTGGTCTCTGTAATAAATTAATGAATAAAATATATAATTTATAATGCATTATGCCACTTTGTGTTATAAAGCCTTATGGCATGTTCTTATTACACTTTATATGTGTGGTTATGTACATCTATTAACATTAACGAAGGCTTATAACAAGTATTATAAAGCATTCAGAATACTTTATAAAGCTTTATATGAATAACGGATTTAGGTAAAGCGAGACTGTAAATTTTATATTTACATTTGGTCATTTAGCAGATGTTTTTATCCAAAGAAACTTAAAAAAAATGAGAGAACAA
>JAFMOD010000688.1:294316-369049 GCA_019802435.1 Corydoras maculifer | reverse complement strand
TGGGAGGAAACTGGAGAATCCTGAGGAAACCCACATGGACACGGGGAGAACATGGAAACTCCACCCAGATTAAGATTCAAACCTGAATACCCACCACTGAAAAGCAAACATGCTAACCACTACGCCACTGTGCACCCAAGTTCCATCCATCTATTATCTTCCGCTTTATCCTCTATTAAGGTCGCGGGGGGGTTCCCCATGCCCTTTCAGGGGAGAACGTCTCGGGCGCAGGGCAGATACACCCAGGGCGCCAATCTATCGCTGGGCACACTCACTCACACACACAAACACACTCTATATGGGGCAATTTGGAGAATTTAACTGACCTGATCCATGTTTTTGGACTGTGGGAGGAAACTGGAGAACCCGGAGGAAACCCACGCAGACACAGGGACAACATGGAAACTCCACCCAGATTGGGATTCGAACCGGGAATCCCTAGCGCTGAGAGACGAACGTGCTAACTACTAAGCCACCGTTTAAACCACCCAAGTTTAAAAAATGTTTTTGCTTTTAAAAACCAAGACAAAAAAATCTCAGATTAATCTCAATCCAGAGGAGAACATTTTGTGCATTGGGCAGATAATTCCACATTATTAGATATTTCACAATAGATAATTCTATCATTGGGCACACACACATACACTCACAATTTAGGAACAATGTATCCAATATCATTATCTCCTGCTTAATCCCATACTAGGGTTAGGGGGGGGTGTTCCCTCTGCCTATACAGGGGAGAACCTTTTAGGTGTTAGGCAGATACACCCTGGACAGGGTGTCAATCCATTATCCATTGCTGAGCACACACACACAGACACACACATTGTATAGGGGCAATTTAGAGCAGCCAATTTACTTTAAATCCATGTTTCATGACTGTGGACTCTCATCCTGAGAAAACCCATACAGACACAGGAAAACATGGAAACTCCACCCAGACCTGTATTGAACCTACTACACTACTGTGCAACCCAGGAGAAAATATATTAAGTCTGTTTAATGTATGCAATGAGTTTCAGTTTAGTTATGTTTTTATTTTGATGCATCCCTATTTAATGTAGTCTAGTTGTTTAACTATTAGAATCAGAATCAAAATATCTTTATTGTCATTATACCAGGTATAACGAAATTAAGGTGCCATACTTTTCGGTGTCACACACTAAAATTTACATAAACAAAGAGATTTAAAACAGAGCACTATAATTTACAATTTACAAAATTTTGGAAAAAAAATTATTTACAAGAGAGTATAAAACTGTACAAACTGAGTAAATGTATTTGTATATTGCATGTTGTTCTTATATTCATTCATTCATTCATTATCTCCCGCTTATCCTCTACTAGGGTCGCGGTGGGGTTCCCCATGCCCATCCAGGGGAGAACGTCTCGGGCGCTGGGCAGATAGACCCAGGACAGGGTGCCAATCCATCGCTGGGCACACACTCACTTACACAGACACACTCTATATGGGGCAATTTTGAGAATTCAATTAACTTGTTCCATGTTTTTGGACTGTGGGAGGAAACCGGAGAACCCGGAGGAAACCCACGCAGACACGGGGAGAACATGGAAACTCCACCCAGATGGGGATTCGAACCGGGAATCCCTAGCGCTGAGAGGCGAACGTGCTAACCACTAAGCCACCGTGCCGCCTTGTTCTTATATTGCACGTTCAAATTATTAACCGTATTATCAAATTATTAAATGTATTATTAACCAAGATTCATTCTACAGACATGTTATGAGTAGAGTAAAGATGTCGGTAGTACATACAGGTACTGAAGACAAGAACTGAAGCTTTACACAGTTTTAATAACAAAAGTTGTTTGTCATACTATTATCCATCCATCCATTATCTTCCGCTTTATCCTCTACTAGGGTCGCGGTGGGGTTCCCCATGCCCATCCAGTGGATAACGTTTCAGTGGGTGCTGGGCAGATACACCCAGGACAGGGCACCAATCTATCACTGGGCACACACTCACTCACACAGACACACTCTATATGGGGCAATTTCGAATATTCAATTGACCTTGATCCATGTTTTTGGACTGTGGGAGGAAACCAGAGAACCCGGAGCAAACCCACGCGGACACAGGGAGAATATGGAAACTCCACCCAGATTGGGATTCGAACCGGGAATTCCTAGCGCAGAGGGGAGAACATGCTAACCACTAAACCACCGTGCCCATACTATTATTAATTTTGTAAACTTTTTTTTTTCTTACAGATCCAACAGCTAAGGGGAAGTGGCACCCATGCCCCTACTGCGGAGGAAAATTTACCAGCCATCAGTCGCTGGTGGAGCATAAGAGAATCCACACAGGAGAGAAGCCCTTCAGATGCTCGGAGTGTAACAAGTGTTTCAGACAAAGGTCCTCTCTGTGTGTACATCGTAAGGTTCACCAGGGGGACAAGTCTTATGAGTGCTTTGTGTGCTTTAAGAGGTTTTACAGAGCAGTTGATCTGAAAGCCCACCTGGGAATTCATACTGGGGTTCGAGAGTACAAATGTATCCTTTGCTCTAAAGGTTTTAGCCGACCCAGTGACCTGAAGAGGCACTTGCAGTCTCATGAAACCGAATCGGTATTGTTTGACGTCGACAAGAGTCCACACGAATGCCCACAGTGCGGTAAGAGGTTTACCCGCCATGCCCAGGTGGAAATTCATCAGCGGGTGCACACGGGAGAGAGACCGTTTCACTGTATACAGTGTGGTGAGAGTTTCCGCTGGAGACAAAACTTCCAATCTCACCTGCGCAAGAACTCATGTGAGAAACCGCACCACTGCGTGGACTGTGACAAGCGTTTCACCTCCCTAGCTGCACTGGAGAAACATCACCTGCAATTTCATCCAGGTATGAGTGCTTTCTGTTACTTTAATTCTACAAGTTTATTCTGCAATTTAAATAAGGATCTGATCGTGCTGAATAATGTATAAATAAACCTTATAACACTCCATCAAGTACCATCAAGTTCAATGATGAAGCTTCATACTTGCTCTCTTTTTAACATAAAAATACATTTTAATTAAGAAACACAGACATCTGAGGAGAGATTTTGACTTTAATAGTTAGCTAACAGACCTCAAACATCATTCTATATATGTCTTTATGCCCATATTTCAAATTCTCTGTCTACAAACAAATATCAATCGCAAATAATCATAATAGAGTTGATGTTCAGCACTCTATATGATATGCTTTAAGGGTCATAATACTAATATTGCTTTATGAAAGCTAACCTTACTTGCACGAGTGTTGGACATCAGTAAGCTGCACCAAATGACGGCTATTGCAGTCATATCATTGTGTACATGAGTTCATTCTCTAGTTGCTTTTTATCTAAAACAAATGTAGAATGACCTCATTATATATTTATATATGAAATATCTTTTTTTATATTTGTTCTCAAACAGAGGTCCATTTCCCCACCGGGGGGCGCCAAACATCACAGGGTGCACAAGGCTGTCTTCTCTGGTCTGCTCCATGTTTGTCGAACTGATTAACTCAGTACTGCTTGATTTAATTTTTCCTGCAGTCATCTAATAACTATTTTTTATATATGTATATAAAATATTTAAGAAACAAAAAAATGTCCTGAAAACGTATCAGTTTTAAACATTTATTTCAGTTTGAGTTTTTTTTAAGAACAGATTAGAACTCACATCTCTTGAGTCAGAATGCCAGAAGCTATCTTACTGTTTTTTTTATGAAATATCATTATTTATATTTAATAACAAATATTTAAGCTATCTTACTGTTTTTTTTAATAACGAATATTCACAGTTTTTTTAACTTAGCTGGTTTGGTGAAAAAAAATAACTTCTATTATCTTATGTTTGATTTAGGTAAATGTTTAGATGTCGTAATAGAGAAGGAACCAAAATAAAAAAGGAAGGTTTAGGAATTGTTAATTCCAATAGTTTGTCTTTGAAATAGGCGGCACGGTGGCTTAGTGGTTAGCACGTTCGCCTCTCAGCGCTGGGGATTCCTGGTTCGAATCCCCATCTGGGTGGAGTTTCCATGTTCTCCCCGTGTCCGCGTGGGTTTCCTCCGGTTTCCTCCCACAGTCCAAAAACATGGATCAAGTTAATTGAATTCTCAAAATTGCCCCATATAGAGTGTGTCTGTGTGAGTGAGTGTGTGCCCAGCGATGGATTGGCGCCCTGTCCTGGGTCTATCTGCCCAGCGCCCGAGACGTTCTCCCCTGGATGGGCATGGGGAACCCCACCGCGACCCTAATAGAGGATAAGCGGGAGATAATGAATGAATGAATGTCTTTGAAATAAGATTGCTGCTAATATTCATTCATTCAGTCAGTCATTTTTTTAATATCTTTTACTTAAACCTCTACTAGTGTTGCAAAAGGTTCCCCTTCCCATCCAGGGGAGAACGTATCGGGTGTCAGGCAGATACACCCAGGAGAGGGTGCCAATCTATCGCTGGGCACACAGACACACACACACACAAACACATTTTACATGGGGCAAATTAGAGCATTCAATTTGACCTTGAATCCATGTATTGGATTGTGGGAGGAAACTGGAGAACCCATGGAAACTTCACACAGATTGGGATGCGAACCTGGATCCCCAGCGATGAGAGCCGAACGTGTTGTAATAGTAAACATAATAATACCAGAGGTGTTAATACTTGAAACTACTGAGCCTCACTCAAAGCCAATAGATGGAATCACTTGGGATGTGTTGGAGCAAAAGATCAAAGACATGACTTCTAATCTGCTGTCACAATGTGCAGTAACTTACAGTGTTGTATTCAAGGAGTTTCGAAGAATCACCGTGGTGGATACAAGCAGGCCACTCGTCATCAGTGCAGTGAATGTGGTAAAAGTTTCAGCCAAGCTAAGGATCTTGTTGTGCATCAGCGGGTTCATACTGGTGAAAAACCCTACAAATGCACTCAGTGTGAGAAGCCGTTTCGCCAAATCGGACACCTGAAGGAGCATCAGCGCGTTCACTCAGGGGAAAAGCCCTACATGTGCTCCGTCTGTCTCAAATGCTTTCCCTACTCCCAGTCTTTAAAGAAACACATGCGGACCATTCATGCAGGTATGTGGAACGTGTGTGTGCGTGTGCGTGCGTGCGTGCGTGTGCGTGCGTGTGCGTGCGTGTGCGTGCGTGTGCGTGTGTGTGCGTGTGTCACAGAGACAAACTTAGTTGTGTTTAGTAAAAAATACTAGGAGAGCTGGTTGATTTGCACAATGATGAATTCTTTGAAGGAAGTCAAAATGGGTTTAAGCATAGCAGGTTTATCAGCAGCTCATTATATCCATCCATCCATTATCTTCCGCTTTATCCTTTATTAGGGTCACGGGGGGGGTTCCCCATGTCCATCCAGGGGAGAACGGCCCGAGCGCCGGGCAGACACACTTAGGACAGGACGTCAATCTATCGCTGGGCACACACTCACTCACACATACACACTCTATATGGGGCAATTTGATGAACTCAATTGACTTGATCCATGTTTTTGGACTGTGGGAGGAAACCGGAGAACCCTGAGGAAACCCACGCAGACACGAGGAGAACATGGGAACTCCACCCAGATGGGGATTCGAACCTGGAATCCCTAGCGCTGAGAGGAGAACGTGCTAACCACTAAACCACCATGCCCAGCAGCTCATTATAAAGACTCGGAATTATCAGATGCAGTAAAGCAGTTTGTAAAACGGGTAGTTCCAGTCCTTAAATCTGATTGGTTGAGCCGTTTATCCAGCCCGTGACACAATTGGCAATAACACATACCTCTGACTTTACATTCATATCAATGCATGATACACAATACAGCAAACCAATGTTTTTTTAAAGTATGGTGGTTAGCCCGTTCTCCTCTCAGCGCTAGGGATCTGGGTGGAGTTCCTATGTTCTCCCCGTGTCCACGTGGGTTTCCTCCGGGTTTTCCGGTTTCCTCCCACAGTCCAAAAACATGGGTCAAGTCAATTGAGTTCTCCAAATTGCCCCATATAGAGTGTGTCTGTGTGTTTTAGATTGGCGCCCTGTCCTGGCTGTCTGCCCAGCGCCCAAAACATTCTCCCCTCCCATGGGGAACCCCCCGACCCTAATATAGGATAAAGCGGAACATAATGGATGGTTGCAATCAAGTAGTTTGTCAAGCTAATAATAAAGTATAATTTATAGGCCATTTAGTCAATTCAGCTCAAAACAGATTCAAAATGATGATTCTGGTTTAAACCTCTAGAAACCACTAACAATGAGTTTACTGATTTTCTGTCGTGATGATGTTTGTGTCTTGTTTTTATGCCGTGCTATTGTCTTCCTACTATTAATGTTCTGCATTAAGAACATTTCAATCATCTGTATGTAACAACTGTCTGCTGCTTAATCAGATACCATATGTGCAATATTCGATTCATTTTATTCCTCTATTGTATGACTGTAAATAACTGTAATAATAATTAGAAAATTAGAATTTTATTGTGTATTTATAGATTTCTAATTCTATTGACATTTTCCTAGTTTATTTTAAATCTCTTCTAATGACTAGATAGATACCTTTTTCACCTTTCTTCTAATGTATCTGCTGCTAAGAATGTGAATTTCCCCATTGTGGGACAAATAAAGGTCTAGCTTATCTTATCTTATCTTAGAACAACCAGATTCTCCAGAAATGGTTACTCACATTATGTATTATTTTCTTTGTTTTCCAGTGCTTCCTATTAAAACAGAAGAACATGACATTCCAGTATAACGCTAAGCTGGATTTTGTTTTCAGTGTCAAACTGAACTGTTGTACTCTCCACTCACTGAGACCACAGTAGAAACACCAATGAAGCTAGGTGGCCAGGCATTTATTAAACAGCTGAACATGTCACAGTAGCGTGATACACCAAAGTGTTTAAATGCAGGATATATTCATATAACATCCAAATAGAAAAACACATGATCTTAGTACTTTTAACCATGGCATTATTGTGGGTGCCAGATCATTAGGAAATGTTCATCCAAAAATCTCTAGGATGCACAGAAGAAAAGAATAATCCAGTGAACAGCAGTTCAGTGGACGGACGTGCCTTGCTGATGACAGAGCAGAACAAGCTGAAGTAAGGGCAGATTAATGGTGGGTAGTGTACTCTTGAATGCATTACACACTTAAACTTGATGCAGATGGGCTATAATACAAAGATACTACAGGTGTTGTTCCTTATAAGTGCAAAATTTATGTATGCAGTATTTCAATAATTAATAAGTAACTGTTTTTTTATATGTATTTGTAATTTAGACTTTAAAATGTTCCTGGACAGCTGGAAACTATAAGTATGTGGACATTTGTGTTCAGTCAAGATCCATTTACATTTCTATTCTGCTGCTGTTTCAGTAGCAAGAAAAGTTAAGGCGACTTTTTTACAAAAACATTGATTTGTTACATATTTCCAGTATTCTGACGTTCTTAGAAATTATTTATCCTGTGCTAACGCCGCAGTTCATACACAACGTTTTAACAAGTGGCGCCCCATCTCAATGAACAGATTTCAGGAGAAAATGGGCCGGTCTTCTTATTCAACATCAGTTCCCAACCTACCGAAACTACTCGTGATGTGATGGAGATAGATCCTTATATTCTTCCAAAAGCTTAAAACTCATTACTCCTTCTCACTGATGAGAAGACTCATTATTACTTTTTACCATGTGCATAAAAACATTCCTCTTTGCTGTAGTCTTCCTAAAATACCTGAACATCTGTTTGTTTCAACCATAGCAAATAAATTTATTTATTTTCATTTCACCGCCCACTTATTGCGTTCCCAGTCTGATTTTGCAACAAATGATTATTAGTGGTTCTGTTCTCACAGCTTGTTTCAATTCAAACTGCGATATTTAAATAAATGCTGCAAACACAAGCAATTGTTCAAATGGGCATATTTTATTCACTTCACATCCTATTCTTTTATCAATTGCATATACACTTGTATATAATGTTATTTAAAATTTGTCCTATGTAGTCAGTGTTATCAGTGTTTTTAACTGTGTTGCATCTGTGCATTTCGTTAATGACCTGAAGCAAACAATTACTGATGCCATTGCCACCATTGATGACTCTGGTGCAGAGAACAGGGCAAGAAATCGAGCAATCGATCTTTATATGCTCCGTGCAACCAATAGTGGCTTTATATTACAGATAAAGATGGAATAAAAAAAATCTTATTTGTTATAATTCTCATAGATTTGTCTAAAAAATCTTATGAAAAATAGAGACTTTGTGGACACTAACATGTTTCAGGTCAGTATGTAATACACAAATGCAAAGCCATTATAAACATTTAAACTGCTGATTCAAATAAGTATCACCTTAATATGACCTATTATTTAAGCCTTTTAATTGCACATTATGAGACATATTACAGTAAAAATATTGACTGATTGATCAACGGTTGACTCCAGGATGTAAACATGTGAGCCACAACATTTAACACAAATGTAATAAACAAGGAGAAAAAGGGTTTCTTTTATTTACAACGTATTTCTAAAAATAACTAGTGGCAGGATTAAGAAATGCATTTTTGTTGTAGGAATGTTAGTTGAAAGAGAAAAATAATTTGGAAATGATTGAAAGATATTGCTAAAATTTACCCAGGTGACTATCGAGCACCAAAACTACACCAAACAGGTTAAGCCTTCTTCATTATAATCGAGTTCTTCTGTTATAATTTTAGTGCGGTAAGTGATAAAAATGGAATCCATCAGTGCTGAGTGATAATTGTTAGACGTGAGATGCTGCACAGCAAAGTTTTAGCTTAGTTGAATTAATTCTAATTCACTTGTTAAAATCTAAAGGTGTTAATCAGTAACATTTTCAAGGAATAATACAATTGTAATCCAGTGTTATAGACAGATCCATACAACTGATTATAAATTACGAGTCTTAAAAAACATTTTAATGCAGTTATAGATTCAGTATTTAATGTATTTTTATTATATCGTGTATCGCTTATATAGCTGTTGATACTCTACCACCTCACAGCAAGAGGGTCCTGGGTTTTATTGCTTGTTAAGCTGAGCAAAAGATATCTCTGTGTGAAGTCTGCATGTCCTCCCTGTGCCTGAGTGAGTGTTCTCCAGATACTCTGGTTTCTTATCTGTGATTTTATTGTTTGTAAACTAGAGTTAAGTAAAGACTTAGTGATACATTTAACTTCACTATCACTATTAAATGAATTGTACATTACATTAATGTGAGACCCATTAATATAAATCTTTCACTTGTGATCACATATTAAGTGTTATTACTAGCTGTATAAAACATTTGCTAACAGTGTGTGTCATTGTGGCTTCAGTATGACTATAGCAGTTGTTAAATGTGTGATACGGGGCGGCACGGTGGCTTAGTGGTTAGCATGTTCGCCTCTCAGCGCTAGGGATTCCCGCTTCGAATCCCCATCTGGGTGGAGTTTCCATGTTCTCCCCGTGTCTGCGTGGGTTTCCTCCGGGTTCTCCGGTTTCCTCCCACAGTCCAAAAACATGGATCAAGTCAATTCCTAAAATTGCCCCATATAAAGTGTGTCTGAGTGAGTGTGTGCCCAGCGATAAATTGGCGCCCTGTCCTGGGTGTATCTGCCCAGCGCCCGAAACGTTCTCCCCTGGATGGGCATGGGGAACCCCACCGCGACCCTAATAGAGGATAAAGAGGAAGATAATGAATGAATGAATGAAATGTGTGATACGATGATTCATTCACACTTCGGCATATTGGAGATGCATTTGAGTCATTTAAAAAGAGTGCCTTAAGGTCCAGTTCTTGGTCCATTCAGATTGCTGGTATTAAAAAAATTTTCAGTCAGCATACAAATGATTTATGACTACACAACTTATTTACATCAAAAGTCTTCGTCACCCAAGTGGTCACCCAATATTGGTAAATTCCTAAGGACTTGCAGAAAGAAAAAAGCTGATGAATCATTTTTGCACTGCAGCTGATAAAAGCCACTGAAAGGTTTATGCATAATTAGTCCTGGAAATGAACTGTAAGTGCAAAAATGGGTAAGAAAAAAAAACTGAAATAAAATGACCACCAGCTCACGTTTTTTTGTTAATACAATTTTATTGCTTTGATAGATTTGATACAGAAAAAAATTTACAATTTTGATTCTAAAGCACTTGTGTGAAGAATATGAGAAATGTACCAAAATACTATGAATGCTTCTGGTTCTGTTCAAGTCCCAAAATAAATTACTGTTTGTACGTGTAGCAGCGATGCAACGCTCCCTTTGATATCGGACAGAGCCAGGAGGCTGGTTTAGGCATTATCTGGGTCATTTTAAATGCGATCGAAAAGGAACTTGAACAAACCAGAACGGAACGAAAGACTGCCGAAACACGTAAAAGAATGCAAGTCGTGAGAGGAATGTGGGTTTGTGCAGATCCAGGACCTGCCCCACACATTTAGATTCACAGTCAAGTGCTAAAAGTAGTGATTGACAGTTTAACTTGTTCAAAAATCAAAGAGGTGAGAAGTTTTTTTTTTTTTGCAACTCAGGATGAAGTACATTTCAAAGAAGCAGTTTGTAAAAACCCTGAGAGGAGGGAGGGGGCAGAAAAACAAAAGCCAATTAATTACACCATGAAAAAAAAAAAAAAAAACGGTTAACATGCAAAACTACCCTAAATATTTACCCATAATAGAATAACAATAAATTTCACAGTTTTATATGCTTTATATAACACAGAAAAGAAAAGAATGAAAACAAAAACAAACCTCTGATTTCGTCCACAATTATATAGTGATGATAATGAAAGCAAAAAAATGGAAACAGACCACGCAGTCGATAAAACATAAAAACATCTATATAAAGCCTTTGGATCAATAGTGATTATTGCTAGCAAAGGCCCGGTTCGGCACCGGGCTCCTAAACAATTGGGAAACATCTCTCTGCAGCAAGTAATGCATGGCTTCTCCACTTTACTTCTTAACCCACACTGGGCTACAATAAATACAATTAAAAGAATTTGTGAGCATCGGTGACTGGAGTCCCCATACACACACACGCAACACACTCAAACAGAGCAACTCAGAAAAAGGCATAGGGGAAACAACAGGAGTCCCAGAACACAGTATGCAGACTGAGAGACTGCATTTTTAATTCAAGTTCATCTGAAACTACAGAATTGTGCATTAGCTTTCCGATAAATCATCTGTTAATACTCTAGTTTCATAGCTCTTGCACCACACCGGTTTTGTTCCACACCAGCGGAGGCAGTGGGACTACGGTGAATAGGAATCATCCAGTCAGCTGAGGGAAAAAATTAAGTCTGCCCTAATTTATTTTGCCACAGATTTTGCTTTTGAGGTTCACTTTGTGTCTGAGGTTCACAAAATTGGGAGCAAAGTAACATGAAAGGAATACTCCAGCATCTCACAGGTCATGATTACCATGACTAATAATCGGAATGTTTTCTAGAACTAATAAACAAAAAGATAATAATTTATTCATATTGTAAATCACTTCAATGCTAATTATGGTCACAGGGGGGCGTTAGATTTAAAACCAGCACTCATAGGGAGGGAGGACAAAGACACCAGGTACTGCCAATTTACTTCTAGTGTTTTCTCTCCCAGAGGAACCTATGGGAACCAGAGAACATGCCACCTCCACATGGAAAGGACCACGCCTGCCTCGAGTGGGAATCGAAACCAGGACACGTATTCTGTGAGGCGATCGCGTTACCCACTGTGCCGTAGAGTCAATATCAAATGCATTTAATAGTAAATAAAAAGCTCATAGAAATGATCCTTTCAGAAATCAAACTTTTTTGAGGTAGTGATGGGTAGGGATGGTGATACCGCCTAAATGTCACAAACCCTTTTTTTTCCATTCACTGTATTTGTCCAGTGTTGAAACACAACTCAAGTTTCCCTTCACCAGTAGAACGTGATTATGTACAGAACACAGAATTTCAGTCCGTCCTTGAAGATCCAGTAATAACATCCTTTTTTTAATTAGAGGGGATTATTCTGGACCGCTCCTAAACTATGAGGAGTATTCCTTTTAAAACTACTCTACTCCAATAATGCAACTGACCTAAAATCCCACAAAAAGGAGATCAGGTTGATAATGGACCTGGAACTGGTGACGTATCCAGACATTAGGCAGCAGAGTGACAGCTTTCAAGTACACACCAATGGAATAAGAAAATACAAACTAGTGTTGGAGAGACATGCTGAATTCAGGAGGCTTGTTCAAAAACCTTTGGAAAAAAAACACTAGTAAGGCTTTAAGTTCAGGGACTTTGGAAGACGTTTCACCCAAGCACGGGACCTGAGCTTCGGAGATGTCAGGTCTTTTGGTGTGGGTCTGTGTTTTTGTAAGCGATACTAGGAGTGGAGCCCTTGACCATGAGCCCTTTGTATTGAACACTGCTCGTCCCTTAGTAAAATCCCACGTCCTTCACTTTCTTCCAAAAAACTGAAGGTAAAAACTGGATGTCTGACATGGTCAGCATAGCAGGAAAATTCATGCTATTCTAGGCAAATATTGCCCGTATATTATAGGATGAAAGAGTTGCACACTGCTCTGAGGGTTGCCACTAGCTGAAGGCATTCCGTATTGCCCCTAGTCGTGCCCTGTTAGGTAATACATACACCAGAATACAGTTCGGCAATGTTTCAGTTTTTCCAGAGCTTGAATCACTTAAAAAAGAAGAAAAAATCAAAGAAGAAAAAAACTGAAGCCGTTTCAAGTCCACACACAGCATGATGATTAAGCTATGTGTTGCGTATTCCAGTTATATTCGCATGCAGGCCGCGATGCAGTAGTCTCAGTAGCCATTCACATGGCCTAATGTGAGCCCTCTCCGTTCAGTCACTTCCAATAATCATACTAAATTGTTCATTTATTGCTAATGCTGTTCCAAAACAATCGTTATAAAATACTCTAAAAATCAACTAGATCATCTGGCAGATAAAGATAATTGCAAAAAAGTAGCAAGGCACTTGGTATTGTTTTTGTTGCTGTTTAAAACGTTTTTTTTTTTTGTTTTTGTTTTTTTTTTGAATGGCACTCCCCTCCATAGTACAACTGGAGAGAAAACTGGGCCGATTTTTTACTCAATGCCCAGCAGGGGGGGCTCACTAGTGGGAAGAATGAGCTCGAGGTCCTGCTTGGTATGTATTTCCAAAAGCCCATGAAGAAATCCCTCTGGTTTCTCTACCTCAGTCCGGAGGGGTGAATTCGAGTCGGGCCTATGAGGCGGATGCTCTTTGGGTTTCTCTGTAGCTGCTTGGGTGTCTTTCTTTTCCTTCCCTTTGCAGTACCTCTTCGTTCTCTCCGTCACCCTGGTAGTGGTGAACAGTGGTGAAGGCTTTGAGTCGTTCTTCTTCTCGTCACTCTCATTCTCAGAAAAAGTGTTGGCATTAGCGGTGGTCGATTCCGCCTCGCTGGCCGACCGCCCGCTGAATCCGTCCTCCTCTCCAGCTCTGGCCATCTCTTCGTCTGTGCCTCGTGGTTTCTGGTGTATACGCTGGTGTCTGACCAAGCTGTGCTTTAATGTGAACGTGCGCTCGCAGGTCTGACACTTGTAAGGTCTTTCACCTAATAAAAAAAAAACAAGAAAGTTTCTATTAAAGTATGAGCTATAGTTTTAAACTCTACAATAAAACATCTATTATTGAGTTTTGGCTTCAATGACGTCCATGAATGTCATATTATTTGAAGGAATTAAGCATGAGAGGGAGATTGTTGTGGGCAAATGACATCATAACACATGACCTTAAGTGTTTTATTGCTTTTGTGCAACATATTAATCAATGACACTTGTTTAGCAATATCAAATATCACTGGACTCCGTTGCCTAGAAACACACAGTACCAGTCAAAGGTCAATCTCTTTTCTGCTCCACTTATTGTCCATGTTTCTCAGTTCCACTTACCATAAAGATGGACTTTTGTAGTTCTACAATTCCAGACTGTAGTCCATCTGTTTGTGTTCTACAGTACATACTGTGTACGCCCCCTTTACTCTGTTCTAATGGTCAGAACCCCAATAGTACCCCCACAGAGCAGGTATTATTTGGTGGGTGCATTATTCCTATCCCAGCAGTGTCACTGAGGTGTTTAAATGAAACTACAGCAGCACTGCGGCACTAAAACCCCTTCACCACATCAGTGTCACTGCAGATAATAAACAATCCACCACCCAAATGATACCTGTTCTGTGATGATCCTGACCAATAGAGAACAGAGAACCAACAGGGGACAAAAACAAAGAACACAGATAACTACGGTCTGTAATTGTAAAACTACAAAGTCCATCTATATGATAAGTGGAATAGACAGACAATAGAGCAAGAAGGAGGCGTGTCCAAAATTAAGGATTTAAAGTGTAAAGTATTATAAACTCTCTGTGGTGATTGCACTAAAAAAAACATCATCATGCAAGTGAAAGATAACGAAAACTAAAAAATGAATCAAGTTTCTAATATAATTTTAATCCACTTGGTGCTCATTGGAACATATACTTATTGGAGTGTAGTGAAAGAATGGATAGTCACACTGCACTGGTCTCCAGTTCTGATACCTGCAGTGCAATGTTATGTAAATAGGTCCTGCTGTTATGGTGGTGTAATGTCACAGGGACATCACCCCTCAGCCAATCAGATTCTGATCAGACATGTTGACAAACAGACGAAACTCTTACCAGTGTGAGAGCGCATGTGCCTCGTCAGATCCTGTAGGCTCCAGAAACGTTTGCTGCACACGTCACAGATCTTTTTCCTTTTGTCAGTTTTGCCCCCAGTAGACGGAGACTCGCCTTCACAGTTCTGTGGTTCAGTTGCAGCGCCTTCCTCATCACTCCGGTCCTCCTTTTCCTCATCAGAGCCACTTTCCATTGTACTTCCTGCTTCTTCACTTTCAGTTGTCCCCTGTAGCTCTGTTCCTTCCTTCTCCTCGTCCACTTCTTCATTATTTACAGTAGGGGAGACTGCTGCTTCGTCCACTTTTAAGTCGCCACTGGGTGCATCTGCTGCACTTTCTAACTGATGGACCTTTTCGTGTCGTGCCAGAGTGGCAAGAAAACGAAAACTCTTGCTGCAGATCTTGCAGGTCAGTTTTGACTCGTCCTGAGGTACCAATTCCTGTGGTTCATTGTCCACAGCAGGGCAGGATTTGGGTTGTTCAACCTCGAAGTTGAGATCGATCAATTTGGTAGCGAAGTTCAGGTCAAGGCTTTTATTGCTATGGACATCATCCTCCTCACTGACTGGCTCTCTTACATTTTGTTGTTCTTGCTCCTCCGATTGGAAGAGTGGCTTTACTGCGGCTGCTTCTGTCGGCTTGGCCGGGGAGGGCTTCTCCGCATCAGATGCAGTTGGTTTCTCACGGACAGAATTAACAAGATCCATGACCTCACTCATGAAGAACTCCGTCTCGGACATGCTCTCTGTAAAATGAAAAAAAAATCATTTAATGTCATGAATCAGTTTAACGCTTCGTTCGAAGCAAAGTCATAGGATTATTTTCTCTACAAAAAGTTCAAAGACTATGAATCACTCTAAAGTGCAGTTAAAAGGGAAGTTCATGTCACAAATCAGGTAAACAGGCTGAATGCTTCATCACACAGCCCATGTTCTAGTAGTTTTGGAGCCGTCTCACCTAACCATAGCACAAGCAAATCCCACTGGCTACTAAGCAATACTACTCAATAATATATACGACACTGTGGACAACTAATTAATTATTAAATCCAAGTTAGACCCATGGGTTTGATAGGAAGATAATCATAATGCAATACATCTAAAAAAAAAGGGCAACTCTGGGATAAATTTAAACTTTGACCTTACTAGATCTCATTGATGAGCTTTCATAAATAAATCAATAAAAAAAACGTATTCCCATGTGTGACGATCATATACATCAAAACACAGTGACCTGCGATCAGCTGCGAACAGATGAACACATGCTATCTAATGACCCTCACTGAAAAACATCGACAAAGGCTTGTGAATTAAACACAGTAGGACGGTGGACGATTTAAAAAATATAGGTCCAACTTTAGTAATAACTACAATTAAAATAGAAAAACCCTCATATAAATAGATCCATATTGGACTACAGAATTTTACTGTACATACAGCATAACTGTATTTGTTTGTATGGCAGGCAAGTTATTTACTAAATTTAAAAAAATAATGCACTTTTTTAATTTCTAATCAGTTTTTGTTGCTAATCAAAGCATTAGTCTAAAACGGAACCCTACCAAAACAACTAACCGTGTTGTATCCAAAGATCACATTATTAAAAACTTAATGTCAATCCAAAATCTACATACCTGCACTCTCTGGCGAGCCGTACTCTGGCTGTTTGGTTTGGGGTATGGCACCATTTTGACGAAGGATTCTGCTCGTAATGCCATGCTTACGCAAAAGATGGCGCTCACAGTTAGACTTGGTTGAGAACAGGGCTTCACATTTAGGGCAGGGATATGGCTTTTGACCTAAGCACACAAAGCACAAATGCTTAATATATATATATATCATTACATACATACATACATACAATGTAATCAAAGCAAGTATTAAGTTCTGAAACAAATTGATTTACCTGTGTGGGTTAGCATGTGGCGTTGGAGTGAGCTGGCCCAAGGAAAGACTCTGGGACAGAATGGGCAGGTCATCTTTTGTACGGAGTTCGAGTATGCATTCTTTTTGACTTTGGACTGCTGGTGCTGTGAGATCTTTTCTTCCTTAGCCTCTTTTCTGTCACCCTTCCATACATGGTCCATTTTTCCATGCTCGATTGTACTGGTTTGCAGATAGGTGCTAAACTTGTTAGTATTAGTCGTAGCGAGCATCTTCTCAACACTGGCAAGCTCACCACTGGACTCAAGGTCAATATTGGAATCAACCGTATGTATTGCTTGTTTCTCCTTAACCAGGTTCATAGAGGCTTTTTTAGTTCTTCGCCTTTTGGAGCCATCATGGAACTTGACCTCAGTTGAGGGGGTAGAGACGTCCTGCTTACAGGCTGCATCAGAATCCGATGGATAGAAGTTAGGATTCTCCCGTTTCAAGAGGTCAGGAGCACCACAAACCGATGAGATGATCTGAGTAATAGAGGCCAGGGGTGGAAGCTCCTTTACACCAGAAATGGGTTTGGGCAGCAAAGGCTTCAGCCGCAATGCACGGTTGTTTGCATTAGACCCACTAAGACTTGCCAGAGCTATGGGGAGCTGGTAGCATCCAAACTGCAGTTTCTCATCGGTGGGTCTTTCAGTTTGCATATTCTGAGAAGTAGTTTGCTCAGTTATGTTGACTGATTGTTGCTCCTTTTTTATTTCCCTTCCCAAAAATGCATCTGAATTAACTTTCATTGTCTTCTTTGGAATGGAGAGATCGATTGGTTCCATGGAACTGTCATAGGTTGTAGGCTCCGTTTTGATCACTGGAGAGATTGTGTTAGCATCAGCATCGCTAGCTTTCCGTTTTTTGCTTGAAAAGTCCAGCGGTTGGTCTGGATCTGCACCATAGACACTCAGATCCTCCACTTTAATGGGAAAACTTCTACTAGCTGAAGTTAAACCTGAGGTTAGTGAAGCACTTGGAGACACCCCACTAACTGGAGATGGGTTTGGACTGGTATTCAAGGGGGCAAAAGAAAGAATGGTGATATGTTCATCTATATCCTGTTCTTTGACCCCAGGGTGTTGTTTGAGTAAGTGGTGGATACAGTTACGCTTAGCCAAGAATGTTGCGCCACAGAATTTACACTCATATGGTTTTTGTTGGTAGCTATTGTGGATACGCATGTGAACCTGCAAGGCTCTGAAATTCTTCAAGACTTCGCCACAAACGCTGCAGATTGTGTCACTTGATCCAGGCAGTTCCGGTACAGGAGTGAACGAGGCAACATACTTTATGTTTTTTTCGATCTCCTTACGGCCGTTCTTCATGTGCTTCTTACGAAGATGGCGCTCACAATTGGCTTTGACAGTAAATGGGTAATGACAGACTTTGCAGACATATGGCCGCTCACCACTGTGGGTACGCAGATGGCGAATTAAAGTGGCTTTATCAGGTGCTACATAATCGCAAATGTTGCATTGGTAGGGCAGGATGCCAAGGTGATAGCGCATGTGGGTCTGAAGTGCCCCGGAGTAGGGGAAAATTTGGTCACAGTAGCGGCAAGCGTAAGAGCCTTTGCGACCAACTCCCTTTTTCCCAGACATCTCTCCCATTTTGTCTTCGGTCAGCTTGATTTGTTGCTCCTCTGTATCCATGGGAGTGTGAGCATTCCCCATGCATTCTGCTTCCATTTGCATTTTTTCAATAGAAGCCTGGTTGCACGTAAAAGATGATGACGATGATGTAGATGGAGACAGTTCCTTGGCAGCTTTCAGCAAATGGCCAGCAGGAGGTGGTAGACTGGGACTTATGCAACCTAGTGATGCCTGCTGTGTGTTTAGGAGAGGAGGAGGGGTTGAGGTTGTCATGGTGGTCCTGGGAGCTACTAGAGGTTTTGGTTTGAGCGGCGGCATCTGCTTGTAACCCGACTGCATCACACTACATGGCGCCTTGGACAAAGGAGGGAGGCTGATCTGGCTCGGTGCAGCAGACGCCACTTTAAGGATCTGCTGTATGTCAGCCAGTTCAGTTCCAGTTTCACCACAAACAGGCTTTGCAACCAACCCACCATCAGGCTGGACAGGAAAACCAGTCTGAAAGGGTTGTAGAGAAAGGAGTTTGAGAGCCTCGGGCTGAGATAGACCATGGAGAGAAGTTGGAGCCACCAAAGAAGGGCCTGTTTCACCAGAAAATTCATCCTGTGTTGTTGTCGATGGATTCACACGAATAAACCGGATGCTGTCCAGGTCTACTTGCATGTTCTCCAATTCTGTAGGTTTAGCTTTGACCTCAGATACAGGCATCAGGCCCAAAGAATTCATGAAACTGGTCTTTTCAAGCATATTCAGCTGAGAGTTTGTAGACTCAGGGCCTGAATTGGAAGGCTCATGTTTGGACTTGTGTAGGTCAAGAGCCAAACGTAATGGAAAAGCCTGGTCACAAATTTCGCACACAAAACGATGACGCTTGCTGGAGTTACGGCGTAAATTAGTTTCACACCAGACCTTGAGTGAAATGAAAGAGAAGGAAAATTGTGTTATGTATTGCTCATTCAAAAAAATTTTTAGAAAGAAAAAATATTCCGTAGCTTAATTAGTACGTCTGAAATTTTACCTGGGCAATTTTAGGGAATTTATGGCAGGTAATGTCACAAAAAGACAGATCGCTGAACCCCAAAGTAACACGGGGGTTGTTCTGGATGAACGGACGTCCATTCGAATCAGTGGGGAACAGATTATGGGTGAGCACATTATGACGGTTTAAAAGCCGGTGTTTCCGAAATGTCAGGCAACAGATGTCACAGCTGGAAGTAATCAGAATACTTAATTAATCATCAGGGGAAATTTTACAAGTCACATTTACACTAAGGTAATAACATTTATTTTAGGATATGGGCTCATATATTAAAATAGAAATGAAAGTAAACATTTAGAGAATGAAATCAAAACACAAACGTGATAAGATCACAGACAAAGCCACTAGACTAGGTCTAAGGTATGATTATGACAATGATCAAATATAAAATCTACCAACTCACCGCTAATTAGAATGTCTCATTAAGATATACAAATAGTACAGTAGCTCATAGTTGAAATGGTACTTTCTATTCTGTGGAACACTATCTCCTGACAATTCCATAGCCAATCCCCCAACCCGGCATCGGTGCATGCCGAATACAGACTCTCACACACCAGACCTATTCTAGACAACTAAAGTCATATCATTTTGTGATGTCATCACATTTCTCTGGTCACCTCTGGTTTACCTTGCACTCAGACTACATTGCTTAACATAACCAGACTGAAAGCGTTTTTCACCTCTTGAAATACTTTTGTGCTCGTCGTTAAAAAAAAGAAAACAACCACAAAGGGATCCGACCACCACAGCCACCTTAGTTCGGTATAATTAACTGAGAAACACAGTAGCATTAGCTTGCATGCAGCAATATTGATATTATGACTCCTTTAATAAGCTCATAATTTGTTACTGATAATCACACTTAAACCCAGAGTGCTAAATTACAGACAGGATGATGACTACAACATGAGGACCAAGACTTTACAAGTCTGTACTGACACACTTCACCATCTGTAACAAATTCAGATGCAACGTTTAATAAATCAGACCTGGTTATTATGATCAAATTTGATTTATTATTGCTGTAATTAAAATGTAGGTGATGGTAGGTAAAACATCAACCCCTTCCTGACTACATTGGGTCTCCTTTGCTCAGGCACCGTCTGATTAGTGTTTACGACTTTTCACACTGCCCTTATCAATGCCCCTGGTGCTCACCACCATGCCGAGGTGTCTGTGGTGAACATAAGCTGCTTTATCTTTAATATGCATGCACACACACACTCACACACACTACTGGAACCATGTTAAAAACATGGTCTGTATGATTACAGTTAAAAAGCTTGCATACTAGCTGATGATCCTTCAGCATGCTGTAATTCTACACAACTCGAAGACTAAACAACAAAAACTTATTTACTGTAATGTTTTCACCTCTAGTATTGTGTGTTAATATATATTTTAGGTTTAAACAAATGTACAAAATACCAGTAGGTACTTATGCTTGTGTGTGTGTACAGAGTATTACGACTCCAACTCACAGCACTCTCGATCCTCCTAATCAGCTCTCTTAGCTCTTGTGATTACACAGGATTAGTGCTAAATTTGCTTTACTTCTATACAACAGTGCTGTAAAACTAAACGCAGGAAAGAGTCCACCCTCATGGAGCTATCCATTAACTACAGATGAAGAACTTGCGAACTGCATGAGCAGTTTTAGGGTAGGAACCTGGAGACAGGGATGTTTCCAAGGATACGCATCCCAACCCCCTACAGAGAGGTCCAGCAGAGTAGGCCCTGAACCCCCCTTCTGCAACTCATTAAATCTCCTCACCACATGCACATACACCGACACAACCTCCATGGTCCTCTCCCCCTCCCTCTCCTTTCCTCCCTAATTTCCTCCCTCTTCTTCATGCCACTCCCAAGTCCGGCGCCTAGAGGCCAAACAGGGGGAAGGGACAAGTTCGCTAAACTTCTCCCTGTCTGAGAGCATGTATACAAGCACCATTAAATTTAGCCAGGTATGGCCATGCCCTGGTCTTCAACATTTCAGATTCATCCAGAACAACCTTAAGAGTCAAAATATACCTGGAGAACTTAAGCTCCTAGTGAAGCTAAATTTAGTTATTGGGACAACAGCAATCCATAAATACACATGCATTATTTGTACAGAAGTTATAGACAAAGTCCAGGAACAAAGACTCTTCAATTGGTATGCAAGTAGACATGCCTCTCCCCCACCCCCCGCCTGGATGTTTTAAAATTATGACCATTTCAGCACTGCGAATGCCTCCATTATCTCCCAGCAACTGTAGCGGTCCAGCCCAAAGTTCCAACCTTCAACCACATCTTATGTAGCAAAGCAGCACTTGCGTCAAACAAAGAGGCAACAGTTCTGTTCTAAACGAATCTACTATCTACCACACAGACTGTTAAACATGCACCACATTCCACTGACTCCATCCTCTTTGAATATACAGCCAGTCTCAGTGAGTTGAGTATCAATTTTCATTTCAGACTTCAGTAAAATTGTTAAGAATATAAAAAAGTAAAATTTAAATAATTCAACTTAAATAATAAAAGTACAACCAGTAATAACCTAGCAGCTAAAACCTGGTTAATGTCACAGTCCCAACCCAAATTTTACCTTTTGCCGCTTTAATATAACTTTAGAAAATATTCCTTAATGCATAACGTGGACCATTTCTTGCACCAAAGTGGAGTTCCCCCAGCACAATTCACTGTTTACTGTCACACACTAATATATAAAAACAAATGCTGCTGCTATATAAACTAAAGGCAAGAAGTGGCACTCGTAATTAAAGGCTACAGGTCAAATTTGTTGTTTTTCACTGTTAAGAACGTGCTGAGGCAAATTGTGAGAAAACAGAATAGAGCGATACTTTCACAGTGGGGCGGCACGGTGGCTTAGTGGTTAGCACATCCGCCTCTCAGCACTAGGGATTCCCGGTTCGAATCCCCATCTGGGTGGAGTTTCCATGTTCTCCCCGTGTCCGTGTGGGTTTCCACCGGGTTCTCCGGTTTCCTCCCACAGTCCAAAAACATGGATCAAGTCAACTGAGTTCTCCAAATTGCCCCATGTAGAGTGTGTTTTTGTGCGTGTCTGTGTGTAAGTGTTGGCGTCCTGTCCTGGGTGTATCTGCCCAGCGCCCGAAACGTTCTCCCCTGGATGGGCATGGGGACCCCCCCCCCCGCAAACCAAATATAGGATAAAGCGGAAGATAATGAATGAATGAACGTTCACAGTGAACCCATCTTTTCTGCCTACAAAACTTAACTAATTGCACTGATTAAGAGGGCGCAACAAGTTTGCCTCAGCCAGTTTTTTTCCAAATATGGTGGATTCAGCACAGATTGATGAAAAACAGGTTTCACAACAGATGATCCTTTTATAGTTCCCAAAACTAGAGTAAAGTACCTGTTTTTAGTGTCTTTGTGTCAAAGTCACAGGGGACTATGAGAAGTCTTGTTATGAGAGACTTCATTTTTGGGTGTTAACTAAATAAAAAACACAAGAGTACAGCATTGTACGGTGTTCATAGGGTGGTAAAGTCTAGGTTTTATTGAGTCTAGGGAACCATAAGGCAATTTTGCAAAACCCAAGGGAAATAAAATCCTCACTGGCAACATACTATTCGAAAAATCCAGCAGACTGCAAAGGAATAGACAACGAAAAATCACAAAGCTAAATCAGCATTACAAGAAAATCAAAGCCCCTAACCATCAAAGAGGATCTGATCCATTAGATCCCTCAAGTTCTCAAAGATCTTCCAATGCTTTTTGATCTAGCAGAGCTTATTGTTTGTAATGTTGTCATCACAGAACCAGGTTTAATGCAAATTAATAATGGCAATAAAAATGCTAGAAACTTCTGAACCTCTTGGTTTCTATTAGCTCAAGACTTACAAACAAAATTAATGTTTGCAAACATTAAGGCATTCATTACTTCATTTAAATGTGTAAACTACTTGTCACACTAAACACTTGTTTAAATACAAAACTAATATAGTCTTGGCTGTAGAAATAAACTATGCTGGCCATGTGTTTATGCTTAAGGGTGCAGAAGTGAAGCTGACAGGAATTGTGTGCAGCTGTACGAACCTCAGTGCTGTTTCAGGATGGATTTCCTTATGGGCGTCCAGTTCACACTTTGTCTTGAAGACCTTCCGACAGAAGGGACAAGATAGATGCTCCTTCCCTTTGTGGAGTGTCTGCCCAGTTAACTCTTTATTCAAAAGCATCTGTAATAGAAAGAGTGATATGAATCCGATGTGCATATTCAGAGTGTTATAAAGCACTGGTTTAAGATGGATGATGGTGATGGTCTAAAGTCTAAAGGTTGTGGGGTCAAATCCCAGGTCCACCGCAATTACCAATGTCGGTCCCTGAGCAAGGCTTTTAACCCTCATTGCTTCAGGGATGCTGTGGCCAACACTGGGCTCGCTTTGTTAGTCGCTTTGGCTAAAAGTCTGCTAAATGGCCAAAATAAAAATTTTCACAATAAACATATGACTAGGTAGGAAATTTTTGCATGCTTATATGTGAATAAAATGATCCGACTCCATAATTTCTCCCTATATATCTATTACATATAAATACAAAGTGCAGTGCAAACCTTTTTGCGAGTAGGCTCATTTTCTTCTCCATTATTAGTGAGGCTTAGTTTCCTCTTGGTGATGCCAGTAGACGAGCGTCTACGTTTAACAGGAGATGATGGAGGACTGGTCGAGATGGATGTGGATGCATCTTTATCATGGATTTTCATATGCCTGGAGAATAGAAATGGCAAAGTATGGTTAAATCAAATACATGGATTGTATTTCAGCTGCATGTTGTGATGAGCAACAGGCTGTAAATTCTGATTTTTCTTATGTGTTATAGTGAATCATTTCATAACCTTCACCACTGCTAAATCTTCCTAATACTGTCTGTAAGAAACTGTCACTAAGAAACACACCTCTTCCACTAGCTATGAAAAAAAGGCTAGAAACCAGATTGGATAATAATCAGTTTTGATTATACTATATTGAAGCTGTTTTCTCCATAACTACTGACTTTTGTGTTCTCTCATTTATAAGTAGCTTTGGATAAAAACATCTGCTAAATCACTAAATGTAAATGAAATAGTGAAATTTAAAGGATGGGTCTCGCACAAATACTTAAAAAGAATTGTTTAGGTAATGTGTTTCAAATCGAATTCAATATTTTTAATGACCAGAAAACAAAACCACAGGTCAGGTTGATAGATTGAAAAGGTGATGGATATAAAATGTAATACAATACATCTTTCAACATGCAATTCAGTAAAGTCTTAAATAAATGACACCAAAACGAAAAAATATCAAATAGATAAAAACCATGAGCTGTATTTCAAGAAAGTATAATGATGCAACATATCTGCCTTTCCGCTTAAAGTTTGTGCATCAGTACAAATTTCCAGCTTTCAGCCTATTATGTTTGTGCATGCACATGTTTCAGAGTGTGAAAAGAGCCATCTCTAGTGTAGTTTCAGCTTTCAGTCAGTAGTTTATTAATAGCAGGCAGTTTATTGGCTCATGTGGGAACTTTGCTCTGGACTCTGACCTCAAGATCACAGCAGACCTGCACTGCCAAATCAGTAAACCGTGATTTACTATAGTTTCTACAAATCATACAATACTTTTAAGTACTAGGTACACAAACTTTTAAGTACAGACCCCAAATGAATTGCATAATGCATTAAAGTATGTATTAATAAAAACATTTGGATATAAAATTTGGGTAAAGTGTGTAAAAGTGACGAGAATAAAATTACAGCACAATATTTTAATAAGTCTTCAGTAGAGAAGGTGCTAACTTCTGGTGATAAGCTTCTCCACTATATGACTGAATAAAGGATATAAGCCCGGCTGACTTTACAACCAGACAACACACACACAGATATACAAGTGTGTGTATAAAAGATTTTTCAGTCACCTCACTTCCCCTTTAGCATCTTTGGGGTACTAGCACACAGATACCGCACGAGTAGACTAAGGAACTTCAGGCAGTCGTAGGTTTCTGACTAAAGAATCTGAAGGTCCCTGGTTCGATTCCCGGCTGAAGTACTACAGCTGAAGTGCCCTTGCTCCCCAATTGGTCCCAAGGCGCCATATACAGGAATGCCGTGTGCTAACTTCACTCAGTGTGTGTGTGTATCACAGCATGGATGTGTTAAATGTGGAGGACAAACTGTGTGTAAGCACTGTAGGCAAAAAAGATCTTTGTTGCTTTAACTTTACAAAATGATCCTGAGAGTACAGTCTACTTATAAAGTTGTATAAAGTTTGCAAACCAAATAAAAAAATTAAAAAAAACAATCTTGTTCTCTGTGCAAGACTTTTAACCCTAATTTTCACGACTTCTAATTAATAATATATTGTGTTAAATCCAATAAAGCAGCAATTACACTAGTATTTGTGATCCACAATCATATCTGATGTACAATTATTATAAATAATCATAGTGTTTATTGTTTTGTTTTAGGATGTATTAACAGCTGAGGGGTAAACATTCACATCCATATAAACCACTGTTAATGGCTAATAAACATTAATTAATTTGATAATAAACTTTGAATATAAATTAATATTATAAATATTATTTTTGATATTTTCGATATAGAAGGCATCCCCTGTTTTCGTCTCATGGGTATTTGTATCGAGACTGTTCAAAGAGCGAGCTAATCTGTAAAGGATTGTAAAATTTCCCTATGCATCAACAGGTCCATTCCTGACATTCCACCACATCAGTGTCACAGGGCAGCAGGGGGCGCTGTGTGGCCAGAAAGTCTCCAGCACAATGTCAGATCAAGGGCACTGTCCCTAACCCTATGGCTGTGTAGCAATGTAACAGAGCTGGAGGAGTTTATGCAAATAAAGGCAGCCAATCGGCTTGCACGCCGCCAAGCTCCTTGGTCGGGTTTTGCTCGCTCTCTCTCTCCATGACAACAATGACTCCCTCCTCCCTGCCCCCATTTCCATGTGATGCTTGGGCACAAAATGGTTTCCTCCTTGCCAAACTTCCTCGTGCATCTGGGTTTGCAACTGCCTGAACTTTGAAGTAGTGTTCTTTAGAACGCAGTGAATGCTAAGTATTGGAATAACTAATTACATTCGTCCCATTATTTTTTACATCCAGATTACATAGTAAGGTTACAAGGAGTTACTTTTTTGCATTAAAAAGTTTCAGGAACAACCCGAAAGAGAAAAAACTGGCAGGATGATAAGAGTTAGAAGCAAACAGACCTGTTTCTCAACTTGTCACTCACCACGAGCATAACACACACAACCCTCAGGAACTGTTGACTATCAGGTTGGTACCCGTTCAAATTTCAACCCACTTCGTTCAGGTGAGAACTGCCTAGGGTACCGACACGCTCTCTTTCTCCAACCTCCTCCCCCATGTCTCAAAATACAAACCCCTGAAAGATGGGGAGGATGTTCGTTTCTGCCCCTCCACCACCACGGCCTGGTGGTAGAAGATACCAAGTGAGAAGATGGGGGAAGGGCTTCAAAGTCATCCTCCATTTCCTGCAAGCTTTCCTCCTTTCACAACACCCTGTTTGTCCTGTGTACGGTCATCAGCACCTCAACACATCAACACCAGCGGTACGCCAACGCCTAGCCATTATCTTCGGGTCACACTCGCTAGACTCGTATCCCCCACCAGCATCTGGGCGAGGTTCTAGCCAAATAACTGACAGAGTAGCACTTAAAACCTTTTCGATTGGGGATCCTCTAAGAATGGACAATGTAATCAACATGATTTACCCAAAAACCAATACTACTGGTTTTATATACTATTATACCACTATATACTATACAATTCTAAAATGCTATTAAACCTAATGAACTACTTTAACACTGATACACTACCAAGGCACAAACTGTCTTTATTGTTTGCAGTCATAACATCAATCTAGAAGCTTTCACTCATTTGCTCTAGTCGCATGTGATTATCTACAGGTGATTCAAGCAGAGGTCAGTATAATTTAAGTAGTATTAAGTGTGAGGTGTTCTTTTCACACACGCAGCACACAACAGGTGATCACAGACACACCCTTATCTACTTCAGAGGAGTAAAGCCTGTTTAGTGCAGGACTAATAAACAACTATCTGAACTATTAGCTACCCTATATTCGTGGGAATGATCCGAAATAAAGCTTCATTCAAAGAAAATTCTTGAATGTTCACCTGTTTTCATATTAATCTTCAAGGCGGGTCAGGTTAAAGTTTAGTTAGGGCTTAATGCTTATATGATTACAGTAAAATGTACATTGCCGTTAACATTTAAATGTCTCAGCAGGGCAGTATCCATCCTTTCCTTACTCAACACATCCAAATAAAGCAATTAAAGCTCAGCTAGTTAAATCCACTACCAGTTTCAAACAAGTCGAGACTTGAAAAATGAACTTCTTCACCGTTAAATAGCCAAACAAACATTTTTTTGTCATCTTTTCACAACAAACTGACTAATTGCATGTGCTCCATCACTAGCCCTGTAGACTGTAACGGGAAACGGGACTGTTTAGGAGGGTTTGCATCAAAACACAATTTATTAAAAACACCCATACAACACAAAACCCGCCAAGACACAGTCATTGCTAATCTTGGGATTACCGCTCATTGTTGGGTTGTTAGGCATGAGCCAGACTACCACAGGTGTCTGTCTGGATGGTCCAACAGATTTACACACTCAGCCATCAGGCAAACACAAACACATGCTTAACCATCAACTGAATCACCTGTGCAGACAGTAATCTACAGTGTTCCAACACGTGTTTGGATGTGTCACCGACCACTAAGACATCCAGCTGTCTCAGTGTTTCATATCAATGTCTGTTCAGAACAAAATGTTGCTTCAATGCAGTCGTGATACTCAGACACTAAGTGAAAGGGACAGGATTAGGGACAGTGGCTTTACTCTGAATGTTTCAGTGATGATTGATAGTGCTGTAAAATGTATTTAATGGCGGCTCTGTGGAACTCAATCGGATTTTAAAGCCTGTAATTCCCTTTTTCTATACACTTATATGATCCTAATAGGAGATTCATAACTATAACTGGTCATTTTAGTAGAAATTGCAACAAGTCAAGAAACAGCAATAGACATCTTTTTATTTTTATGGGTAATCTAAATAATAGCTACACTTTCTAGCCAATTAAAAGCCCCGGTTTGAATTGGACTTGCTCATTCACTTTTGCAATTAAGTTTAACGATTACCTAAATTTACTGAATAAATCAGGTTACGACAAACAATACTTTATGATGGCTTCCCTTGAAGGCATAATCAAGGACAACATGAAACCACAAATTTGCTGGAATCTTTCTTAAATACTAATTAAGCACAGCATGTAAGTTCATTTCAAACAAAAACACATAACAAGTAACAGTGTGTGACCGGCCTTTTGCTGTTACAAGTTATGATGAGGTGTTCTGGCAGAAGACAGCCAGAACACTTAATTCATCGTAAAGCCGACAGAACACTGATATAGTGTCTTACCAGAAACCTGATGGTCTGGTGTTACATGACATTGGGTAATTTTGCAGATGTTTTTATTCAAAGCAATTTACAAGTATCCCAACTTGGTTGGATTACAAAACAGGGTTGGTTGATACAGCACCCCTGGAGCGATGAGGGTTAAGGGCCTTGGTCAAGGACCCAATTTGGTAAAGTCAGAGGTCCTGGATTCAAGCTTACAACCTTCAGATTGAAAGTCCAATGCCCTAACCACTAAGCTACCACACCCTACATACCACACAATGTAACCTAGTGTTACACTACACTAGGTCATTATGTATCGCAGATGCTTTTGTTTAAAAGTATCCCAACTTAATGTTTGGGGTTAGAATTCATGGTCTGCCATGATACAACTAACACCCCTGGAGTAATAAGGGCCTACACTGGTAACATTTAGATTGATATTACCACACCCTACTTACAAAGTTACCATGTTTTTGACTATATGGGTGCAACAAATATAACCTAATGCACATGAATACCAAATGTTCTTCCAATATAAACAGTAGCACAATGCTCATCCCAGATTAAATTGCTAGTGCAGCAGCGGACAGCTGTTTTAAATATGTTCTAATGCTACAACTTCAACTGTTTCACCATAAAATAATTATCACGTCTCTGACCTGTGCATGTTTCCATTGGTGGTAAATGTCTGGGCACAGATACTGCATTTGTAAGGTCTCTCGCCACTGTGCACTAACATGTGCCGGTCCAGAGAGCTGGCAGAGCTCAGGCACTTTCCACAGATACTGCACGAGTGAGCGGTTCCAGTGTCAGAGTTATGCTATAAATACACACAAAGCCTTAATATTAGTATATAAGAAGATCATTTGGAAACACATATTTATACATGTATTTACAGAAGAGCATGCATGTGTGCAAGATAAATACCTGACGAATATGCATGGTCAGCTGATGCTGGTTTTGACAGGACTTGTCACACAGTGGGCAGATAAGAGATGAGAAATCACTCTTAGATTCCTGAAATAGAAAAAAGAATAAAATGTGTTCATCACCCTCATATATGCACTGCATCATTTTTCAGAAAAGTTAGATGTAATTTATGGAAAACACAATGGGACTGATGAACTATTTCAACTTCTCTACAATGAGGTTTTTTTTTTTCAGTCAGACAAAAACCCACAACAGACTTAATTGTAGACAACAAACAGAAGATGGAAATAAAGATATTATTCATTCATTCATTATCTTCCGCTTTATCCTCTATTAGGGTCGTGGTGCCCATCCAGGGGAGAATGTCTCAGGCGCTGGGCAGATACACCCAGGACGGTGCGCCAATCTATCGCTGGGCACACACTCACACAAACACAATCTATAGGGGGCAATTTGGAGAACTCAATTGACTTGATCCATGTTTTTGGACTGTGGGAGGAAACCAAAGAACCCGGAGGAAACCCACGCGGACAACATGGAAACTCCACCCAGATAGGGATTCGAACTGGGAATCCCTAGTGCTGAGAGGCGAATGTACTAACCATTAAACTCCCGTGCCGCCCTAAAGATATTATAAAGATATATTTATAATTGGGCGGCACGGTGGCTTAGTGGTTAGCTCGTTCGCCTCTCAGCGCTAGGGATTCTCGGTTCGAATCCCCATCTGGGTGGAGTTTCCATGTTCTCCCCGTGTTTGCGTGGGTTTCCTCCGGGTTCTCCGGTTTCCTCCCACAGTCCAAAAACATGGATCAAGTTCATTAAATTCTCAAAATTGCCCCCTATAGAGTGTGTCTGTGTGAGTGAGTGTGTGCCCAGTGATGGATTGGCACCCTGTCCTGGGTCTATCTGCCCAGCGCCCGAGACGTTCTCCCCTGGATGGGCATGGGGAACCCCACCGCGACCCTAATAAAGGATAAAGCGGGAGATAATGGATGAATGAATGAATATATATAATTGTTTAAATTCAATTTGTATGGTTGATCAAATCGTATGAATAATAATAACTGGGCATTCAGTGCCACACATCTGCTCTGGTGTGATGGAGTTCAAACCATGTGGGTAAAGTCCCATCTGGTGGTCGTTTGACCTCGACTAGCTTGTCGGTCCTCACTAAATATATATGACTTTAGGCTAAATAAACACTCTGTTAGATAACAAACTGAAGTACGATGTAGCCTTAGTCACTGTTTTTTTTTTTTGTTGCCTTGTGTCTTTTTGCATTACTTGGGACTGGTGCACATGGTGTGAGACGATTCTACAAAACTGACCCAGATGTCTTATTCATCAGTATGAAGTCAGACTGGAACAAAGTTAAAGTCTGTCTGTATCCATGTGCACACCATGCAATTTTCTTACTTCACTTAGATTTCGAGCACATACTCATCAATGGAACTTTCCATTGAAGTTTCTATTCTGTGCCCATTCATGCAGACGGGTGTTTGTGAATGTGGGTCGGAGGATGCATCCTGAAAGTGCACAACAGCTTCGATCCCCTTGTGTTGCAGCCTAGTGAAACCCAACACCATGTGCTCCCTCCCACAAGTGTTGACAGTAGGGCCAATCATTGACTCGGAACTCGGCATGTGAGCCTGCTCGGTTCTCACTGAACTTCTGCAAGGCCACAAACAGGCTCAGTGCCATGCCATCACACACTCTAATACAGTACCATTTAAAAGTTTAAACACACCTCCACTTATTCTCAATGTTATCAGTTACACTTACTTTGTATTTCTACAATTCCAGACTGTAGTTCATCTGTTTGTGGACCACAGTACATACTGTGTATGTCCCCTTTACTCTGTTCTCTAATGGTCAGGGCCCCAATAGTAGCACCACAGGTCGCTGCAGGTTATTCCTATCCAAGCAGTGTCAATGAAACTACAGCAGCACTCCTGCACCAAAACCCCCCTCGCCACATCAGTGTCACTGCAGAACTGACAATAAACAATCCACCACCCAAATGATACCTGTTCTGTGATGGTCATGACCAATAGAGAAACCAACAGTGGACTAACAAAAACAAGAACTCAGATGAACTACAGTCTATAATTATAAAACTACAAAGTCCATCTATATAATAGGTGGCAGAAATAGGCATTGGAGCAAGAAGGTGTGTCCAAACTCGACTAATACTATATATGTTAACATCCTCTGGTGTCAAATCATGATACATACACATCATGGCTGCCAGGCCTTTTTTGCACAAGCAAAATACTTCTGGGCAACATAGCATAAAAAGTATAAAACTAAAGCTTTTAATGGCCCTGGCAGCACATTTGTCAGAAGTTTATCAAGAACCACCATTTGCAAGTCAATGCTCCAAAAATGTCTGGAAAATGTCCAAACACATTCGCTCATTGTGCATGTTTTTAATTTCCTGCTTTACACCACTCAGGTAAGTCAGCATACATGGCTGTTGGCACAACAGGGCTGTTTATGGACTAAGCAGTAACTCTAAAGAGTTCACAGGCGATGTTCTGTGCTGTATGCGAGGTTAATCTACTCAGTTACATAACTCACACTAAGCCTCTTCCGTTTCCTCATGAAGAGAAACCTTAAAAAAAAGTGGGGCTTCCTCGAGAAAAGGACCATGACAGTACTCACTTTCAGAGAACACTGCTAAGCATTGATGTAGGAACCCAAGAAAATAATGCAGTGCACATGTATGCAACATGTGGGCTTTCATTAAAGGTTCTACAGCAGAAAACCATCCTAACCCAGTTTTACTTTGTCAATGATATACTGAATAACTCAGTAGACAGATCACAGTTGTTCAGCCTCAGACATGTGAATCAAAGCAAATTAACTTATTAACTTTGAAGCCGGGCGTCACGGTAGCTTATTGATAAACACGTTTGCCTTTCAGCACTGGGGTTTCAGGTTCGAATCCTAATTTGGCTGGAGGTTCCATGTTCTCCTCGTGTTTGCGTGGGTTTCTTCCGGATTCTCTGGTTTCCTCCCACAGTGCAAAAACATGCAAAAGTAAATTAAATGCTCTAAATTGCCCCATGTAGAGTGTGACTGTGTAAGTGAGTGAGTGTACCCAGTGATAGATTGGTGCCCTGTTTTGGGTGTATCTGCCCAGCACCCAAAAACCTTCTCCCCTGGATGTGCATGGGGAACCCACCCGCGACCCTAGTAGAGGATTAAGCGGAAGATAATGATTAAGTGAATAAACTTTAAAGTGAGTGAGGTGTGCTTGTAGAAATACAAAATGTTTTTTGTATGCCACCAAAGATGCCTATTTTCCTCAAACGAGGGTTTGTTTCAGACCCAAAGTGCACGCTTTAATCGGCACCATGTGATGGCGAGCTAAGAGCTACAGTGACAAAAGGAGGCTTGAGAATCCCGAGGACCATGTGTCGTCTCTAATTCACACAGCAAGGACAGAAGCCCACATGTATGCATGAAAAACAAGACAGATGATGCATGACCCCTATTGCTTCAGTTAAACATGTCCTTTGCATAGGTAAATAATATCTATGAACTAACCCAGCTCAGAGTATCATGTATGTTTAAAAACGATCAGCTGGATGTAAAAAGTAGGTCATGTCATTGTAAGTATACCTGGTTCTTTGGTTGGTGCATTATTCCTATCCCAGCAGTGTCACTGAGGTGTTTAAATGAAGCTACAGCAGCAATGCTGCACTAACCCCCCCCCTCACCACATCAGTGTCACTGTAAACCTGCCAATAAACAATCCACCACCCAAAACTGCGATGATCCTGACCAATAGAGATGTATGTTTAAAAACTATCACCTCAAGTTAAAAACTAGGTCATGTCATTGTTAATATACCTGGTTCTTCCTGGCATAGCGACCCGAGCTGGGGCTCTTGCTGGAAGGTTTAGCCGAGGTTTTGCTAGGGACCTCAACGTCGCCGTTCAGCTGGGTAGCTTTCATCACAGTGCTCATCATTGAGTTAATGGATGAGAGGTCTCCATCTGCAATCTCCATGTCTTGTTCTTCTTTTATCTGCTCAGGAGCGTTCACCTCTGACTCTTTAAAACTTCCTAAACGACAGGGATTTAAAAAACGGATTACTAAAGTCAAGAGTAACGCAGTTCCAATCCACTGGAGATGTTCAATGTCACTTAAAAACTCTCGTTTGGCGCCAGGTTTAATGTAAAGCTGAGACTTTTGTGTGGGATTGTACGTTTTCGTCAGTCACATGTGGTCATGCTCACCGTTGTGATATTTGTTCTCCTCTGTCTGCTCGGCCTCTTTGGTGCCAAATGTGGAGCTGACTTCCTCCCCCGTCCTCGTTTCCTCCACTGAACTATCCATTACTGAAAGAGAGAAACATGGGATGTTCAGGTTTGAAGGCTGGGGGAATTGGCTGGACCACTTAAGAACACAAAGCTACCATAAATTTACAGGGTTTGCACAGAAATACTGGAAAAGAGGTACTGATTTCCTTAGTATTATGTGCTAGAAGGAAAAATTAAAATGGGTTGTTTTGACATAAAATCTATTTTAAAGGTTTTACATTTGCAATGAGTGCAAGAAACCCATCCAATCACTCTAAGCACTTTTTGTCCACACTGTCTAGAGCCCGTTACATGAAGATATGACAGATTATTCATGTAAATAAGGTTATTATTTATTTAATTACAAATAAGTGTAAATTAGCATTCTACCACAAAATGGCTGTACCAATCATTTTATTATAATTTCTTTTTGTTATTAAAATTTTAGGCTGCCTATGGTGATATTTAATTACTTTAATAGATGATCTGTTTAGTCACACACGTGAGATATATATATTCATTCATTCATTATCTTCAGCTTTATCCTATATTAGGGTCGCGGGGGGGTTCCCCATGCCCATCCAGGGGAGAACGTTTTGGTCGCTGGGCAGAAACACCCAGGACAGGGCGCCAATCTATCGCTGGGCACAAACTCACACAGACACGCACACACACACACTATGGGGCAATTTGGAGAACTCAATTGACCTTGATCCATGTTTGTTGACTGTGGGAGGAAACCGGAGAACCCGGAGGAAACTCATGCGGACACGGGGAGAACATGGAAACTCCACCCAGATGGAGATTCGAACCGGGAATCCCTAGTGCTAAGAGGTGAACATGCTAACCACTAAGCCACCCTATATATTTATATATATACTGTATATATATATATATATATATATATATATATATATATATATATATAGAGAGAGAGAGAGAGAGAGAGAGAGAGAGAGAGAGAGAGAGAGTGGGGGGGGGGGGTTGTCAAAGGTGATGTGTCCAAACTTTTGACCGGTCCTACATCTAAGAGAGGGGGAGGGGGGTAGACAGATAGTAAGAAGACAAAAAGCTTTTTTTTAAAAAGAAGCTAAGCTAAAGAGCTGCATGTAAAATTAAATAAAGAGCATCTTCATTGTAATGATGCTGGGTTATTTATATAATACTACATTAGCGAGTATTTGTCAGTTTACTGCCATTAGTCAATTAGTGAAGATGAATTTCTCTTCAATATTAAGCCTTTTATTTATTCTCAAACTGTCAGGTTCAAACTAATTTCACAAGCCACGTCACATTTAGGTAAAAGATTTTGCAAAGTAACGAAGAAAACGCAACTGCCCAGAGCACAGTGGCCTTCATTACCACAGACAAAACGTACACTGAAACACTAGCTCAGCATGTGCTGTATGACTGCAACACCTGACTAGACAGCATGAGTCTGTGTGCGTGTGTGTGCGTGTGTGCGCGCGTGTGCATGTGTGTGTGTGTTGGGAAAGTGGTTATGAGCACACAGTTGTGATGAGGACCAGCAGTTCTATCTACTAAAATCATTAACAGTTTTAATATAGACAAAGTGTCCAGAGCAGTCAGACAGTATGCCTGCGTAAAATTAATACAAAATCGTGTAAAAGACAAAATGCAAACTCTGCTGTAAACCAATCAGCATTGTCCTTACATATAGATGATGTAAAGGGAGGTTCAGAAAGTCCCATATTGATGGTCGTTTTGAATTGCTCTACAGTGCATAAAGCAGGAAACTGTTTACGCTGTTGGCAAAAGTGCAGCAGTTTTTAAAAAGCTAAAACATTTCAAAATATTGTATAATTATAATAATCACATTCAATGTCTACTAAAAGTTGTACTCGAAACTGTGCGTTAAAAGAAACCATAAAAGAAAGAAAGATGAAGTAACAGACTTTTCCCTCAGCTAATTGCCATTTCCCGTTTGAAGCCCCACAGGAAGCACTTCTCCAGTCCAGGCTACATCCTCCCTAACAGAGCAAGCAGCCTGTGAGAGTTAAAGAGACTGACTAACTGCCACGAGGAGGAGAAAGACAGAACAAGACTGGTACACAGACAGATGGAGAAAGTAGCAAAAGAAAAAAAGAGAGAGAGAGGGTGAGAGAGAGAAGCTGTTATTGGCATTTGTGTAGACTAGAAGATTAGGCTCACCAGAAGGTACCAGTTTAGTCTATTTATTTAGAAGGCAGCAATCTGTGTAGTGACTATCAGCACATTTGTGTCAAACATGTCCCATCAAGTTATTTCAAGGAACAACCCATTAAGATTTTGAGAGAACATGCTACAGAGCCTCTTTCAGTTCATGCATTTAGTGGGTTTCCTCCGGGGTGCTCCGGTTTCCTCCCACAATCCAAAAACATGTATTCAAGGTAAATTTAATGCTCTAAATGTATGCTATACAGTGTTTAAGATACACACTGAAGATTAGCACGCGACTGATCTTTCTATTGTTTTTTTTAGTGCTGGTTAAGGACTGCAATCGGAAGAAAGGGTTCCAGTATGAAGCAAAGTTGTGTGCAACAAGCTGACAATGACTTGTTTTGAAAGCTTTATGCAACAGCAGACAAAATATAAATCAAAGTGTATGCATCCAATAAGAAAAAGATTCTGGTTGGTCGGTTGTGCGAAACATGCAGTGTTCACTGGGTACAATAAAGCAAACTGCATTTAATAAGATTAAAGCACGACATAAAAAACAAGCTATATATTACCAAATTGAGTAAGAAGTTCAATATGATTGTTTAAAGGTGAAAAGTGAGAAAGACTAAGAAAAGATCAAGTTGGACTGAGACTCTACACTCTACTTCTTTAACTTCATCCCTTTCTTAAAGCGCCAGGATTAAAATACTGTAACAGGTCACTAATCACCTGCCAGTTCAATCTCATATTATGTTCTCCTGTCAGTTAAGCATCCCCTCACTCTGATTGGCTGAGCAGATGCAGGGCCAACACTTTTATGGCCAGCGAAATGAACGGCAACAGATGATGGGTGAAGGGGGAGAAGTGATGTGCAAGAGAGATGGGGAAAAGATGACGACATGAACCAGGGGACTAACTGCCTCATACAAAAACTGAGAGAAAAGAAGGAAATGAAGGGATGAGTTGAGTAAGAGGGAGAACGAGAGAATGATTCAACATCGCGGCTGGTTTAGAGTTGTGCAAAGGCAAAAGAGAGAGAGAGAGGTTTGTTTTAAGATTCTTGCTTCCTAGCCAGGAGAAAGTTGAAGGGTGGGGGTGCTACTGTTACTGCATCTGTTCCAACCCATCACTCGCACTGAAAGGAGATCTTTCCACTGCACATTCACAAACAAGAACTTGCTCAAACAGGGGGTCTAGGTCTAGTTAATTTTCCACCAACATGAAAGACCACTGGAGTGGTTAGTTCCACTTTTGTGAAATTCAATAATAAAGAAGTGGATTGGCCCAGTTTCAGACCCAGATCCACTAAACTGCTGAAAATTTGCACGGTTTGGTACAAATAGATGCTGTTATTGTACATTAGCTGATTGTTCAGCAGAAAAATTCAATTTTTGGTCAAATAAATAAGACCAAGACTATTTGGTTAGAGACAAAACACACAAAACTATATTTGATTATTACATACATTTACTCAAAAAAAAACATCAGGAGGTAAAGGCCAGTATTAGAACTGACAATGATCAGAACAGTCCAAAGGTCTCGCTCTACCTTCTGCACATACAAACGCATGACGTGACTGTTTGGAAAAGTCAGTGTTTTAACAAGACTGCGTAAAATGTTGTAATGGAGGACACCACAGACTCTGGTGGACATTCATTTTTGGGGGAAAAAATGTAAAAAGTAAAGAAGTATAAGTGATATTATAAAGCTTGTACAGTGAGTCTATTTGTGTGCTGGTTGGTGTTTATGTTCAGAAGTAACAGAGGGGTATAAGTGTGGAAAAGTCTTCACGAGTCACCAAACACTCTGGAAAAGAATGCTCTTCTTCTCACCACAGTTTCCCTGCTCTTTCCTCCATGTGTGAGTACTCTGTCGCCCCAGTCTCCCCGTTTCGCTCGCTCACTCTCTTTAAACTGAATTCAATAAGCTTTAATGACATGTCTATATTTATTCTCCTGCCAAGCCATAGGCCAAATGAAAACTAAAGCATGAAAGAATTCATGAAGTGATGATTTGGATAGTGCACAAAGTATCTTGTCTCCAGCACTTCTCTCCAACCAGTGCGGGTGAGAGAAATGCAGCACAGACTACATCTGCAGTGGTTTTCTGTACAGGCTTTCAGTAATCAAGGTAGATTCGGGGCAGAGCAGCACTTGGACCCCAGATCATCTAACTACGGTCAGCTATTACTATTTTCCTCCAGGGATCAACTCGGGTTTGCTACCACCATATCCTGTAGTGTGGTAAAGAGGACTCTGTTACTCCGTAGAGCAGGGTGGAGCTGAAATTGGTGTGTTTTAGAAATTGGGGTGATGGAGGAGTGAAGCTATGATGCAGGCAGGACTCTGGTACAGAGGCCTCATTCACAGGGGTGAAACGTTTCCCACAGTCTCCTTCACATACGCACACAAGTGGAACATACTACAGGGGATTTTAAAGATATCACAAAACAATATACAGTACCAGTCAAAAGTTTGGACATGCCTTCTTTTTGCTGCACTTATTGTCCGTTTTAATAATAAAGCAAGAACGAGATGTGTCCAAAGTCTAAGTGGCTACAACAAAAATACGTTTATATTTTTGGCTTTCGGTTCCTGCAGTATGTAAATCCCTGAACACTGCATAGAACTGAAAAGGTTGGAACATCTGACGATAATGCAATAAAACAGTAGTCATCCATCTTAGTTTGGCAAGAACTAACATGGAACAGACCTTCTAACTATGTAAGGTTTGTAGAGCAACAAAAACTACGAAATCTAAACAACAAAAATCTAGTTTAATTTTATCTTAAACATGATTTTTGAATAAAATTATATTACAAATTGGAATTTACACCGAAATATATACAGATGATTCCTGACCATACAACACCAGAGGCAACTTTAGCTTTTATTAGAAGATGCTCATATACTTCTATATAGAGTATTTGTAATTATGTTGAAAAAGAGGAACTACATATTTTAACTATTTTATTTATACTAATTCTGTACAACACTTATCAAGTATAAATAATCACATCAGTCATATACATCACATAATCATACATGTATGGGTGGTAATATTTAAGATAATACACCCCAAAACGCAGACTAATTACGAGACACTGGCCCTGGGCTCCATCTTGAAAGAGAAAGAGAAGTGTATATGGAAATTAAGCACTAATATAAATAACTGTCCACTATGTGCGCGAGACTGTTCTCTGCCCTCCATCAATACCACATGTGACTGTGCCACCTGGTTATTTATTATACTAGCCAACATTCATGTGCAATCTAAATTTATCCATAAAAACAGGACATGGGCCAAAATCTCAACTTGGCCTCTTACATCAGAACTACTACAGTGTTGAGCTGCTTGCTTGGACATTTTCTTCTTGGGGACAAAAAAAAGAGATTCTCAGCCAAAAAGACGATAAAGATGCACCGAAAGGTCGTAGTAGCCGTGCCTATTTGAGGTTCCCAGGCAGGATCTTTTTAAACTTGCCCGAGAGACAATGGCTCCGAGCCAAACTGCCAAAACTGACACATGCACTTCAAAGCCAACAGCACTGAGGACGAGGCAATGCAGGGACTATGTGCCTGTACCTGCTGAGCGAGGAGCATCCAAATGCTAATGGGGTGAGAAAATTGGAAACGAAGAAAATAAAAGGTTGGGCAAATACTAGGAAAGTATTTGGGCAGCTTTGCAGCATCAGGGAGCGACAACAATTAGTTTGATTAGCTGTCAACTAGTTTGCTAAATAAATAAATCTGAGTAATTTCTAAGGAAAACATTTAAAACCGTTTTTATTGCTTCATTCTGACCGGTTTTCTGACAGAAATTTGGACCCAACAACTACTTGACTAGATTATTATTTCATTTCATTGATTTAAATAACAGTGCCAATACACATTAAATCAACATTATTTGGTGATAATGTAAATATGCCGGATTTAGCCAAAAGGCTAATTTTCATTTGTAGTCCCTGGGCAAGTAGATGATATGAGAAAAAAAATGAAAAAAAAAATGAAAAAAATTAATAACCAATGAGATTGTTAATAACAAGAGATTGTTAATTATTCGCACACTATACTGTTTTGTCATGTAACTGCATCGTGAATGAACGAGAACAAGGAAGCATATGTAAATATGAAAGTTCACCTTTAGAGGCTCGGAGCCAGGCTAAGGAAAGATGAGAGAGGCAGAGATGCATAGCTTGGGACAAGAGGGTGAGGGGCTTAGAAAGCTCAGATCCGGTCACCATATGTTGGCTATTTATTACATCCTACTGAGTGTCAGTTTTGACACCACACTTTTTCAAAAAAACACATGGCAAAAAAGAGGGAATCTCTCTGACATCATCCAACCGAATTAAAGAAAGTTCATTCCAACAGCTGAGAATCAAGACGGTAATTAAATGAGCCAGAACGGAACGTTCCACTTTATGCAAACAAAAGCTTGTAGCTGGGGCTCAGGAAGATTAGTGCAATCGTGTTTACACAATTAACACATCATCTTATTGACGAGACACATCAACAGGCTCTTTTTTTTTTTTACATCATTTGTGGATGATCTTATTTGTGCCAATTTCAATCCTAAAAATGATTCAAAGCATCACATCTATTTTCATTATTCATTTTATTTTGTACTTCAATTTGCACTGCCCTCACTTTATACAATGCGTTTTAAACTTAAACGGCTTTTATTTATACTCTCTCTATTTTATTACATCTTTATTTGAATCTATGTTTTTATATTTAGTTAGTATATTTCTAGTTTGACGTTGTTTTTTTTAATTTGTGCAGTATCATACAGCTGCTGGTTGCTCTAAATTTCTCTTTGGGATCAATGAAGTATGTAAGTATGCATGTATGTATCTATCTATTGTGTGAAATCCCAGGAGGTTTAAAACTAACAGTCAACTAACCACCTTCAAGTGAACCTCAAAATGCTTAAAACCTATATATATTAAATTATCCCCAACAAATCATTAAAATCGTACATGGTTAATGTCTTTGCTAAACAATTTATGTAAAAATGTTCTATGGGTTTTAGGGCAAAGTGAATTCAGAAGAGTTCCTTCAAAATTGCAAAGAAAATATTCTTAAAGGTTGATATGCAAATGAATGTGCCAGCCAATGTGTCTGCCATGGATTTTCCCATCTTTTCACCTTATAAGCATCAGGGTCCAGCATCACAGACGACAATGATCAACATAAACAAACTGACCGAAGCTAATAAATAATTAACACTTATAACCACATTGTGATGCAATATTTAGCACCTCCACCTCACAATAAGTATATCCTGGACCCTTTGAGACCCTTTCTTTATTTGGATGTGGAGTTTGCATCTTTCCACCATGTCTGTGGCTTTCTTTTCCACTGTCCTAATTAAGGCCGCTGAATTAACAGGCATTACAAAATAGCTCTAGGTGTAAATGTGTGGGGGAATGTGTTCGTCCTGGTGTCTAAGCCAGTTAAAGGTAAATGAGTGGCCAGCTCTTTGCAAGGTAAAGACCAATACGCTGTCCAGGCTAAGCAGATTAGAGAAGAACTAACTAGGAAATTAATACAGAAAAGACAAATGAAATGGAGGTACAAGGTTATCATCCCATTAATAATCCGTAATCCACCATTGGTTGAAAAACATCTGCAATGAATCTAACAACTCATCAACTCCACCGTTCCATCAGAGCGAACTAGAGAGGGAGCTTGAAGGTGACCTACAGGCCAGTTCGCGTCTCAGTAAACTTTAGTCATTAACAAACACATGGAAGAAAAGTGGGAGGAGGTGAAGGAAGGAAGTAGTCCGTTTTCCTCCTCTCTCCCTCCCTCTCACAGTCCTCCTCGGCATAATAGCCTCAGCAGCACTCTTTGCTGAGTTTAGCACCAAAACCAGACGTTCAACACTGATTACGGCTGGAAACGGTATCGTACCTCCAGAGTCTATTGGGAAAGCAGAAGTTATCCATGGGTGCCACTGCTGCCGTTCTGTCTTTACTCTGCCTTTACCCTGCCTCCTCTCCTCCTCCACCGAGTCAGTTGGAGCTACTGAGGCCCATCCAACGCCCACGCACGCCTGCATCCTGCCCTGACATGCCAACACTCCTCTCTCACACACTACTGAGTGCTGAGGAAGTTGCATCAACAGTAAAGAAAGCAGTTTCCATCACAAATAATAAAAAAAAGGATCCCAAACCACCAAAGCCAAATAAACAGTTTGAACAATTTTTATTCCTATAAATATGTCATTCCTCCAAAAAAATAGATTCCTAAAAGGTTTAATAACACAGCCTATAAACAGATTATCTGCGTGTTACCTTGTAACATTATTTAATATCCTCATCTCTGTTAACAGGGTGGTTGAATGTAGTAAAATACACACATACATACACACATATATATATAAATATATATTCATTCTACTTAACAAAACTTCTCCTAAAAACATTTGGATTTTAAAATAATGGCACACAGAGTCTGGTTTTTTTAAACCATGAAGTTTCATAGACTCCCAAACTTATAAAACAGCTCTAGGGGGAGTCCTACGTCCCCTCACACACTCTACAGCAACTGTTCCTTACACTCCTCATTCTGTCTATGAGCAAAGTTCAGTGAAAGACCACAGCACTGTTTGCAGAGAGCAGAAAGGTTGAGCTGCAGGACAGACAACAGTGAACCATTCTTTCCCTCACCTAGTATTTTCCTCACAGCCTGGTCATTCCAATTCAGTGTTTTGCTCATTCATTAAGACATTTGTCTGAAATACAGAACTGGGATTCGTGCTCTAGTTGTAATAAATATGTACATGCACTTTGAGTGCACGAGTTGTGTTGTGTAAAACTGTCCGCGAACACAGTACAGATACAGTCTGCCTCTTCCCTAGTGGATTTATCATCAACTGCAGCCACAGTCATCAAACATTCAAGTGATGAGTTTCATTTCCCACCGTTTGCTTTGGTTATCCTAATTTAATGGGAGGTTATCCTCCCATACTTATAGACACATAAAATACACAAATCTATAATGAATATAAGGTTCCCTTTGATTAAAAAGGCTAAAACCATGATAGATTTAAATGGCTTGACCCACAAATGAGTGTGGATGTATTAAACTAATCCTAGTAAATTGTTTAGAGTGAAACTAAGACTAGGAGTGTGCAATTTGTTTTCTTATATTCATTTCATACATGAAACGAATTTGTAGTTCAAGGAGCCAGTTGTAGTAACTACTAAAATTTATTTTTTAATTAAAAAATTAGATTTAGAATAAAATATAAAGTGTGAAATATAAAATGACAATTTGTTTCTAAAACACGCTATTAGAAGAATAAGTGGTCAGTGGATCTGTGTATAAGATCAGTGGGCCTCATAAAGTTAAAGCCCTCCCGAGTTAAATGGGTGTATTATGAGCGGAAGGGCCAATGAAAATGAGAACTCTATTTAACAAATAAAAAGGTTAACACATTCGCCTTAATCGTTAAATATTATGCTATCAGAGATGGGAACACCAAGACCACAAAGTTAATGGCAACAGCATACACTTGCTACAAAAGTGGCCAAACGCATAATAAACCAAACCCTTTGTCTCTGCCTTTTATTCTGAATCTTGTTGAGGGTCTAAGTATTTTAAGTATTTAATATAATTAGATATTTTATGATGTAATGCTAGTTGTACTTAGGTTACCGTTTTCCTAAAGTACTTGTTACCACAATCACAGAAAATAGCTGAGACAAAGCCACGACTCTATGCTCTACTGTCCTCTGCAAAAACAAGATCTATACTCAGATAAGAACATTTCAAAAGGTGCTACAAAGTCCAAAAAACACCCCCATTTTGAAGTAACATGGGCACATTGATGTAAACAGCGAGTAAACAAAACCATATGAAATGCTTCCTGTTCTGTTGCAGCTCATGTTATCCACAGAGCAGAACAGAAAGAACTGTATAAGCATTAGCAAACCCACACAAATGCCCAGACTACTGTTTAACTTGTCTGAAGACATCCAGATAGCATCGCCGTTCTTTCTGCTCTGTTCCTCTGGTGCCGAGATGGGTGGAGGGTGTGTCTGCGTGCTCCAACCACAGAAGAGGATTACTCAGAAGCCATGACCAGCACTGTCTCCAGCAGAGAGCAGGATTCCCCATTTGTCCTGTGTTAACAGTGACACACTGAAGGCCTGGGGCTAGCATTCGATAGCCTGTCATTACGAAAATGCTTCTTTTTGGAGACATTCAGGCTGTTTGCATGTTCCCTCTTTCAGGCCTTAAGATTAAGAAGAAGTGATGCTGAACTCAGTTTTCTACTAAAAATTATTTCCAAAAACGCAGACTTCCCCTTTTCCATCTCTGCTTTTTGGCACCATGGCGCCAGCTGATCTAACTGAACGTTACAATTAATGAGAGGGAAGCACAAGTGGCAGTTAATTAAGGCTGAACAGTTAAAAATGATACAGACCTCTTAAATGTGTTTAGGAAAAATTCCAATATAATAACAAAGTAAAAAAAGACTATTAGTTATTAAAGCCAATAAAACCAAAAAGCTGTGTAACCACCTTTTAAAGGTTTCCTATTAAAAATAAATTACGAGCTATGGATTTTTGGCAGATAAAATTCTCAGAGCTTGTGCTTTGAAGATTATTCTTCACTCATTCATTATCTTCTGCTTCGATAACAAGGAATGCCCATCAAGGAATTTTTTGGACGCTGGGCAGACACACTCAGGACAGTGCTCACTCACACAGACACACACTCACACTATATGGGGCGATTTAGATTTTACCTTGAATCCTTGTTTTTGGACTGTGGCAGAAAACCAGAGAACCCGGAGGAAACTCTCATGGACACAGGGAGAACATGGAACTCCGATTGGGCTTCGAACCTGAACCCCAAGCATTGAGAAGCAAACATACTAACCATTAAGTGACCACACAATTGCACACCAGACAAACACCGAATAAAAAAAATATATATATATATAAATGTTATACCTTAGTAAAAACACTCAAGGGCCACATTGTCAGACAAATCTCCTTGTTTCTACATTGTCCATTGTATTAGATCTACTTATCAGGTAGATAAATCCCCTTTTTTGTTGTTTGTTTATTCGCAAATCCCTGTCACCCTGCTTTTTAATAACCACACCCATCACATCACAGAACAGGTATTATCCGGGTGGTGACTGATTCTCAGCACTGCAGTAACACTGAAGTGGTGATGGTGTGTACTCTGTAAAACTGGTCCCAAAGCACCAGGAACAATAGTGTTGGGGGGATTTACAAACACTGTGCACTCTGACACGTCTACCCAGAGACAGTAGCTCATTTGTTGTTGCACAGTTGGTATTAGTCATCTCGTGGTCACTGAAGAAGGATTACAAGACGCTGCCTACAGGATGCTGTTATCTGGACATTTTTGGTTGGTGGACTATTCTCAGTTCAATGTTACTGAGATGTCTGAAAACTCACGGCAGCAGTTTTATCTGAACTCCATATCAACACAACAGAAACTAAGGAATCACTTCATCAGTGTCACTGCAGTACTGACATTCACTACCCAAATGAATCCTGCTTTGTGATGGTCCTGACCATCAGACAATAGAGACCAACTAAGTAGATGCAGACATAGATGGATTACAGTCTGTAATTGTAAGTGCAGCTAATGAGTAAATGGCCAGCCCTGCTTCTTATCCACCTGACTAGCATATGAGTGAACAGTAATTACAATAGTCATTGATGTATTACAGCTTATCCAATACATTAATATCAGCTTTCCCTGCTGCACAAGGCACAAACGGATATAAATCTAGTGAACACTTACTTCTGAAATGCCAATTAGTACCACACAACTTTAACGATGTCAGTAGACGTTAGTTACCACAATCTTTCACACGAGGTTTAATTTAAAAAACAAGCTAGCCAGATTAAGGGAAGTGGAAGAGGAAGTTCTACACGAACTATACCCAACATCATATACCCTAAAAATAAGGTACGTAGAACACAGTGTTCATTCTCTAGAAGATCTTGATGCCTTCCATCTCGGCATTTCTTGTAGCTGCTCCAACAGGTTCCCACTGGCTAACAGCATACCTCTGTTCAAACGCCTGCAGGCCGGCACACAGGCTGCCAGTCGTATCATCACGATCTACATGGTGACACTACAACCGGAGGAACTTCTTCTGAACAAGTGCAACGGGATTCGAGCAACTGGACCATAACCCCTTATTTATGTAAGAGCATCAGTTTGGGGCATGTAAACGTTTCTGTTTTAAAATGAAGATCCAACAGTCTCACAGTCACTTTGCTTTCATGACACCTCATAGAGATAAGCAGGTGTAGGTTATGTGATTTGTGACTGTGTAAGTATATTCTACAGAACTGATTCTATAACAAAAGGTGACTCATTCTGACTAATTCGGATGATTTATTAGGAAAGTTTTAATAGTGGTATCATTACAACTATACGCCTTATACATCACATCATGTTAAAGGCCTCCAAATCTACAGGTAGAATAAGGGTGTGGTAGCCCTTAGGCTCTTAACCCCTTATTGCTCCAGGCATGCTGTATAAACCCTATGCTCTGACCCCAACCCAGTTTTGGACAAAAACATCTGCTAAATAATCAAATATAAATGTACTGTATAGAACAGAAATCACGAGTGAACAATACTTTTCAAAAAGATCAAAGAAACCTGACTGAACACTGAATCAGTGCCAATGCCGCTTGGCATCAGAGGTCTGCAAAAAAAATTTTAAACTTCAACCAAAGCACTGAGAATTACAACATCAAATCAGTATTTAATAAAGACTCAAATACCAGATATACAATACTAGACAAAAGTTTGAACACACCTCCTCTTTGCTACAGTTATTGTCCATTGTATTTCAGTTCCACTTAATATAAAGATGGACTTTGTCGTTCTACAATTCCAGACTGAATCCCATTCCCTCTCTACAATTTATCTAAAAAACCCCAGTTTGGGAGAAACGCTGCTGTGTATAAAGGCATAGTAAGAAATCAATAAAAATGCCGTACATATTATTCCATGCGCTTTATGTATCGAAGAATGTAATTGAAAGTAATGCATGCTTCTCTGGTGCTACTGAAGCCGAATACAGGAGCGTGGTGAAACCATGAGCACAGTGCGGGGTCTGTGCGTGCAAAGGGGTTGGCAAGCCAAGACACAGAAGCATGAAGTGCAGCACAAAAGAGTAGAGCCACTGAACTAAAAACTGAAATCATGATGAAAAATCAAGAGCGACACAGCTGCCAGTTTGAAACAAACTGGAATAAAAACGACAAAATCTAATACAGTGTTTCAAACTTAAAGACCTTTGAGAAAAAAAATGCATGCTAAAAAAATAAAGTAAAGAAAAGTGGCTCTTTAAAATAAAAAACTGAAATGGCACAGAACTTCCATGCTGCGTGTGAAAGGTGAGGATGCGCTAAAGTGTGGTAGAGGAGGCATGGCCCAAAATGGGCGGAATATTTACCCGTGTAGAGGGACCCCTGCACACCTCGAGTGTCAGCACCCGTGGCTCACACTGCAGGAAGACCACAGACAGTGTTTAATACATATGCACGTGCACACTCGCACGCACACACTTGCTTAGATGAAGGTGAATTTAATACAGTTAAGTTGCTCATCAGTGAATCATATTGTAATTAGGCTCTTAATTAATTAATCAAATATTTAATTCATTAAACATCTAAGGTCACGGCTTCAGATTCACAATTATTTTCATTGTACATTAATCTCTCAATTGTTTTCTTGTATGTAGATTAAGAACTTTGTTTTGTTTTATTCAAAGTAACATCCCCAAAAACTCCAAAGTATTCAGTTTATTTACAGGGCTCAGCGGACATGGACAGCCTGTCACACACTCACTACATAGGGGCAAGTTAGAATAACTAAGCCAAATAACCTTGAATACATGTCTTTGGACTGTGGAAGGAAACCGGCAAACCCGAAGAAAACCCATGACAAGGAGAACATGGAATCTCCACTCAGATAGGGATTCGAACCTGGATCTCCAGCACAGAGATGAGGACTACCTAAACACTATGCCACTACCTAAACACTATGCCACCAGCTCAGAATCACAAAGGTCCTAAATCTCTACATTCATTTAAGTCTATCTGTATTAATATACTTTATTCAATACATCATAAAATCACACACTGCAAAAAGCTTTTAATCAATTTCATTCCATCTGCAGTGAATGAACAGTCCTTAAAACTAAACGTGTTGTTTCCATTCATATGACACAGCTCACATTACACGAGTAAGGAACAAGTAATCAGGAAGGTCCTACTTATTATTTTGTTTTTGGCTTCACACAAAGTGATTGGTTTAGACCCATTTCCTGACTGCCTGTGTGCATATGTGAGAGGGAGAGATACAGATGGGCACAGACAAGGGGAGGACAGATTTACGGGGTTACTAACAGCTTATCTTCTTTGTGAAGGAGCTTTTGAAAAGACAGAAGACAGCGAGAGAGGGTGATGGAGAGTCAATCTACGTGTCTGTGAGTGAGAAAGACGAGAGAAACAGAGGAAAGCAGGGCTGAGTTATAGACGTTTCAGAAGCCGCTCAAATGGTGAAGAACAGAGATTGGCATCAAAACGTGGCACAGTTTCAAAGGAAAGAAAATGACGGATGTGGAAAGGGGAGGGGGGCAGCGTATGGATGAGGGAAAGAAGCAGAAAAAGCAGTGGAGGAGGGAGAGATGAAGGAAGCAAGGAGGACGAGAGAGGGAGAGAGGCAGAGACAGGACAGTGATTATCAGATTAGTGCCTAGTAAGGCTTCCTAATTGAGACCCATAAAGGTAGTTATAACGGTTGGGTGGAGGAGACATTTCAGGTTGCAAAGGCCTTGAGCTGTGTGTCTGTGTGTGGGGGGGGTACACCCAGTCTCTGTATTATCTCCAGACAGACTAGGCCTCTCGAGTAAATGGTGTTTTTTTTTTAAACTGGGATGTGGGAATTTCCGAGTTGAAAATTCAAGACAGATTTTTCTTAATGTCATATTTTCAACTAGGAAAGTCTAAAAGATCCTTAAAATCTCAGCTTCAAAATTAAAAGTCAAATCGGTGTCTTTTGAAACTTGCACAAAGTATGGTGGAACATCTATTGTGGGAATGTTGCTATAAATGTTTGTGTGTACAAATAACAGCACAGTGATTTATCAACTGGGATTTCTTACCCACATTACACCTAATGTCTAAAATAAGCTCACTGGCTAACTTGAGTCCAATCATGCAAAGGTGTTTGTAAAAACATTAGAAAATTGGTATATTTGGATAAGAGTAATTTGGCGTTAGATGTTTTTAGCTCTAAGGATGAATATAGAATAATAATAAGGAGGATAATGTAAATTTAAAAAATGAAGTTTATCCTTGTTAATAATATCTAAGAGGGAATATATATATATATATATATATATATATATATATATATATATATATATATATATGTAGAACCTTCAAATGCTAAGGATGTAATCAGTTTAATCTAGCGCAATTAGTTATGGGGTACAATGCATTAATATTATTTGCATTAATATGCATTTATTTTATTGCAAGGCAAATTTACGTTAGTAATATTTGCATGAAAATAAACATATGTTTTGTCAGGCTTTGTTGTATACAAATGTGGCACAATGGAATAGAATAAAACATCTAAACTGTCTATATGGTGTGATTGCTCAACACCATCATAATCATGCACATCAATCAAGATCAACATTAAAACCCTGTCAAAATAAACCAGTTCACCGAAAATGACAATTATGCATAGGTACTGTTTAGAGCAATTACCATTCACCCAAAGAATCAATCCACAAAGAAATCCATGTTTTTTGAGTCAAGTCATTATTAGGGTTGTGTGGGGGTCAAAGTCTAACCTAAAGCTCAATGGGTTATAGACAGGAAAACACTGAACAGGTCAACAGTCCATTGCAGCACAAACATTTAAGCACATTTCACACTCAGGGGTAATTGAGTTGTGGTTCATGCCATGTATTTTGATTATGGAAGGTCATGACTCCTATACTCACTGATTCTTGCAAACTCAAATGAACATTGAGCACTTTATCCACAGGGATAAATGATAAAACTGTAGACCATCTGGAGAACTGTTTTGGGAAAACCTGTGCTTTTTTGCCAAGGTTTCAGGAGGTACGATCTTGAATTGCTTACAAGAGTTTTTAAGCTGTTGAGAGATGCTCTGTAAACTGCAGGTGCATGGAGGAACTGGATGTAAACTGACAATCACAAATTTAACATTACTGTCAGTTGGGGTGTAAAATACAGTGGCACTGTCTAGAAACTAAATATGTAAATCAGTTATTAATTATATATAGAACTCTCTCTTACACACACACACACACACATACTTACACACACACACACACCACCACCACCACCACAAATTGATCTAAACAAACAATTGAATTACTACGAAAACAACGTTGAGGAAACAGTTTAGGCAAGACCTTTTACTGTTTTGCTGTCTGTGTCCAATTATACAAAACATAATCTATACAGACATGGTCGGATTGAGTTTGGTGAGGAGGACATTGACTGAAGTTCCAGCCTAAAGCCCATTACAGATTTTTGAAATGCACTAGAACAGAAAATGTAAACTAAGACCTCTGCCATACATCAATGTCTCCTTCAACAGATTCATTAATTAAATATAATTAGATTGTCTTTAAGTTCATATTCACCCATCACATTGAACAAACTTCAGGAAACTCTGATCAACATTTCATAAGTCAAGCAACAAATTAAGAATAAATTTCACAGAGTGAAAAAATTAATAATAATTATTAATTAGGCGACTCCATAATACAAAAGTTCCCTATTATTGTATTAGTAATTGACACATAAAGCCACATGATGGCTCCTAGATCACTGTGAATAAATTACTAGAAGGTGTCTAACAATTAGAATTGCAGGTGCTACCACCAGTAAAAACAATATATATGCAAATATTGGAGGAACATTGCGTGGAAAGAGAATGATTTTTCACGGTACTGAAGGAGCAATCGAAAACATAAACATCAGTGTTAGGCAGTATTCTAACATCACACAGAACGACTACAGTTTTCTTTCAGGCCCAAATTTTAAGAACCTCGAGAGAGTACTGAAGATTAGATCAAAAAGCTTTGGAATTCAGCGTCTGCAAAATGACTGAATGTAAATGTAAATAGCATCCCTTTAGTTGAGATATCACAGTCCTGGTACACTGTGCGTGTGTGGGTGTGGGTGTGTGTGTGTGTGTGTGTGTGTGAAGAATGCTGCTGTGCAGTTTTAGTGCAGGATGACAGGCACAGACAAGTGCAGAAACTAAAGGCTTTGACAGCCGTTGGCTCAGTAAGATGTCACCGTTTCGGGCTGCTCTGTCCTACATCTGCCTGTAATATCAGCCTCAGCACTGAGAGCTAATAACACACACATGCGTATGCGAGCACACACACACACACACCCACCCACAGCTGAAGGAGAGTATTACAGAGAGCTCTGTTACAATGAAAAGAGCAGATGTGAGAGCTGAAGGAGTTGGGAGTGTGTTAATGATGAATGAGTGCACAGCAGCACAACGGTGCGAGGTTGATGTAAAACTGTGGACCAACAAGAAAGTCCAGTTTCCTGCTTCTACGGCAACCGAACGGTGTCAACACCTCACTCCTCCCTCATTCACTCCCTTCCCCACTGACTCACCGGCTCATTCGCTTTGTCAGTTCCACGGCAAGGACAACGTACGCGAGGAAGCGAGGGAGGGAGGGAGGGAGGGAGGGAGGAAGGAACATCCTTATCGTGTCACAGCGAACACTGAGACGCTTTCAGACTCGCGCACATACCGTCACTTTTCCAGATCGTGTTTACCCAAGTTCAGCCGGAGCATCACCTACCACATGTATGGGCTCAAATTAGATTATAATACTGCTTATGACATATAAAGCTGGGAAATCCATTTCTGTCACAACAAACAAAAACACTACAAGGATTAGTATTTTTGTAATAAATCATTAAAATTACCCTCAAAACTGTTTTAGGGCAATGATCATCAATTACTACAATCCCAAAAGCACTTTGTGGTGGACAATCACACATTACCCAGCTCGCAGTCACATTTCTTACTCCCTAAACATTTTTGAATTACTTGTATTTTCCATTTATACTGCAGGGGATTAGAACACATAACTCAGCTAAAGCTGAGTAAAGTCATCTGACCGGCCGGTGTGTGGCAATGGGAGGAAACTCCAGTGGTGTCTCAAGCCTTTCACATGCTACAGTGAGAAAATTCGGCCTTGGCTGTTAACTTGTAGTTTATTCACACTAATGTATGCATTTTCATGAAAAGGGGGGAAAATGTAATCGTAGTAGCAGTTTGCATAATATTTGCATAGACCCCCTCCACACAATGCAACTATCATATTGCTTTTCACAAAAGAAGGCAAACTGTGGACATTTACGGGAAAGCCATTTCTGTTTGGATGCTTATCTACATTACAATATAGACATCACATTAACATAGACATCTACATTTCGTCAACTGGATTTGATGTACACTATTGTAAAAATGTGGCACTAGCCATAAAGTGCATTTTAATTTGTTGAATCTGATTTTTAAAAGTTTTTTTCTGTGGTTCTGGATTTTCCTAATATTAGTAAAGTTGTTTTTCTCTAAACAAATATTCACAGCACAAATAGGCAACTTAGCTTCTTCAACATAATTTAATCTCAGGGCCCTCTATCTTACATGTAGGTACCGGAAAACACTGCTGTGGTGTGAAGAAGCAATAAGATTTTTTTCATAGCAGCACTGATGAGACAGAATTAGTCACTCCCAGCTGAGCTATCTAATCTAACTGGCTAAAAGAACAACCACAAGTAAACACATTAATAGATGAGGTATGAAGAACATTAGTGACAATGTGCACTGAAACAGAATGTTCTGCTGATGATGATGGCACTGTTTAAGTGAACACTTGTACAAAATAATTCAACAGAATTATATGAATCACATACATTTAGAAGACCTGTTTAATTTTGCATATGTATGTTTATGGGCGGTACAGATGTATAGTGGTTAGCACGTTCGCCTCAGTCCAATCCCAATCTTTCCATGTGGGAGTTTCCATGTTCTCCCCGTGCCTACGTGGGTTTTCTCCGGGTTCTCCGTTTTCCTCCCACAGTCCAAAAATATGTATTTAAGGTCAAATGAATGCTCTGAAATGGCACATAGTGTGTGTTTGTGTAAGGGAGTGTGCCTAGCGATAGATTGGCACCCTGTCCTGGGTGCATCTGCCCAGCGCCCGAAACGTTCTTCCATGGATGGGCATGGAGAACCCCCCAACTCGACCCTAATAGCGGAATATAAATGAAATGTACATATATATATATATATATATATATATATATATATATATATATATATATATATATATATATATATATATTTAGGAAATGGCTGGAAACCTAAAAACAGCTGTCTCCATCTTAATTGCCCCCCCCCACCCAAGTTCCTTACAGCTGATTTGAATATATAAATACAAAACCAGTGTATATTGTGAAAAAGTCATCACATATGGCTTATAAATAAGTAATATTGTTTCCAAAGCCCTTAAAATATAACTTCTATCAATCACACTTGTTAAGGAGATCAGCTGATGAGCAGCATTTGAACAGTACACCCCCTGTGTGTGTGCACACTCCCGGCAGCTCTTGGCTCTATGCAGGCTGGAAACTGACGGTCCTTGGCAACAGGTGCCAGCGACGGTCACTTTTTTTCTCCTTAGCCAGTAAGGCTTTATTTGGGCCTGAATATCACGTACGCCACAGTTTCGGCCAGCTCAGACGAGAGCAACAACAGACAGCCCGTCTGGTCATATGAGCCTACTTAGTGGAAGAGGACAGGCTCGAATTCTACCCCATTCCCTTATCCATAGGCCGAGAGGTGCAGCAGTTCCTGAGCAGAGAGCGGAGATCAGGTCCACAAAGACTAATTTGGAAAGCGAGCGGCCATCCACATGCATATAGAGTGTGTGTTACAAAGCCAGAGCACAGATGCAGACTGTGTGCTGACAGATTGGTGCAGCACTGACAGCTGCCTGGAAAAAGCATACACTGTGTACCACACGCTACAGCTGGCACATGTGTGTGTGTGTGTGTGTGCCAGTCTTATTGCATCCAGGCGTGCTCACAGACTCTTCATGCATCCAGTGCATTAAAAAAACTGGGTGACAGCCCAGTTCTATTATAGCACAAATGGCATGAATCAGTCCTCCTATTGATGTGAGGTTACAAGTTCTTGCGGTCAGCCAAGCAGTGCACTGCTGTTACTGAAACCGGTTCACAAGGCATCTTCACAAAAGAAACAAAACCATGATGCACTTCAACATATGGATGATGCTTTGAAGTTAGTTCTATATATTTACCACCCAACAACTGACTTGAAATCATGTCCAAGCCGTGTGCATCATGGGTGGGAAATTCATTCATTAATTCATTATCTTCCGCTTTATCCTCCATTAGGGTCGTGGGCGGGTTCCCCATGCCCATCCAGGGGAGAATGTCTCGGGCGCAGGGCAGATACACCCAGGACAGGATGCCAATCTATCGCTGGGCACACACTCACTCACACAGACACACTCTATATGGGGCAATTTGGAGAACTCAATTGACTTGATCCATGTTTTTGGACTGTGGGAGGAAACCGGAGAACCCGGAGGAAACCCACGCGGACACGGGGAGAACATGGAAATTCCACCCAGATGGGGATTCGAACCGGAAATCCCTAGTGCTGAAAGGAGAACATGCTAACCACTAAGGGCTGGGAAATTATTTATTGTTATACATGCAGTTTTTAATAATTTTTGTGGTTTTTAACTGTCTCACTGTTAGCGGTCACACCCCCCCACCTCCCTCCCAGTGGCCCTAGTAGAGAATTAAGTGGAAGATAAATGTATGAATGTATGTCTTTGGAATGAAGTAGGAACTAGAGACCCTTAAAAAAAACATACAAATCACAGCAAGGTGGTATAGACAAGAATGAACCTGTGCTTGCCCCACCTGTGAATCGAACCCAGGACCTTCTTACGCCAAGGCAGATATTCTAACTGTTTAAATGGTCACTGTACATGCAAACATTTAGTTTATATATAATTTGCCTTCACAAAGTTTTTCAGCACATAATTTAATTGCCATATTTTTATTTAAAAGGTTATTAATCGGATATAAGGATTTAATAGGAAATTCCTATGCTTCCTGGACCGCTATGTTACACTTTAGTCCTACGGTCACTATGATATTCCTTGACTTTTAAATATATATCCACATTTGCTGACATGAACAACTAAAATAATCACAGATCAACACCCAAAAGTTGAAACACAAACACAGTGTGGTATATTAAGTATATTAAGACCTCTTTTACCATAAATAGATTTGAGGTTGGCTGATTAACCAAGTTTACTTTGTTACTATGTAAAGTTCGGCGCATGCAAATAAAAAGCCCAGGGATTTTTAAACGGGATTTGGTCTTCCGTGTTCAACCTGAAGATACTGGATTGCAGCGACACGACACCCTGCTCACTTTGAACTTTAATCCCTTCCACATCTGTGTGGTTGGTCCTGTCTAACTTTGGCTCATCAATAAAACAAGACTCCTGGACAGGAGTCACATGGGAATCTCTCGCTCCCTCTTACTCTCCAGCCTCATACTCTTTTCTTTCTCTCCCTGGCTCATTTCTTCTCTGTTGAGCAGCTGTATTTATGACAGCGTGGACGCTGCAGGCCTCGGCACTCTGCACTGACAGTTGTCTATCTGCACAACAAATGGTGCATTCATTTAAGGGCGGGAGTGACGCCTCCACGCCATAAATTGCTCCTCCACACCGGGGGCTTGGAGCACAGCCTCTGCGTGCTCTTAGCTCAGATAGCAGAGGAGAAAGTTTGCACAATAATAGCACAAATCATGATGTTCACATTTTCACAGGCTCTCGGGCCAAACAAAAGCAGTCACTACTTCAACCCTGTGGGCGTTTCTCAAAGAGCCGGTCTGTATTACACAGTTTTGGTGGGGGGGGGGTGAATATCTGAAAGCTGACTGTAATGTTTCAAAAGTAGAATTGCGTTAACATTACAATAATAGCTAAGATATTGGTTGAAGGGGATGAACATTAATGAATTGTTTATCTGTTAAATCATAATTTGTCCATTTCATGACACATGACAAACTTTGAAGCTTTTGTGTGAGAAAAACCACAGTTTTTTTTCAAAAAAAGGTCTTGTTTCACGGCTTAATTGCCATCTTTAATTATTTCAACAAGGGATGCTCTTGAAGTAGAGAGGGAGGGAAGACTGGAGGGGTTATGCTGTTTGAGAAACCCAGTTTAAACAAGTTTGGGCATGGGACAGATGAAGAGGTTTTTAGCAGTTCAGGTTTTCTATTGTTCACAGATCGGTGTTTTTTTTTTTTTTAGCTTTATGAAGAGCCATTATGAAACATTTAATATAATAAATAAGTCTTTTGGTATCAATTTACATAAGAGCCCAAACTCATGCAAAGTGTCCGCGTTTAGTTACATCCGAATATGATATCTCAGGAGAGGCAAGCAATTTTGTATGCGGTAAAAGTATATAGAGATGGGTATGGCCTTATTTGCTTCTCTGTGATTGTAAGTTTAAAAGAAAAGAAAAAAAAAAAAAACGAACTCAGAACACGTCAGCTGTCTGTCAAACCGTGCTGACAAGCTCAGATGTAATCAGCCAAGAGTAGTTGTGGTTTACACATATAGAAGCTGAGTGCACAGCTGTATCTCAATGTCTATATAAAATGTAGTAGTAAAGATGCTTAAGCTCATTTGGTTTAAAGCAAGACTGAGGCATGGCTTCTGGTTTCATCAGTTAAAATGCTGGAAAACACTGTACACCTGAAAAGAAGACGATGGAGGGTGGGGTTTGGATGCTTGGAGGCCTTTTCTAGGACCGTTAAGCTGACAAGCCTCTACATGCTGACATGGAAAGGGCCCCGATATGCACATGACTGAACACCACTTACTCCTATCTTTAAAAGATTCAAAAGTCTTTCCTCTGCAAAGAAAAGAGATATACTGATTCCCTTTTATTACTAAACTACTGGTTCCAGGTCATCCTGACATTTTTAAGGCATCCAGCACAAAACAGCTTTCACATTTTCCGTTTTTCTGGGGAGAACATCTAAAGAACTAGATGTGTTTGATAAAAACTGATGCCACACATAAAACAGGTATGACATAAAGGGGCTGCATCATGAAAAAATATCTTTGTACCATAGTTCATAGTACTAATTTGATACGTTGTACTTTTTCCCCAGTCATAAAGTCTATATCTTTTTAAAAATACCTTAAATAGCTACTATCCCAGCATCAGTGGGAGGGAGAAACAGGTAGTGGTTTGGATTTGTAGATGACAAAGTTACTAGCAGCTACAGTCTTAACTTTTTTTTGATTTTGTGACTTGTGCACTCAATATATGGCCAAAATCAAGTACTCATTGGGTTTGATGATTCCCCTTTAATTTAGTAGATTCATTTCATTTGAAGGGCATATTTAATTTTAATAGAAATTTGCATTGAAGGAAAACGTGTATGAATAGAGTTTAAGTGTTAACTAAGAGTATGGCCATCGAAGGAAAAAGCATTAACAGGCTGTACGGTTTTTAAAAGTTAACTTTGTCATTGTGGTAATGTACAAGGTAAGGCTTAGCCTTCTAAAGCTTTCGCTCCATGAATCGTACTGCGATGTATCTGAGAGTTTCACCTTGAATGTTTGGGAGGCGAGATGGAGGAAAACCGCTGGAGGGGATCTGATGGAGCACTGGGCAGATACGCCTCATACAGCAAGCCATAATGGAGCTCTTTGTGAAAGCAAGAAGAATACATCCTTCAACGAGGCTGAAACTGAGGCTATCCCAAAGTCTGTCTCACTCACACACACTAGCATAAACACACAATGACCACACAGGATTCATGGCTGGTGGGACCCTTTTTTTTTCCTCTCTGAGAGAGACATACCTCTTGGCACGGTACTAAATAAAACTCGATGAACAACTTGTACTTGCTCAACATGTCTGCATTTCCACAACAACCCCAGCGTTATCTAAAGTTTCAGATGAGTCACTGCACACCTCTACCTCTATCCTAACTTTATCACTTGCTTGGATTTGCTCCTCCCCCTTTGGCTCCTGTTATACAACCTAAACTCCAAAGTAGGGATGGAGGCCAAGGTACAAGGCCATAACATCAACCAACTGTTGGGAGTGAAAGCTCTCACCCACCTACCGATGAAGGTCCGCCCTCTAAATGCAGGTCACATGGCACACCGGCAGCCAGTCAGCGGCTGAACAGCCAGCTGTTTGCTATGGCCGTGCGCCTGAGTGACAGGCCGAACGGCAGTCACAGCGGGGGTTATCCATCAAACCCGGGGGTATGCTGGAATACTAAAACCTCTCGGTTACACTGAAGCAACTCGCCGGCATCACATCACGTACTCTGTTCTCCCCTTCTCTGTCAGAAATAAGAGTCACATTGTTGTTTTTTCCTGCCACTCCACAGTCACTGTGCTGGACTCTCTCTCCCGCTCTCTCTCTCTCTCTACATAGGCCCCTGCCTGAGGACATGCTCTTACAAGGGAGCAATTCATCTGGAATAAGGGGGTGGAAGCACTGGAACTTCAGAGAGCTTCGGAGGCTGAAGCGTTTTAAAGGGCTGTGCTTATTTATTTATTCGTATGAGTTAATGAGTACCGATGATAGCATCAGGCCCAACGCATCCCTAGATCGTTATCAAACATGATGCTCTGATCCCTCAGTGCAAATACTGATAGCTTACAATTCATAAAAAAAAATGTTTACAACGAACACAGTACAAAATCCCAATCTGGGGACCATGCCACACATTTTGGCATTCGCATTGTATTAAGTGCTATCAATTAGCTCTTATCGGCATTCAAAAGGTTGTCCACGGCGCCGGCTGAATATGCGAAACGCATCTAATACCTACATAAAAGAATGTCAGTGAGAGGATTCTGAAAGAAGTACATTGAGATCTCTGTCGTCCAGTGTCGTAGCACTTGTGGGGTGGGGTCATGACAAACCAGTCCCCTTTGTAATCCAGTGGTACACTGTGGAGGCAGTAGGGCAGAAGCATTTCAGCTGTGGCACCGTAAAGGCCTCATTTCCATCTCTATGGGCCCCTAATGTTTTGCCAACAGAGTAATAAAGGGAGTCCCATCAGATGTTAGTCAGTACCAGCCTAGATACAGATTGTCAGGGTGCTCTCTGCTCTTAACGAGTTGATGAAGAGAGAGGGAAAGTTGCTGCATACCAGTGAAAGCGTGGGGTCGCTCTCATCATATATCATGAGCCAGAAGCTCGGAAGACCCTTTTTTTTTTAAAGTCGAAGGAATGATCTTTGTCCACCCCAAACACGCTAGCTCTCAGCAGGCCACTCATCCTGCTCTCGAGGGCAAACCTTTTTTAGTACCTCAATGCTTATCATGCTTATGAAAACCTGAAACAACATCCAGCATCTACAGTTTCCTGTTCAGCGAGTCTGAAATATTCGTCGTCTTGTGGGATAGGCCATTTCCTCACGTTGTAGGGAAACGGACAGAGGACAAACGTGGATGGACGATCGAAAACATGTTTTTGTGCATCCACATTAGTAGCAACATAACACTTCTTGTGTGTCCTGCTGTGTTGGCTTTCGGAGTACTCTGGTTTGCTGTAAAGTTAATAGCACCAATGAGTGGAGGCAATCATCTTGATAACAGTACAAATACGGTCATCAGTAATTAACTTGTGTGGTCTAAACATGCATTACTTCAAACTCAAATCAAGATGGTCTAAAACAGGAAGGGAGTGCCTAAAAATGGAACCAGTTAAACCCCCCCCCCCCTTCACGATGTCATGGCTTTGTATTTGGATGCACACCACATCCAAACCCACCACTCAGTCCACTGACAACCAAAATGAGGGGTATAATTTTAGCTTTATTTGGTCTATAAAACCCAAAGCTCAGATTCATGGCTGTCCCTGGGTTTCTTTAATTTTAGCCGAGTTCTACACAAAGATGGACTGTATTCTACCAGGTCCTTCAGTTGTTGAAAAGCACACGAGCTATGTTAAACACACACTACGGCACGAATGTATAAAACGTCATTGCAACAGCGTTTTCACATTTCGTGCCACTCGACAGAACTATCCCTGTGTGATTTAAAATCTCTCTAGGACTCTTGACCTAGTTTTCTTCTCATCAGCCTATCAACAAGCGGTTTATCATCCTTCTGCGCTTTATAACCATCTTTGCTCCAGTTTTTCTGATCAGCGGTACCAAAGTTCAGCAAGTCAAGGACCAGCTAGCTGGTTAATGATAACACTCCTTTAAATGAACGCTGAGGTCGGAGGACAAAGTGTGGCAAATAAAATCGGCAGTGATGAACCTGATTCGCTCTCAGCTCACACCGTGTTGAAAAATGATGCGGCTTTTGTAATCCCGGCTGCAGGCTCAGGCAAGTCGGCCTGCATTGAATACATGTGGAAGTTTTTTTTTTTTTTAATCATCCACTAGATGAAAGATTAAAAGCAATACTTCTGGAGCTAAGGAAGCTATTCATCTGTTGAGAAACCCAACAAATTAATAGCAAGTGAGCAAATATGTGAAAGGTGGGGCACAGGATGCTGGGTAAAAGAAGGAGGTTGCATTCAGGTTGGCCTCCTTTCCCTGAGTGTGCTTGCTGATATGGACTAGGTGTAAAAGGTGGGCAGAGTTTCTAGTGGTTCTTTGTCTGCTCGGATTCTGAATACGAGACCAAGTTTCAAGCAGGAGAAAGACTCCAAATCACTCCCTTTTGTGGCACCTTCCTCAGGGGTGTGGCGGCAAAGTCTGGCCCTTCTCGTTTCCCAAGGGAGACGAAGCGGTGTACCATTAACCCTGCTCGAGCAGGCAAGACTCGTCTTTACAGTTTACCTGCCCCCATATAACCACAATCCAAATTTAGGGCTTAACACACTCTTGAAATAGCACAGCCCCCCACACACACCCAAGCTCTACTCTAGTCATGACTCCATCACTGTGTGGTTCGTTTATTTTGGAAACAGTGCTGAGGACATCTGTGTCCACCATCTTTTCCAGTGCTGATGTACCAGTCCTGCAGGAGTGTTTCTCAGTGTGCTGTTAACTTGACCCCTCACATTTGCTATTCGTTTGTATGATGTAAAGGTATCATTTCAAACAGCTCATCCGCTTAAGCTGGACTGAGTAGAAGTTGCAGCCGAGATGCAGGTCTGGCTTAGGTGTGGCACCGAGATAACAGTTTGTTTCCCTGCCCATCGTTCAACTACAGGCTTAAGGTTTTAGAGATTAGGCTCTGCAAATAAGACAAACAAAATTGGAAATCTATGTGTTTATAAGATTGGGATTCCAACAACTGAGAATTACGATCAATACACAAAACCCCAGCCAAGTGCTAAGCGCAAAAAAAAAAGAATTTCTCTTTTACTTCATGCTGAAAGTGCTGTTCACACGCGGAAACAACAACCAGGAGTTTATTACTGTGCAGTTTTTCCTCAAAGTGTACTACAGTCTATTCATGAATAGGTTTTAAAAAACATGACATAAAATAAAGCAGAGCTGATGGATTCTTGGGTCATTAAGCAATGCCTTTGCAAAACCAGGGATATGCGAGTGTCGAATTCCTAAACCCCCTCCCCAATCCCATTCTTTAGCACGTCTCTTTCAGTCTCCACCTTCACACCAGATACTACAGACGGACCCCACCCTTCCTTTACCCAGTGGGAAGGGGATGCACACAGGTAATAGGCATATACTTGTTTGAGAGGTCGTAAGTAGGTGTGTGGCCCGACTTTTTACAAACCAAAGGAGCAGAAAGACTAGGGGCATGCGCTCTGGTCTCCATGGAGATGAGGTGTGTCCTGTGTTTGCAGAACAAACAATGGTACCTTTTCAGCCCAATGTCAGGGGGAAGCAGGACATTGTGTTATGTGGGTGTGCATTAAGCACCTAGAGTACAGCCTGGCTGAAAAGGTAACAGAAAGCCTGAGAGTTTGTGGGGTACTTAAAAAAAAATTATAAATACAGTCAAAAACCCTGAAATCTCACAATGCCATCACCGCCTACTAGGAAAATTAATCCCAACACATACTAATGTGGGGTGGGGTGTCATTTATACTGCTCATCCATATGAGCTAAATTAGTTTAGGGCAAGCAGCAGGTTGGCACAGAGAGACACATACGGACACAGTCTTTCAGTCGATTAGCAAATAGCACTGCTTAAAAAATGTTACTAATTTAAAACTGAGCAAATTCTCATCCCTCAAAGTGATAGATGTGTGAAACACACTTTCCATAACCCTGAGGTAAACTACAGGCACTACAGGATCTTGCAAAGTTTTCATTAGAAATGCTCGTGTTCATGTCAAAGACTCCTCAATCCGGAGTTTTAGCAAGAAATAAAACATGATGAAAAATGTGTCACGCTTTCCTCAGCTGCAGCTGTAAAAAGATAAAGCCAATTTGACGGGTTAACATTTGCATTCTCGTTCTGGCACAAACTGGTTGGACGATGCTGTTGCCTGCCACTTCCCCCCCCCCTCTTTCCTCCAGCCTCTCTCTGGCTCTCGGTCTCTCTCTCTTCTTCCCACCCTCTTTCTCGCTCCCTCCCTCCCTCGTTCCACAGAGCAACAAGTGCTGCCTGGGAGTACCACCCCTCCCCCTCGCTCCAACCTCCAGAAGCTATCGCAAATCCTCAGCCTGCACAACTGCCAGCTGACAAAACTGTTTAGTCAGCAAGAAAGCCAGGCAGGGAGGGAGCTACGGGCTGAAGAGAAGACAGACTGAGAGCAAGGGCGCAATTCAGTGAGAAAGACAGACCAGCGAGGGGCGACTGCGAGAGGCAGCATGTACTACATTCTGTCTCCCCTCATGCTCCATCTTTAACCTTCTTTTAACTATAGCAGTAAGAGAGCAAACATTGTGATAAGCTTTAAAAGCTTCATTACAAGCTGTGTTTGAAGCTATTGTAGAACACGGACAAGCAAACTAGGGCTGGCTGCTTTAATGCCATTGTTCTGACACTTCCTCCATCACTTCCCCGTCCACCTCAGAGAAGAGGCAGTTTCACTTCCTGGCGACCCTCTTTTCTCATCTCTTCTCTTCTCCTCTCAGTCACATTACTTTACATATGCAGTGTTCCCTTCTAGCATTCTTTCACATCAGTGACAGCCACTAAGTTAGACTTTGGACCCTCAGTAAATACCTGCTTTATTTGCCCGCTGAAGCTAGGGGTGTGGGGAGGGGTGGAGGTAAGAGAGGCGCAGAGTGCTGGAGGAGGTGAAGCTTAACTCGCACGTAGGCTTTTGTGACCAGGTCGTCAAAACCCAGGCTGATGTGCTCACGCTGAATGGCTCATCAAGACGACTGACTGCTCAACAGCGATGATTAGGTCACATGACATAATGAAAGAGTGTCTTAACACAGTTCCTTTAAAACAGAGTGCGTTGCACATCAATTCATGGCCAAATACAACAAGGTTGTTGACAGAAGATCTTTAAAACAGAGTCGACTTGTCCCAAAATGAATAAAGACATCATGTAAGCAACAACAAAAAAAATTGATAACTGCAATGGGAGTACTTTTTGTAGTTTTCACTACTACCAAATACATGTGTAATGTGCCATCATTTTACTCTCCTGTACACAGAATGGACATAAACCTAACCAAGAGACATTATAACAAGTAATAACCATCAATCGACTCAAGACTCTTCTGGAGTCTCATCCACAGATCTTGGCAAACTTTAAAGCTCAAGGCCATACAGAAAATACAGAAAAGCTCTTGGTTTTAAGCTGATTTTTAAGATTCGAGAGTTTTTAAACCCATCCAATAAACTTAAACTGCTGACAAGACGAGACCCTGCATCCGTTCCACACGGCCAGAGATGGAATATAATCTTATCTAAAAAGAGGCTAGATAAATATAGCCTGGGAGCCGAAGGGCCAGCTCATCAATACCCCGGGGCAACACAGGACCCTCAGTATATAAAGCACACCACTTTTTAAAATCCTCTTTTCAACATGTTGATATATTAATATCTATCCATATGCTTTTCTCCTGGTTCTGAGCAGTTTTAACTCTTTTTTTTTCCAAAGGTAAAAAAAAAAATCAATCATCAACTTTGTGAACTTTGTTTTTAAATCCACAAAGAAATTCAATGAATTAATAGTCCATGTGTATCCACAAAACAATTATTAAACCGGTACAGCGACTGGAGCGGCTACACATGAGGTGCTAAAACAGACAGAGCATCTGGGGACTGGACTTTAATGAATTAAAAGGCTCCACTGTCAAAACCTTGGGTAATTCTGGAGCCCCAAGGGGTAAAAGGGCTTGTAATTAACTCGTCTAAGCGCACAAAAAAAAAAAAAAAAAGGCAGAGTTCTTTTAAACATCAAGCTCTAAAACAATATTAACTTTTAAATAAGGCAAACACTGCAGAAAGACTATAAGCAAAATGTATTTCAGGCAGCTTTAAGGAATTCATTTTAGATCAATAACAAAAAACATATTTTACAGACCTGCCTCTTTTTTTCGACTGAAGTTCGGTACTCACTCTTAATCTGCTATATATTGGCTTAGGACAACATGAAAGGCTGCAAGCCTACCTGCCATTACAACCCTTATTAAAGCAAAGATCAACGGAATAACTTCGAAAACCTAGGCAAAAGCCTTGGAAACCATCGCCATGTTAAGTAATGTGACTTCAAGTAATGTGGTTTATCGAAATGCATCGGCGTTGCACCATCCCAACGGACCGTTCACATTTAAGCTTGTCATCGGGTGAGTTTTAAATAAAAAAGCTAGGTTAAATTTTCGTCACAGCCGAATGCTGCAATTTGTATATTTTGTCAACAGAATCACAATGGAGCAGAGCCACATCCAGCCTAGACCTGCACAGCCAAACACAGTTAACAATCATAAATGGAGAAGCAGCGGCTCTGAGCAGAAACCAAAAGCACTTTCTGTCTATGGGATAAAAACAACTTGCATTTAATGGCAACAAAAGCTCCTATCTTGACTACTTTAACAGTACCGGAGGCCACAGGAATTGCAAACAACTGCAATCAAAGGTACACGACTTAGCATCAAGGTTAGGTCTAGGCTACACTTTCAGTTTTTAAGGACCTATTGTTTTCTTATGGCACTTTAACAGCCAGACAGAAACTGCACAACATCCTCTTACTGAAGTCACTGTGGTTCATGCATGCATGCCCTCACTTGATCACTGCTTCAGGGCCTCTGAGGAGAAGTGTGAATGATGCTCCTATTCAACAGTTTAAAGGAAAACATCATTCTAGGCCGTTGCAAGCGCACGGCTAACAGCACAAACTAGATTACCGTTCGGGGTTCTACCCTCGGCCACACCTGACTCAACTCATCCGTCTGTCCTGTTCCGAGAGTGTTCTTAAGTTAAGTTAACACCAAACCCTGTAACTCGAGCAGAGAGCTAAACATGTATAAATGTTCCTATTTTCATTTCAAGCCACTGGTTTGGGAAAGTTTTGTAAAAAGAACACCAACACTGATAATTTTATCATGACGTATTCCTCAGTATTTTAAGTCATCTAAATGAATGTTCACACTGTAAACATAAAGACTTGCTTCCCTAATCCCACATTTAAACTCATTTGAACTCTGACACGAGTTGCTTAATTGTTTGCGTGTTCGCCTCTTAGTGCTGGGGATTGAGGTTCGAATCCCAATCTGAATAGAAATTCCATGTTCTCCCCATGTCTATGTGGGTTTCCTCCCACAGTCCAAAGCCATGGATTCATGGTAAATTGAATGCTCCAAATTTCCCCATATAAAGTGTGTTAGTGTGTCCGTGTGAGTGAGTGTGTGCCCAGCAATGAATTGGCCTAGGTGTATCTGCCCAGCACCCGAAACGATTTCCCTTGGATGGGGATGGGACACCCCCCCCCCCCCGCAACCCTATTAGAGGATTAAGCAGATTAAAATAATAAATTAACTCTACATTGTCAGCAAAACCTCACTAAAATAATTTGATACACATCATGCACTGTGATGTCATAAAGCAGGTCTACATTTTAAACCCTAACCCATAAAGGCTTTTCAATCAGTGCATGTTTAAGCATCTTTATGTTCATGCTTTAACACAAGTATGGAAAGGGCATGGCATAGAGCGGGATGTGTTCAGTCAGGTGTGCTGAAAAAAAGTTCAGCCACTGAACAGGCAGCAGGCAGACCTGCTGAGCAGAGGTGGGGGATGAAAAGACAGAAACTGGTCGTGGTGAGCCTGTGTGCAGGAGTGTTGAAGGCCTGCACTGCTGCCTGATCGTCTGCAGTGTTGAATTTCGTAATGGAATGTGAACTGCTCATCCGGATCTGTCCTCCCTCCTCCCAAAGTGGCCAAGTAAACGAGCGACTAGGCCTACAACATCCTTAATCGTACTCACCATCACCACCAGCAGTCATTTAAACACTTAACTGCGTGGTTCTGTTACCATCTTTGGACGTTTTTTTTTATCTACACTTAGCAACAGGTTGAGTGAAACTCACACGGCGTCGTTTCCTCGGTAATCTCAGGCCACGTCCCAAACCGCACTGATGAGTACTGAAGACACCATCAGCAGGGGAGTGCATACTACTTAGTACAGTAGTGTGGAACTCGGGTCGCCATCACATACTTCAACGATGAAAATTGATAATAAAAGTGCACACACAATGCACACATTGGTGCAAATAACACAAACAGCTCGTGTATCTAAGGTAGATACATAAACAGATTTAAAAAAAACTATTTGAGGATAAACCTACAGCAAAGTGTAACTGCACAAACGCCCGTATGCTTCAGAAAACATTACCAAAATATGTGTCCCAAGACACAAAACAACACAAAACGCCTATTCATCAATCGACCAAATGTGTTTGTAACGAACAGGTTCCCTTAAACTACTCTCTCTCTAACGAGTCTCTGAAAAGTCGCACGCCACCTACGGTCCATACTACTTAGTACAGTAGTGCGCGATTTGGGACGCATCCATTCCTTAAGTAACGCGAAGTCATAAACTTCTAATGAAGGCGACGCGTAAACTTCGACCACTTTGCAGCCTTTAAAAGGCTATCGGATGTCGGATTTATTCCTGCAACAAATGTTTCTCTTGATGAAAACAACAAGCGTGCCTGTTTTTCTTCATCTAAATGAGACGGACTGGCGTCGAAACTCCAAATATCATCACACCCAGAACTAATTACACGCCTAATCCGATCGCCCTTCGCACAAGTACACTTCCAGCAAGTGGGTAAAGTAATGGGGCAAGAGTGTTACGTGGAAATGTGAACAAGGTGGTAAAAAAGGAGTAAGCGGCAGCGCGGATCAAAGTGCACGACGGAGAGAGAGAGGGAGTGAGAGAGAGGGAGAGAGACAGAGAGAGAGAGATACGGATGCTCTAGTTAGCAAACTAGCTAACAGACTTTGGACCTCCATCCTTTAATTTTCATGTCGTCTAAAAGTTTGCACCACGCCGGAATCCCGAGGCCACGCCGCCGCCGCAGTGAGGGGGCTGCAGGCTGGTGATGCGGGCAGGTTTGCTGCGTGGATGAGCATCAGGTCGCTCAAACGAGGAAGCCGAACTCTGAACGCGAACAAGTCGAAGTTTTCTCTCTCTCTTTCTCTTTAAAACCCCACTTTAAACTTAGAAATCGCTCTAATGTTTTAGAAAGAAAGATGCGAGAGGAGGGAGAGAAGAGTATAAAAAAGTAACAGAGAAGTAAAGAAACTTACGTTTGACTTTGTTCGGGTTGGGCTGCTTTCGCCGCGACATGCTGATGATGATGGTGGCGGTGAGTGATGATGATGATGATGATAATAATGATGATGATAGACTAAGGAGACACAGAAGAGGACAAAAAAATGAAGAAGCTGTTCCGGAGGAGGAATCAAAATGGCGTTTTGCGATTCCGAAGATGTGCAACAAGTTGGTGAACTTTCGAGCTTCCTATCCTCCTCCCGTGCGAACCGCGAAGAGGAGGATAACGAGATGTGTCAGGGTGGGAGGAGAGGAAAACGCACTTTATTTCTCTCTCTCTCGCTCACTCTCTCTCTCTCTCTCTCACTCACATCACGTGTTGCGCTCCTGCCGGAGTCTCCAAGGGGACCGAGGCTGCTTCAAGCATCTCTTTCTCTCAAACTATTAAAAGTGAAATCCATCTCGACCATCGGTCGTATTCGTCTCCATAATCATCTTCAGCATATATTTATCAGCTAAGGTAATTAATAAGTCACATTAAAGACTGTAGGTGATAAACTCGCGACATGGGAGGCTTAGATTTAGTGCTCATCATCAGAGAAATCATTAGACAAATACAAATAATAGGTGATTAAAAAAAAGGTAAAATCCCACATGAGCAAAATCGTTGAGATTTCGAGACATGTAACCCCCAAAACTTTGATACAGTGTTATTTTATTCACCTGAATGAACTATACATTTACTGTATATATTCTCATTTACAAATGAGGATTATGATCAAGATCAAATTCGAATTAATTTTTGGATGTTGGAAAAGCGTGCATATCTTATGGGGTATTAATAAACACTGATCATCAGAATGCTTTATCAGTGATGTTCATGTTTGCTGGCTATTTTCTAATGTTATATTGCGACATGAAACCTCATAAAGTTACTATTATAATCCCTTATAATGAAAGCTATGAGGTGACCAGCACTGAAAACAACTTTAAAAAGCTAATTAAGAACAGTTAAAGAGTGCTTCACACTTTCTACCACTGCTGCTGTGGCTGCAAGGGTCTCAGTCTGCTCAAATTTCCATTTGAGTGCAGGATATAGCCCCCCATCCACGTGTCTAGCAGCTCATCAACTGGGCTAAAAGCCACTGAATCCCAGGTTGCCAGATTGCAAGAATTAAAATAGTAGAGAAACTTGGGGCAACTGGCACACTTGCCAAAGTGAGGTGACTTTAAGGTTGAAAGGAATCCTAATAGGTATGAGAATAACATTTTGTAGCTTTTATGTTTTACAAATTTGATGAAAAAAGATCAAAAGAGACTGGGAGGGTGTAAAGAAGGTTCATCTGGCAACCCCACCAGAGCCATGCATACCTCCCCCTTCTTCTCTAGCAGCTAGTTCACTCACAGGCCTCACTGCTTACCTGAGCCTACAGGACCAAACAGGTTCCACAAGAGGCCCTTTTTATCTGATGCTTAGTAAAAACCTGACGGAAAGGTTCAGAATTTAACAGAGACATGCACCCGCAGCGTCGGCTTCACAAACCCACTGGCCCCAGCAGCACTCTAACTCCTCACTAATTTGCGTTTACACAGTATGTTCAAAGCCTATTCATCAGTGATTGGATTACCTCAAATCACTGAATCAGAAAAGTAAGCAAATTGATTGTATTTTGTAGACCTTCAGAGCTTAACACTGCCTCATCATTGTTATGCAAATGTGACTCTACATTATCCCAGTGTGTACATGGTAGGGTTTGAAATAAAAGAAATGTTGGATTCCACTTGATACCGTGGACATCTTTGGTTCCATTGGATGGGCTCTCAGGTACAATTTTCACCAAATTTGCTCTAGTTCTAGTTCTGTAAATGTGAATGATGCATCAGGCATTAATATATATATATATATATATATATATATATATATATATATATATATATATATATAAATTATGGTCATGCCGACATGTACATCACTCACACAATCTACTATTAGTGGTACAAAGATGAAGATAATTTTCATCTTATTATCTTATCTTCACTGCTGAATCTAGGGATGCTGGGGCGGGGGGATAATCCAGGGGATAATGTTTTGGGCACTAGACAAATACAACCAGAACAGGGAACCTATCTATCTGTCATTGGGCACATTTACTAACACACGCTATATCGAGACAATTTAAATCTGTGTAATTCTCCTTGAATTTCTGTTTTTGGACTGTAGGAGGAAACTAAAGAACCCGGAGAAAACGGACACGGGGAGAACGAGACAACATGGATGGTGCTAACATGCTAACCATTATGCCACAGAGATGACCTCAAGATTCATTCATTCATCATTATCTTCCGCTTAATATTCTACTAGTTTAGTCTACTGGGGGTGGGGGGGTGTTCCCTATGCCCATCAAGGGGAGAATGTTTTAAGCGCTGGGCACACTCACTCACACACACAAAAAAACAGTATTTTGGGCAATTTATAGCTTTAAATTTACATTGAATTTATGTTAAACCTGGAGGAAATGCACGCAGACACGGGGAGAACATAGAAACTCCACCCAGGTTGGCAAAAACGTGCTAACCACTAAGCCACCGTGCTGTCCAGTTTGAAACATCACTTTCATTAACGTGAGCGGCCCTATAAACTTTAGTGGGCTTATATATTAATATCACAGCATTATTAGGTAAGTTAGCGATATTACAAGGGACAGGTTAAAAACATGAATAGGATCATTTAAAAAACCCATAATACCTGGGTTCAACAAATCCAAAAGGCTCCTGTAAGTAAGGGAGGACACGATGAAAGTTAACTGTCTGGGGCCGTGAAGGAAACTTGAGAGTGATGTTATTTATTGACCTGTTGCTATGGCTCCCAAATGCAACGCTGTTGCTAAGGGACAGCCCTTCACAGCAACAAAAGGTTTCCTTTATCCTCCATGAACTGAGGCTGAAAGAGCAGCTACCTTTCACAGCACCACCATGTGAACATCAAGCCAACTTTCGAAGCATCCTACATTACAACACATGGCCAAAACTTTTCAAAGCATGATTTTTCTATTCGACATCATATAATAAAAGCCATTATGTCTCAAAAATGACCTATTATTAAACATAGAGCCAAAGTTATGTGGGTCCCAACTACACATATACACATACGGACTGGATGAAATTCTGTACTAAAACCATGGGCATTGAAATGCTTCTTAAAACGATAACAGCCTCCTTTTGTTTTTTTACAACTCCCATAGCTTTCAGAGTCTGGGAGAGTCTGTGTTCATTTAGTTAAAAGGCATCACTCACTGAACCTGAATAAAACAAAATGGCTTGCAATCAGCATTACAATTTATTTCAGTGATGTTCAGTTGCTTAAAAGTTAGGGCTCTTTTAGGAAAGTTTCCTCCCACCTAATTTATCAAAAGCTGTCTCTAGTCTACAGGAAGACAGTCATGCTGGAACAGGAAGGGGCCTTCTCTACATGGATGGAAGCATATTATTGTGCAAGATGTCTTCATATTCTGGAGCATTTTAAATTAGCTTACACAACAGAAGTGACAAAGTCCCCAAACCTTCTAATTATGACAGGTAATTGCATAAATTTAGTTTATTGTGTTAAGGTCTAATATAAGGTCTAGTTTCTTAAAATGTGAAGCACGCAAGTATTAGCAGACAAAACAAATAATTAAGTTAAATATTAAACTTTTAGGGCGGCACGGTGGCTTAGTGGTTAGCACGTTTGCCTCTCAGTGCTAGGGATTCCCGGTTCGAATCCCCATCTGGGTGGAGTTTCCATGTTCTCCCCGTGTCCGCGTGGGTTTCCTCCTGGTTCTCCGGTTTCCTCCCACAGTCCAAAAACATTGATCAAGTCAATTGAATTCTCCAAATTGCCCCATATAGATTGTGTCTGTGTGGGTGAGTGTGTGCCCAGCGATGGATTGGCACCCTGTCCTGGGTGTATCTGCCCAGCGCCTGAAACTTTCTCCCCTGGATGGGCATGGGGAACCCCCCCGCGACCCTAATAGAGGATAAAGCGGAAGATAATGAATGAATTAAACTTTTAGTTAAAAAAAAACAATACTGTAAAGATTTTTAAATATATGTTTTTGTCTAATTTTCAGAAAAGAAAAAAATTGCTTTGGATTATGAAAACAAATACTATAGTAATATATTAATTTAATTCACTAATTATACACAAGGAAAATGAAAACATTTGATTATTGTTTTAAAATTAAGACAAAAAAGTACGGATTGTGTGTTTCTCCTGTGATGCTATTTGTCTCAAACATTTCCATATGAGGCAGTGTATATATAGATCATATATCATATAATCATGTACTTTTGCAGATAACGCCACGGCGTGATGTCAATGGACTGCTCTTGTCACTCTTTCTCCATCCTTTTGAGCTGTGTGTGTGTGCAGCTTTATCTGCTGGTTTCACAGCCATATGTGCATGTTTTGAAACACACAGCACAAGGATAGAGAAAAGCAGTCCATTGAGTGTCACACCATGGCCTTATCTGCAAAGATATATGACAGATGTCGAATCATCAGAGATAAAAAAAAATATATGTTTAAATCTGTGCGACGTCTACATCACATTACATTTAGTCATTTAGCAGACGCTTTCATCCAAAGTGCCTTACATCTCCACAGAGAACAACACAAGTCAGTAGTTAAGAAGAAGCACAGAACTTCAGACCTGATCATTATCTGATCTGGCTTTTTTTTTCTGCTAAAACATTTAACAAAAACCTAATAACCCACATTCATGTAACTCCTTTATATCCCTACTGCAGGTGGTTATAATAAAATATGTTAAAAATAAATAAAAACGAGGGAATAATATCATCCCGTTTTGCCTCCTCGTTAGGGGCGGGTTAGCTCAGTGGTTAGGGTCTTGGGCTATCAATCTGAAGGTTGGGGGTTCAAATCCCAGGTCCACTGAAGTTGCCAGTGTGGGTCCTTGAGCAAGACCCTTAACCCTCATTGCTCCAGGGATGTTGTGATTGACCCTGTGCTCGCCTTGTAAGTCGCTTTGGATAAAAGCGTCTGCTAAATGACCCAATTTAATTTAATTTAATGCAATAAATATTTTAACTCATGTTGACCGGCAGGGGGAACCAGCCTACAAAAAAGTGGCAGTTTATCCACCGGTTCTGATCACAGTTTTTTCTTTAAGCTCACATGTCATTTTCATTATTAAAAAATAAGATTAACATATAAATAGTTGTTTTAAGAACATATCTCTCTTACCTGAACTTATTTGTGAAATTTCAACCGATCTGTTTCAGGAGCGTCTGTTAATTAAACCCAGCGCTGTCTGAACACGGATTGATCTGACGGTTCTAGGTGACGTCACGCGTTTTATCGCTATGGCAACCACCACGCTCAACGTTCCAAACTTGTTGGGAACATTCCAATACACTCGCACGTCATTGTAATCAATGTCAACCATTGGACAAACGGCTCAGCCAATCAGATTTAGGGACCGGAACTACCCGTTTTATAATAAACGTTTACTCATTCTGACCGGCAGGGGGAACCATCCTACAAAAGTGGCGGTTTATCCGCAGGCTCTGATCGAGGAGTTTTTTTAAGGTTTTAAAACATGTCGTTTTTATCATTATAAAGTTCGATTAACATATACATAGTTGTTTTATTAATAAAATCCAGTAATCCCGACTGAATTATATATATAGCTCATTGATGTGACATCAGGTTAGTACAACGTAAAGCAGCTACTGAGTAGTTAAGGTACGTTAGCCATATTCGGGTAAGTTAGCTTGCTTTATTTTTTTAGGGTGGTAGATTTTGTGTAGTAAAGCTTCATTTATTATAACTAATCCGCTAGCTAACTACATTTTATACGTAACTTTTCCAACACTGCCTACCTATTTAAACATTAAAATAAAATATATCCGTAAAAAGTCTTAACATGTCTTTCTTACCTGAACTTATTCGTGGAATCTTTATCGATCGTTTCAGGAGCATCTGTTAATTAAACCCAGCGCCGTCTGAATACGGATTGATCTGACGTCACGCATTTTATCGCTATGGCAACCACCACGCTCAACGTTCCAAATTTGATGGAAACTTCCAATACACTTGCGCGTCATTGTAATCAATGTCAAACATTGGACAAACGGCTCAGCCAATCAGATTTAAGGACCGGAACTATCCGTTTTATAATATCTGACCGGCATGGCGAACCATCTAGAAAAGTGGCGGTGTATCCGCAGGCTCTGATCGTAGAGTTTTTTGAAGGTTTTAAAACATGTCGTTTTTATCGTTATAAAGTTGGATTAATATTTACATAGTTGTTTTATAAATCCACTAATTCCAAATGAATTATATACGCCAGCTAACTACATTTTACACGTAACTTGTCCAACACTGCCTACATATTTAAACATTACAATAACATATCTGCCCAGCGATGGATTAGCGCCCTGTCCTGCCCAGCGCCCGAAACGTTCTCCCCTGGATGGGCATGGGGATCCCCCCCCACGACCCTAATAGAGGATAAAGCGGAAGATAAATGAATGAATGAATAACATATCTCCGTAAAAAAGTCTTAACATGTCAGAGTTAGGACATATCTTTCTTACCTGAACTTATTCGTGGAATCTTTATCGATCGTTTCAGGAGCGTCTGTTAATTAAACCCAGCGCCGTCTGAATACGGATTGATCTGACGGTTCTAGGTGACGTCACGCGTTTTATCGCTATGGCAACCACCACGCTCAACGTTCCAAACTTGATGGAAACGTTCCAATACACTCTATAGACACTCTCTGATTTATAAACCCTAGAAAATAGTGTT
>JAFMOD010000688.1:283518-293432 GCA_019802435.1 Corydoras maculifer | reverse complement strand
GACAGGGCGCCAATCCATCGCTGGGCACACACTCACTCACACAGACACACTCTAAACGGGGCAATTTTTTTGAGAATTCAATTAACTTGATCCATGTTTTTGGACTGTGGGAGGAAACCGGAGAACCCGGAGGAAACCCACGCAGACACGGGGAGAACATGGAAACTCCACCCAGATGGGGATTCGAACCGGGAATCCCTAGCGCTGAGAGGCGAACGTGCTAACCACTAAGCCACCGTCCCGCCTCGTTTAATGTTGTTTTAATTATTTTAAAATTAGATTAACATATACATAGTTGTTTATAAGACAAATTTCTCTTACCTGAACTTATTCGTGGAATCTTTATCGATCGTTTCAGGAGCGTCTGTTAATTAAACCCAGCGCCGTCTGAATACGGATTGATCTGACGGTTCTAGGTGACGTCACGCGTTTTATCACTGTGGCAACCACCACGCTCAACGTTCCAAACTTGATGGAAACGTTCCAATACACTCTATAGACACTCTCTGATTTATAAACCCCAGAAAATAGTGTTCATTTGTAGGTTTTGTCACATTTAGGGTGTTTTTATTTAAATCATGGTTAGGCTTAACCAAACTTTTGTCAAGACATTTAACACAAACCTAAAAACCCACATGTAGGTGACTTATAATAAAACGTGTTAGGAATAAATTCCCAATTTGATGGAGATGTTCCAATTCACTCCGTATACACTCAATGTGTTGTAAAACCTAGGGAATAGTGTTCATTTGTAGTGTAGAGTTGGAAACACTAAATATAACAGGGTTAATGAAAGGCTTCATGTCATAGAGCTGTTTAAGATGAATATGAATATAACTGAATGTTTTACAAAAGCCAAACACCAACGTGGATCATCAAATATTTTTATGTAGTTAACAAATATAGCACTCACCTTACTTATGAAAAATATGCTTTGTCTAAGAAAAATTTTACTAGAGAATTCTGTAAAATAAGAAAATGAATCACTCAAACTCTTATTGTCATTTCATTAAAGTCATTAAAGTGTGATGGAACAACATTTATATTTTTGTGTCACCAGAACTCTGTCCATCCAACCATTATCTTCCGCTTTATCCTATATTAGGGTTGCGGGGGGTTCCCCATGCCCATCCAGGGGAGAACGTTTCGGGCGCAGGGCAGATACACCCAGGACAGGGCACCAATCTATCGCTGGGTACACACTCACACAGACACGCACACATGCACACTCTACTATATGGGGCAATTTGGAGAACTCAAATTGACTCAATTGACCCACGTGGACACGGGGAGAACATGGAAATTCCACCCAGATGGGGATTTGAACCGGGAATCCCTAGCGCTGAGAGGCGAACATGCTAACCACTAAGCCACCGTGCCGCCCCTTACTACAGTATTAATATGGTAAATATGAAATCATGAAAGTGGTGCAGACCTCTAAAGACATGCTTGGGTAAATTTTGTGTAAAAGAACTTGACTAAATTTTTAAAAAGTTATAAATACACATGTATTGTTTATTCACTTTTTGTTTTTTTGTGGTTCGAATGAAGACTTAATGCAAATCTTGTATCACTCATTGATTTTGTCAAATATAAATTTTTTTTAGGGTTAACTACGGTTAAATTTCTAGTGAGATTTTCATCCATGGATGTACCCCATGCCCATTCAGAGGAGAACTTTTCAGCTTCAGGACAGGACGCCAATTCATCACTGAACACTTATTTACCCACTCCCACTCTTAAACACACACACACTATAGGGGCAAATTTAGAGCAGCAAATTTACCTTGAATCTATGTTTTTGGACTGTAGTAGGAAACTAGAGGACCCAGAGAAAACCCATGGGGACACAGGGAGAACATGGAAACTCCACGCAGATCAGGATTCGAACCTGCATCCTCAGTGCTGAGAGGTGAACGTGTTAACCACTAATCCACCGTGTCTCCCCAGTGAGAACAAACTGCTGCTTATTTTAACATACACTTCCTACATACATGTAAGTACAAAAGTAATACAAAATACTTCAAACACTTTAACCCTTTGTTTATCTAGATTTGCAAATAATGTTTCGTACAAAAATATTACTGACACACATCATTGAAACATGTCATTTAAGCACAATTGTCCACACTTACGTTTATTCTTAATTAGGCTCTGAAACAAGTAAATAGTGGTTAGCACGTTTGCTTCTCAGTGCTGGTGAATCCCAATCTGAGTGGAGTTTCCATGTTCTCCCCGTGTCTCTGTGCGTTTCCCCGGGTTCTCTGGTTACCTCCCACAGTCCAAAGACATGGATTCAAGGTAAATTGAATGCTCCAAATTGCCCCATATAGAGTGTGTTTGTGTGTCTGTGTGAGTAAATGTGCCCAGTGATTGATTGACCCCGCCCACGACTCTAGTAGAGGATTGAGCAGAAGATAATGAATGAATGAACAAACAAGTGAATAGTTAGCTAATGTGCCAGGATGACAGACAAAATCAAACATGCTTGTGGCATCATATAGTATCATAAATACTCCTAAAGACTACAATCTTTGTGCTTTAATCACCTAAATTTATCCAACATATGCAAAACTTTGTATATTTAATCTGGACTAGACACACCTTATAGGGGCAATTTAGAAGGGGCAATTCAGGCAATTTTAACCTTAAATTCATGTTTTTGTCTATGGGAGGAAATCCTTGCGGCCATGGGGATGACATGGAAAATGACCCAGATTGGGATTCAAACTTGGATCCCCACCGCTGAGAGGTGAACTTGCTAACCACTATACCACTGTGTGCTGTGTACTTTGTATTTCAGTTCTCTGCAAATCTAATAAAGTTTAAAATAAACTACTTCCACTGTGTGCATCTCACCTCTCAGCTCCTGATGCCTGCACACACTTATTATTATCCATCCATCCATCCATTATCATCCGCTTTATTAGGGTCGTGGGGGGGTTTCCCCATGCCCATCCAGGGGCACTGGGCAGATACACCCAGGACAGGGCGACAATCTATCACTGGGCACACACTCACAGACACGCACACATACACACTGTACTATATGGGGCAATTTGGAGAACTCAATTGACTTGATCCATGTTTTTGGACAGTGTAAGGAAACCGGAGAACCTGGAGGAAACCCACGAGGACACGGAGAGAACATGGAAACTCCACACAGATGGGGACTCGAACCAGGAAACCCTAGCGCAGAGAGGTGAACGTGCTAACCACTAAGCCACCGCGCTGCCCGCACTTACTATTACTTTTTATAATTCAGGGCAAAATGTGGGACTATGATATCTATTTGATTTACAATCTCTTTCCCTTTAGTGTGCATCATTGTTTATAACATGATAAAAACAAACACTAAGTTTTAACATAAAAAGATTTAAAAATAGGAAATTGTACACTTTTAACTCAAGTTCTGCAGGTTCTGTCTTTTAAGAAAATTAATGTCATGTTACTGAATATTTTTTGCAGGTCCACATGTCCTTAGTAAATCACATTTGAACTGTAATGTTTGAAGTTAATGTTAAACCACCTGTTGGCTATGCTTCTGGTTTAGGGTTTAATGAGTTTGTTGCAGGCTGGCAGTTAAGTGAAGCAAATAAGGCATGTTGAAAATCGTTAATGCTTACATTTCAAGTTTGCAAAACTGTAATTGACATTTGTTTTAAACTGTTACAAAGAAATATGTAATCTTTTGTATGTTTATTTTTGTAGTTCATTTGATTCAAATCCAGATCTAGGTGGACTTTCCATGTTCTCCATGTGTCTGTGTGGGTTTCCTTCAGATTCCCTGCTTTTCTTCCACAATCTAAAAACAATTAAAGGTAAATTGGCTGCTCTAAAGTGTCCCTATATAGTGTGTGTGTGTGTGTGTGTGTGTGTGTGTGCCCAGCAATAGATTGGTGCCTTGTCCTGGCTGTATCTGCCCAGTGCCTGAAACGTTCTGGATGGGCATGGGGTCACCCCTGCGACTCTAGTATAGGATTTATTTCCATTTAAATTTCTTTGTATTGTTTTTCAGTGTTTCATTGTCATAACATTTATATATGCTGCATAGTTCCTAAAGTCTCTACACTGCTGAAGGCTGTCAATGGCTCTACTAGAGTATAAAACTTTATTATATCCAGTATCATGGTGAGTATACAAACTTTTACAGCAAGTACTGCCACTCCTTAATTTGACAGCTCGGAAGCTGCCTTGCTCAAGGTCAGAGCTTTGCATATTTCCAGCCTTACAATAAGTAATCCAAAAGCCTACCCACTACTGTGCCACATCTCGTCTTATTGAATCAGTACTATCAGTTGCAATTTTGGTGGAGGGATAGAGAGAGTTTTGCAACAGTTTGAATCAAACTAAAAAAAAAATTTAAGTATATCCTAACAAGAAAACATAAGCTCTGTACAAAACACAAATATAGTCCACGTGGCAGAAATAACCCTTATATTAATTCTGTCCAATAAACTCACAAATAATTGACATGTTGTGTGGTTATGTGTGTGTTTGTGAGTATGATCTGGGTGCTCATCGATCACAAATAATTGACAGTGTTGCTGTGGACTTGCTTGTACTCTTCGAAGTCCATCCACCGCAGAAGCCCAATACAAAAAAAAAGCCAAAAAGACTTATCCCAGTCAGAGATGACACTGGAAGCAGTGCTAAGATGTCTGTTATTTATTAGTTAGGTGAAACAGTGACATTTGTTTAGAACAAGTGATTAAAACACACACTGCAGATGTTAAAGTACGATCCCAATTACAAGGTACACTCATGGCAGTGAAAACCAGCACCTGTATAGACTGGAAATATAGATAACTACCTGTAGCTGATTTCCACAGATAAAACTGACTGTTTATAAAAGACTGGGATAACTGCACTTTACACTGAAACCTGCCTGTACTGGTCGACCTTGTGTGTGTGTGTGTGTGTGAATAAGAGGAAGGGAAGCTTAAATGGGTAGATGGAGCATAAGTTGTTAATGGTGCCATCTTTTGGTAAACACGAGGAATACACCATCCAAGCTCTAGACTCCACAATAGTGGTACTTAACTTACTTTCATGATTCTATCGCCACTTTATCTGTTTTCTCGACAACAAAACATCAAATTAAGACAAAGGCAGAATAATAAAATAGTATCATATGTAATATTATAAAATCATATGTAAGTAATTACATATATAAATGTACGTTGGAAATATACTACATTCATACATATCCTAAGCTGAAGTTTCAGAACTGGTAGTATTATCTGTGACCTGACACATCAAGAGGTTAATTATTATAAGTATTACTGACCTACCCAGCTTTGTATTATATGCTCTATAGCTTAAAACCATTCAATAATATAGGGAAGGGTGTTAATCTGACACACTTCTGTTTATTCTGAATATTCCATTGTTGTTAAAACAATTGCACTAACATTCACCACATTATCATGTCACGAATAATAACAGACATAATTACATTAAACTCAGGTTTAAAAGTCGACGTTAAAGTAGCAGATGTTGGGCTTTCGATCATCAAGAGTCAGTTCAACATCACATTAGCCATTAACGCTATATATAATATATATAATATATTATATAATATTTTTTTCATTCATTCATTATCTTCCGCTTATCCTCTATTAGGGTCGCGGTGGGGTTCCCCATGCCCATCCAGGGGAGAACGTCTCGGGCGCTGGGCAGATAGACCCAGGACAGGGCGCCAATCCATCGCTGGGCACACACTCACTCCCCCCCCCCCCCCCCCCCCCCCCCCCCCCCCCCCCCCCCCCCCCCCCCCCCCCCCCCCCCCCCCCCCCCCCCCCCCCCCCCCCCCCCCCCCCCCCCCCCATGGATGGATATATATTATATATATATATATACATATATATATATATATATATATATATATATATATATATATATATATTAAATTTAGCACCAGTATCTACCATAAAGAACTGTTTGAAGATCAAACATAATTAGGGATTAGCCCACACTTCTCCAGTCACCTAAATTATCTTTAGAACACTATATTCTAACATCAAAAGTTGCAATTTGGAATCCTGCAAATGCTACATGGAATAGATCTGAACAAGATTTTTTTTAATTTCATGTAACTTTAATGCACAATGAAAAAAGAAAATTTGCATTTTAATTATTACTAATAATAATTTTCTCATGGGGCAGCATGGTGGCTTAGTGGTTAGCACGTTCACCTCTCAGCGATCCAGGGTCGAATCCCGATCTGAGTGGAGTTTTCATGTTCATCCCATGTCCACGTGGGTTTTCTCCGGGTTGTCCGGTTTCCTCCCACATCCCCAAAATATGGATTTAAGTTACTAAGTTTGTTTATGTGTTTGTGTGTGTGAGTGAGTGTGTCCAGTGATAGATTGGCACCCTGTCCTGGGTGTATCTGACCAGCGCCCGAAGCGTTCTCCCCTGGATGGGCATAGGAAACCCTCCCCACGATCCTAGTAGAAACTTAAGCAGAAGATAATTAATAAATAAATTATTATGTTTTTAGACCACAATGAACTAAAATAACACAGCAAATACACAAACACTCTCTTTTCCTCTCTCTCTCTCTTACACACAGTATATACAATGTGTGCATAACGCCTCTTTCTGTGATGTGTGTGCATGTATGTATGTTACACACATACTGTATTTAAACTGTATTCAACATACATTTATTCTGAAAGTAGGAATCAAGGACACTGTTCCAGTCAAATAAACTGAACTCAACTAAACTTTGTATTGCAATTGTAATGCTTTTATCCAAAGCAACTTAGACGGTGAGTACAGGGTTAATCACAGCATCCCTGGAGCAATGAGGGTTAAGGGCTTGCTCAAGGACCCACATTGGTAACTTCAGTGGACCTGGGATTTGAACCCACAACCTTCAGATTGACAGTCCAACGCCATAACCACTGAGCTACCGTACCCTTATTTATCAGATCTCATCACAGCGTCTCAAAAAAACTTCAGCAAAACTCTGATCTTGGCTGTGTCAGTTTATGCACAGTGTGGAAAGACCAGTAGACATCCTGTGTACAGACTTAAGGTAGTGTATATATAAGCAGAAAGCTATATAAATTTAAATGAAGATGTTGTTAATCAGTTTGCCATCTAGGTTTATCCTGATCTCTCTCAGCTAAACAGGAAATGATACAAACTGAACAAGGATGCAAAACTTCCCATTTTCTTTCAGCTTCTATGATAATTTACAACAAGAAGCAGTTTCACTTCCTTTTGCACACTAAAAACAGTTTAATTGACAGGTCATCTTATCTTTTAGCGACCATAAACTGACTGAAAATAAATGTTAAAATTACCAAAGACATAATTAAAAATCAATCATTAAATATCAGAAATAAGCTCTGTATAATATGGTTTAATCCTGCAGTCACACTGAAATAAAGCAAGAAGAATAAAGCACACACGATTCATTTAACAGTCTAGTGTCACCATCACGTCAAACCCTAATACTTATACCAATACTCATCTAAGACTAACATGACTCAGATTCATTCCTTTGTTTAATCAGCAGGTTCTTTCCATCCATACAAGGAAGAGCGTTAAAGGTTACATTTAACTGTAATTCACATGAATCATTCATTCATGCATTAACTTTTGCTTAACCCTTTATTAGGGTCGCAGGGGGGGTCTTTTTTTCGGTCACTGGGCAGATACACCCAGGACAGGGCACCAATCCATTGCTGGGTACAGCTCACACACATGGGGAGAACATGGAAACTCTGCCCAGATTGGGGTTTGAACCTGCATCCCCAGCGCTGAAGGGCAAACATGATAACCACCATGCCGCCTGTGTCAGAGTTCTGAGTTTAAATATGGGATTAAGGAAGCAAGTGTTTTTGTTTACAGTGTGAACCTTTACTTAGGCGACTTTAAATACGTCATGAAAAAATTAGCCTCCTTGTCCTTTCAAAAAAAAAAAATTGGGGTGGGGTGGGGGGGTTTCCCATGGCCATCCAGGGGAGAACGTTTCGGGCACTAAGCAGGACCCAGGACAGCGCACCAATCTATCACTGGGCACACACTCACACAGACACACACTACATAGTGGCAATTTGACTGCTGGGGGAAATCCACGTGGACACGTAGCGCGCTGAGAGGTGAATGTGCTAACCACCGAGCCACTGTGCCACCCGCAGATGAATCAAATGTTTTAATTTACCTTTAACTGTCATGTGGGTGTGTATATGTATAGCTTTTATATGTATAGTCTATATATGTATAGACAAGAAACCCTGCAAGAGCTATGTGTTTCAGCAAGTTCTGAGAGGCGAATGTGCTAACCACAAAGCCACTGTGCCAACCTCAGATGAATCAATTGTTCTAAATTAGTTGTTTAATTTCATGTGTGTTCATGTGTTTGTTCATTTCAATTTCAATGTTCATGTGTGTGTATGTGTGTATATGTGTAGTCTATATATGTATAGACAAGAAACCTTTTTAAGAGCTATGTGCTTAAGCAATTCTACAGGTCCACATACACAGAGATGGTCCGCTAGACTTCTGATCAATACAACTAGAAAACCCATCTCATCTTCCATCCATCCATTATCTTCCGCTTTATCCTCTATTAGGGTCACAGGGGGGTTTCCCATGCCCTTCCAGGGTAGAACATTTCACTCTCACAAACACCCTCTATATGGGGCAATTTCGAGAACTCAATTTACTTGATCCATGTTTTTGGACTGTGGGAGGAAACCGGAGAACCCGGAGGAAACCCACGCGGACACGGGGCAAACATGGAAACTCCACCCAGATTGGGATTCGAACCGTGAATTCCTAGAGCTGAGAGACGATCGTGCTAACCACTAAACCAACTTGCCGCCTCATCTCATCTTATCTTTTGCTTAATCCTCTACTAGGGTCGCGCACATGCCCATGCAGGAGAGAACGTTTCAAACACTGGGCAGATACACCCAGGACAGGGTGCCAATCCATTGCTGGGCACACACTCACTCACACAGACACATACACTATATAGGGGCAATTCAGAGCAGCCAATTTACCTTGAATCCATGTTTTTGGACTGTGAGGGGCAACAGAAGAATTCTGAGGAAATCCACACGGAGAAGGAGAGAACATGGAAACACCACCCAGATTGGGATTCGAACCTGGTGAGGCAAATGTGCTACAAACTGTTAAACAAAAACTGGGCTATAGATTAATTCTATGCAGCACCAAGTTCTCCGCTTTTGAGCTTTTTTAAGACAACAAAATTACTGTGTAAAATGTGTGTAAATACCACATTTACCATAAAAATTGTTAAATACAGACACCTGATCACACAATCTGTACATGGCTGTCCTACACTGTTGATGTTACTCGGTCACTCAAGGACGAGGAGTCTTGGTCCTCCCAAGGTTTCTTCCTTAAGATAACAACATAACAGGGAGTTATGCTGTAACAGGGAGTTTTTCTTGACACTGTTGCTACGGCTTGCTCTTTGGGGGTTTAAAGGCTTGCAACACTGTAAAGCTGCTTTGTGACAATGTACTATTGCAAAAAATTACTTGAACTTGAATTTCAAGGTTTCTGTACCATCCATACTGTTTATGGCCGCAGATGCAAAAAAAAATCTAAATTTGTCATGTCATAGGGTGTAGCTAACTTGACTAACCTGGCATCTAAACATGTATTAGGCACAATTTAGAGGACAATTAGACGATTGCAATCACAGATTGTTAAACAGCTTGTTGCAAAAATAGTCAAAAGTTCACCTTGCAAAACTTGTATCCTCAGTCCTTCATCGAAAAAGTGATGTGATATAAAAGATGGCATAACTGTTAAATACGGTCTATCTCTCAACTCTTTGTGTGTTGACAGCAAAATTTCGACATGTATAATACTTAAATGTAATAATTCAAATAATTGATGCAAAACTTTACAAAATAATTTTT
>JAFMOD010000688.1:266018-281018 GCA_019802435.1 Corydoras maculifer | reverse complement strand
CCCCCCCCCCCCCCCCCCCCCCCCCCCCCCCCCCCCCCCCCCCCCCCCCCCCCCCCCCCCCCCCCCCCCCCCCCCCCCCCCCCCCCCCCCCCCCATTTACACATACCCACACATACATTATATAGGGGGAATTTAGAGCAACCAATTCACCTTCAATCCATTTTGGGCTGCGGGTGAAAACCTGAAGGAAACCCAGACAGACACGGAGAGAACAAACCTTACCAGATTGGGATACTCCACAGTGCTGTCCCTATATGTATATACATACAAACATTGATAATTGTTTTCATCTTATAATTATGTTTTTAAGATTAAAATTAAGGGTGGAATGTTGGCTTAGTTGTTAGCACATTCGCCTCTCAGCGCTGGGGACTCCTGGGTTGAATCCCAATCTGGGTGGAGTTTCCATGTTCTCCCTGTATTCATGTGGGTTCCCTCCGGGTTCTCTGATTTCCTTCTACAGTCCAAAAACATGGATTCAAGGTCAATTGAATAATGTGTGTGTTTGTGTGTGTGTCTGCCGATGGATAGATTGTCGCCCTGTCCTGGGTGTATTTGCTCAGCTTACAAAATGTTCTCCACTGAATAGGCATATTGAACTGCTTCTTAGAGTAGATGGTAGAGGATTAAGATGAAGATAATGAATGAATAAGTAAAAGATAAAATTGTGAAAATTTGTGTTTGTATTTGTGCGTGTGCAACATTGGTTTACAAATCTACCTGACATTAATATATCTTTTACAGAATATATAGTATGTTACTAAAGTATGATACAATATTAACAAACATATTGTGACACCATTTAACTAATAAATTTTAATGTTTTATTACACTGTGTTTTATTGCTACAGATGCTTAATAGTAATTCAAACACATAGTTCTGCAATTTGGAGTTGTCTTAAAAAGAAAAAGATTGCCTGAAATGTGAAATGCAATTACCACATTTAGATGTTTTTAGATTTCAATGGCACAATGACCTTATAATGCATGACTCTGCAATTCTTTAGGAAAACATAAGCTATCTTGTAGGAGGAGGAGTCTGTTTAAATCCTATTTAAATCAGCATCACTGTCAGTTCAAGTACAGCTGCAATATCAGCATCGTATTCAGAGCATTCAACATTTCAGCAGAAGGCAAGTAAGATTTTTAGTCAAATTTAGTCTCGCTATAATTTTAAAACATTTATCAGTTTGCTACTTTAGAGTTCTGATCTAGTGAAACCATAACTCCATTTATACTTTTTCTGCTTTTCTGGATAAAAAATACTTAATAAGCATTAAAAAAATGAAATCTTAAGTCAAATCTTTCAACAGAAAGTTAAATCTTAAGTCAAATCTTTCAAAGTTTAACAAATCTTTTCTTAAGGAAGAAAAAATTCATCTAGCTCTTAACAGGAGTGTTAAATCTTAACAAGATAAATTCACTCATATATACTGTATATTATTATATAATTACAACTATATTGGCAGATAATTTTACTTGTTTCATGTACATTTTTACTTCATTTGTGTTTATTTTTTGACATCAATTGACACCTGCATATTAACTGCATCAAGTTTTTCTAATATGAAACAACTTTTCTGTATTAAAATTTCTGTATTAAAGGTAAAGTGAAGACCACCTGTGAGCACCATCATGTCAAGTCCATGTGTAAGCTACCAGGGCAGGAACAACAGTCTGATTCCCTGTTCTAATGCTCAGAACAGTACTCTGGCTGAAATTCAACTTACCGATGATGCAACAAGGAGTTCAGGAATTGTTCCAGGTATGACTTATAGAAACAGCAGTAATAGATTACATTTAAAACCTGAATTCCTAAAATTTCATGCATCCTTTATATTACTTAGTGATCACAACACTTTTAATTATTAAGTATTCCTTTACGGTCTGATGTGACTGAAATCGCACCGAGGAATACTTTAACATTTAGCAGTAAATCTTGTGTTAGGTAAATTACATTTCTTTACATTAAAGCACATTTAATATGGAAAATTATTCAGTTTTAGAAATTAAGACATGCAGTTTCTTCATTTGAACAATATAAGTAGCATCTATTCAATTATGTATTATGTAAGCAACACTATTAGCATGTTCATGAAACATTCATTCATTCATGTTCTGCTTAATCCTTTACTAGGGTTATGCCCATCCAGGATAGAACATTTTGAGTGTTTGTACAGATAAATCCAGGACAGGGCGTCAATCTATTACTGGGCACACGGGCACACACAATTACATAGCGCATTCAATTTACCTTGAATCCATGTTTTTGGACTGTGGGAGAAAACCGGAGAACCTTGAGGAAACCCACGCAGACATGGGGAGAACATGGAAACTCCACCCAGATCAGGATTCAGCGCTGAGAATCCACCATGCTGCCCTTCATGAAACATATTCAGAGAACATATTATAATACTAAATTGAGTTTAAAATAATTATTTTTGGTGTGACATAAAACTAAACTCACCAGACAATTTATTAGTCACATTTTCAAATTTTTACTCAATAACTAATTTTTCACGTCTACTTACCACATGGATGCACTGTGGTTAGAGTTACAGAATGGAATCTGTTTCTCTACATACTTTTTGGACCCTTTACTCTGTTGTCTAAAGGCCTGGACCACCACATGGCCTTCAAAAAGATGGTTTTATTCAGGTGGTGGATTATTCTCAGTGACATGTGGTGGTGGTGTGCCAGTGCAAATTGAATGGCTGGATGTGACTGCTTGTGTTGTTAAACTTTGCCTGTTATTATTATTATTATTGTGCCTATTAAACACACTACTTTAATTCCATATCTTTTAAAATGAAAATAAGGCAGTGGCTCTTTGTTGTTATTAGTTTATAAATGCTCACAGGATGCTTCTTACAGGATGCTGGTAGATAGACATATTTAGTTAGTTGGATGTGGTAGTTGTCTCTGGAAGACCTACAATTAGCTATAAACAGAAGGCACATGAGTATTTGTTTTACCCGGTCTTCCAACAGACTATTCAGCATTTATTGTAGGCAAAAATAAAATTTTAATTACGAAACTAAAACATGTGTGTTTATTTCAGGCTCTGAGCTCACTGTTCAAAATGTGAACATGTATGAAAAAGTGAACAAGGCAAACCACCATACTGACAGATATGACAACCCCAACTTGATTGTCCGCCGGGGCCAGGAGTTCACCATAGGCGTTGTCTTTAGTCGTCCATATGACCCATTAAATGATGTTGTCCAGGCTGAGTTCCTGATTGGTAAGCCTATTATTTCTATTACCAACTCCAAAAAAATAATTGTTTAGTCTCTTATATAATATATATAATTTATTAAAGCACAAAGGTACGAGGGGGCATGCATTACTGTGAATAAATCACGGGAAAGAGGTTTTATTTATTCAGAATAATATACAAATTTGAGTCGCTCATTATTTTTATAAAATGGTTAAAAACACTAAAATTAAAAAAGAAAAACAAGTAATTGAAAGCAAAATTCCGTTCTCTAATTTGTAAGTCACTAAATGATATGAATTTGTTAATGCAAAATTGCTAATAAACTGGTCTTCCATGAGAAATTCTAGTCTGATATTTTACAAAAAACAGTCTCAGAGTAACAGGTTTCTGTTATTTTAATAACCAAATACTGCCATCTGCTGGCCAAATTACAGAACGCAATTTGTTAAAAAAAAACAACTGTATTTTAATCACATATTGATACAAATATGAAGCACTCAGTGGTGTGTGTTATTGTCAGTAATGTCACAGCTGGACAAACAGCTAAAACAATCAGATTTAAGGACTGGAACTACCCGTTTCATTAAATATAATTCAAATTCCAAAATAGGGCGGCACGGTGGCTTAGTGGTTAGCACGTTCGCCACTCAGCGCTAGGGATTCCCGGTTCGAATCACCATCTGGGTGGAGTTTCCATGTTCTCCCCGTGTCCGCGTGAGTTTCCTCTGGGTTCTCCGGTTTTCTCCCACAGTCCAAAAACATGGATCAAGTCAATTGAATTCTCAAAATTGCCCCATATGGAGTGTGTCTGTGTGAGTGAGTGTGTGCCCAGCGATGGATTGGCGCCCTGTCCTGGGTCTATCTGCCCAGCGCCCGAAACGTTCTCCCCTGGATGGGCATGGGAAACCCCACCGTGACCCTAATAGAGGATAAAGCGGGAGATTTTTTTAACTTTATTTTATTACAATATTTTTTAAACTAAACAATAACCTATTATACTCATCTCATCTTATCTCCTAATATCCTGCTCTGCTTAATCTTAGGGTCGCGGGGGGGGGGGGGGTTAAATCAGAGGAAAAAGTTTCAAGTACTAGGCAGATATACCCGGAAAAGGGCACAATCCTTCACTAGGCACTCACTCACACACGCGCACACACTGGACTGTGGGAGGAAACCAGGAAATTCAGAGAAAACCCACTTGGACACAGGGAGAACATGGAAACGCCACCCAGATCTGGATTTAAACCTGGATCCCAGCACTGAGAGAGTAACGTGCTAACCAATAAGCCTCTGTGCCATCCTCCACATGATACTAATAACTAAAATATATATTAAAAGTAGTCAAACAGCATGTAGTCTAACAAAACTAAGTTCCACAATAAAATGCTTTGTGTTCTTTTACAGGGAATAACCCCATCGCTTCCCAAGGGACTTTAATCACAATAAATATTAATGGCAATGACTCCTCCAGCACCTGGAAATGCCGGGTGGTGAACGTCAATGGCAATGAGACCCAGGTGGGAATAACACCAGCCGGGGACTGCATTGTTGGTCTGTACAGCATCTACATAGCCGTGGTAACAGATAATGGAAAGTATCGCAGTTCAAAGGCAACCTGCTATATCCTGTTTAATCCCTGGGCATCCTGTAAGTAAACCTTTTATTTATAACTAACTTTTTTTGCAGTTTTTATGCCTACCTTTGTTAAGAAATCAAGCAAAACACAAACACTCATGTTGTGGTTCTTTCTTCAGCGGATCAGGTTTATCTGACCACTGAGGAAGAGAGAATGGAGTATGTGCTGAATGATGTAGGGATGATCTACAACGGAACCTTTGATAATATAGGAAAGCGACCATGGAACTTCGGGCAGGCAAGTATTAACACACCTTTCCAAACCTTATTTATTTTTTACAATCATTTAGTTTTAAATACTTTTTTATCTCAGTTAATTCTTATGCAGGTGAAGTTCTTCAACAACTTAATTTACCACTTAATTTATGTGTATATACTAAATCCACTTTAGTTCTTACTACAAAGCTTACGATTGCATCTATCAGAAATTTTACTTTGCAAAATTTAGCAAAAACAGAGCTTCTCATAATCCCAGCTCAACCCTCAATCCATCACGACATGACCTTCCAAATTGACGGCTCCACAATCTCTCAAACCAATTCCGTCCGTAACCTTGGTTTCACAATTGAGTCCCATTTTAAACTCTCTGATCATGTTATCAAAACTACTGTTCCTGCAGATTCCTTCTTTACAACATCAGGAAGATCAGACCTTTCTTGGCTGAACATGCTACTCAGCTGTTAGTTCCAGCCCTCATCCTATCCCGGCTTGATTATTGTAATGCACTACTTGCTTCTCCCAGCTTCCACAATCAGACCTCTACAACTGATTCAAAACTCGGCAACCTGACTTGTGTTCAACCAGCTCAAGTGAACTCATGTCACTCCAGTACACATTTCTCTCCGTTGGTTCCCTGTAGCTGCTGCATTCAGTACAAGACACTGACTCTGATCTACAGGACCATTTCGGGATCTTCCCTCTCTTACCTTCACTTTATTTTTTTAAAAGATACTCTCCGGCTCCGGCTCGTTCACTTCACACCAGTGAGCCTGGTGATTTCATCTTACTGAGAAGCTGATTCTCACTCTGTGGTGTTTACCACAGCAAAATGGTGGAACGATCTTCCCAACTCTGTCCTTAAGGCAGAGTCACTTGGCATTTTCAAGAAACTACTCTTTTTAACAAATACCTGTTGTAGGGAAAAAATTATAACAATCAGGTTTAATAATTCTACAGTGTAGCTGGTTTTCTTCATAACTACTGACCTGTAATGTTCTCATTTGTAAGTCCATTATCCATTATCTTCCGCTTTATCCTATATTAGGGTTGCGGTGGGGTTCCCCATGCCCATCCAGGGGAGAACGTTTCTGGCGCTGGGCAGATACACACAGGACAGGGCGCCAATCCATCGTTGGGCAAACACTCACTCACACAGACATGCAAACAAACACACTCTATATGGGGCAATTTGGGGGAACTCAATTGACTTGATCCATGTTTTTGGACGGTGGGAGAAAACCGGAGAACCCGGAGGAAACCCACGCGGACACGGGAAGAACATGGAGACTCCACCCAGATGGGGATTTGAACTGAGAATCCCTAGCGCTGAGATGCGAACGTGCTAACCACTAAGCCACCATGCCGCCCATTTGTAAGTCACTTTGGATAAAAGCGTCTGCTAAATGACTAAATGTAAATGTAACATGTAAAGGTTAAAATGATAATAAGATGGGGCATCATGGTGGCTTGGTGGTTAGCATGTTCGCACTGGGGATCCAGGTTCGAATCTTAATTTCAGTGGAATTTCCATGTTCTCCCCATGTCCATGTGGCAGATTTCCTCTGTGTATCTGTCCAGTGCTCTAAACATTCTACTTTTGGATGGACATGGGCATCACTCCCACGATCCTAGTCCTTAGATTAACTCCTATAAATGAACAAAATATTTGTTTACTTAAAGTTTCTTTAAACTTTTATTTAATATAAAATGCTTACTTGGTGTATTGCTTTTAATCATGTTTAATACTGTACTCTGGATTTAAAATGATTTAAAAAAAAAAAAAAATTAATAAAAAACGGTTTTCTTTCTTGTGTCTCTTCACTTGATAATTATTTTATTTTCCACAGTTCAAATACGGCATTCTGGATGCCTGTATATTCGTTCTGGATTTTGGGAAAATGCCTATTCAGTACAGAGCAGATGCTTCAAATGTGGCTCGGAAAGGAGCGGCGATGGTACTTGACACCTGCATTTCAAACTGAAAACTGAACTGATACAAATATCTTACATGGTTATCATCATAACTATGCTTTATTATACCCTTAGATAAACTCACAGGATGATGATGGAGTTCTAGAGGGCAACTGGAGTGAAGACTTCAGCCTTGGCACCGCACCAAGTGCCTGGACAGGAAGTACCGAGATTCTGCAGCAGTACGCCTCGTCAGGGGGCGTGCCGGTCAAGTTTGGTCAGTGCTGGGTGTTTGCTGGTGTGTTCAACACCTGTAAGTATAAGACATGTCAAATGTTTTATTCCGTTGTTCACACAACAGGTTATCAATATAAAACTTTAATGTTTTACAAGTACATCATAGATGTTAAAACATTTCATTCATTCATTATCTCCCGCTTATCCTCTATTAGGGTCGCGGTGGGGTTCCCCATGCCCATCCAGGGGAGAACGTCTTGGGCGCTGGGCAGATAGACCCAGGACAGGGCGCCAATCCATCGCTGGGCACACACACACAGACACACTCCATATGGGGCAATTTTGAGAATTCAATTGACTTGATCCATGTTTTTGGACTGTGGGAGGAAACCGGAGAACCCGGAGGAAACCCACGCAGACACGGGGAGAACATGGAAAGTCCACCCAGATGGGGATTCGAACCGGGAATCCCTAGCGCTGAGAGGCGAACGTGCTAACCACTAAGCCACCGTGCCGCCGATGTTAAAACAGTTTTACAATTTTATCTTTTTGTATTTTGAATGTTAGAAAATTGTTTGTGAATTTTCTTATCTCATTCATCTCATTATCATCTGTTAAAACATCCATGGGGGACTAGGGTCATAGGGGTTCCCCATGTCCATTCAGTAGAGAACATTTCTAACACTGGGCAGATACAAAGGAACGGGTGCCGATCTATTGCTAGGCACACTCTCACACAGACACACAACCTATATGGGGGCAATTTAGTTGGAACAATTTATCTTGAATCCATGTTTTTGGACTGTGGAAGGAAACCATAGAAGCCAGAGGAAACCCACACAGACATGGGGAGAGCATGGAAACCCCCAAGTGCTGAGAGGTGAACATACTAAACCACTAAGCCACCGTGCTGCCCTTTGGGGATTTTTTATGATTTAAAAGTCTGTATCCACAGATACAATATTATATAAATAACAAATAATATAAGATATCATTTTTATATGGAAATTTGCATTGTTACAGCAGTATTGAGAAAAGGTAAAAAATAAAATAAAATAAAAAATATATATATATATATATATTAATTTATACAAAAAGAAAAGTAAGTTAAAAAAAATTTAAATTTAAAGAGTTTAAAGTATTGCACTTAAATGTAAGTTTGTATTGCACATGTATTATAAAGTATTATTTTAACCTTATTGCACACAGATAGTTTCATTAATAAAAGGTAAGATGTAATTTTTTAGTAAGATGTTGAGATGAGAAAACTCAACACATTGGTTCAGTAATATATTTCAAAATAGAATTATTGGAGTATGACACCTACTATTTGAGTTTCTCAAAAAAGTCTGGAACTTTATTTTCATTAACTGCTTATTAATAGAATTAAACTGTCAATATACAATAGTTGCCATCTATGGGAGAACTAGCTATTGTGATGCAAAACAAATTGGAACAATAGGTTTGTTAAAAATAATTCTTAAAATAAAAAATAAAAATAAATATAGAAAAGTTGTGGGTTGGAATTACCGAATGATACAAAAAAAACATACATTTGTGACATTTTTGTGTTTTTTTTTAAACTTTAAGTACAGTATTTTTTTCATTCTGTAAGTTTTATCTTTAATATTTTAAATGAAGTATGATTAGACAGCAGCTAAGGAGTACATATTAATGCCTTTGCTTATACATCTGGATAAATAGAATTTGGTGATCACAGACGTTTGTCTAGGCATTTACTCAAATGCTATATCCATCTGACTAACTTAACTTATCTATTATTTAACTTGCAGTCCTTCGTTGTCTCGGTCTTCCAGCAAGGGTGATTACCAACTTCTGCTCTGCCCATGATAGCATGGGAGACCTGACAACAGACATTGTGCTAGAAGAGGATGGAAGATTGAATCACTTGCTCTCAGATACAATTTGGTGAGATGATGTGATGATGTCACCACTATATTCTTTATTACAAAATAAAAATAATGTAAAAAAAAATTTTCTCCTTTAGTTTCGTGCCTTGCAGAAAGTAATATTTAATTAATAAATAAAGTGATATTTTTTGCCTACGGTACTTTCACACAGTGGAATTTGTCCTTTTAGCCTATCATTTAACTTATCCACACACACACACACACACACACACACACACACACACACACACACACACACACACACACACACACACACACACACACACACAGGTTAGCAGCCCTGTCGCAGGGCTGGATCCATAAACACAAGCCAACAATTGCCCGCAATAAACTACCAGTACTTTTTTGCTTTTTTATTGTTTAAGATGTTTAGATCATTTAACCTACTATGTCATTGTTTTTTCATTTCAGGAATTACCACTGTTGGAATGAAACTTTCTTCACGAGGTCTGACATACCTTCAGAATACTCAGGTTGGCAGGTGGTGGATGCTACTCCTCAGGAGATGAGTGATGGTATTGATTTCTCCGATTTCAGTACTGCTGTTTAAAAACAAAATGGGATTTAATTTTCAGTCAAATATACTGTTAAACACTAAATATAATAAAAAGTCGATTGTTTAAAGTAAGTGTTTTTTTTATATCTTTTTTTTCTAGGTTATTACCGCTGTGGTCCTGTCTCTGTTGCAGCAATCAAAGCTTCCGAGCTAAGCTATTCATTTGATGCCAATTTTGTGTATGCTGAAGTAAGTGTCAGAATTATATTTTTTACACCCAATAACATCTGCGTTAAAGTACAAAATATCTATTATTATATTAAATATCTAATATCTAAGTGTTGTGATGCATTATTATGGCATTGTTCTATTAGAAAAAAAATATTGTGACTTAGTCTTGTTAATGAATATTTTAAATACCATTAGAATGGTCCAGTCACTTAGATGCTACTTTTTACAAATAAGAAAACACCACAATAGATACTTTTTCAGGTCTTTACAATTAATAACTATACTTTTTTTGTACTTGAAAACTCACTTTTTCGGAAAAGACAGCTGTGATCCAAAAGGTTGAATACAACAAGGATACAATTAGGCAAATCACAATTACTCCATTATGACACCAAAAAAACCTAACAGATTATTATGAAGCTAATCATAGTCACCAGGTGTTCAAAACGAACTGACTAAACTAAATAATATGTAGAAATTGCTACAAACCTGCAACAAGTTTCTTTTCATCACTGCTGTACACATTGGGGGCTGTTGAAGTATGTTCATTTTATATGATATGACAATTTAGTGAACTAGCTGCACTTATGCAGCACTGTTACTGAAGTTTAAAAAGGGCACTGATATAAACTGTAAAGCACTAATAAATATAGGAAAAGAAAAAGATAAGAATGAACCACATTCTTTTGCGAGCTCAGAATAAACCCTACTGCAACTAGGATAATATCGAAATTACCAATACTATGCAACATGTTTAATATTAATTATGTGTTAGTGGTTAGGGTGTTGGGCTAGGTTGTTGGTTCAAATCTCAGGTCCACTGAAGTTACCAATGTGGGTCCTTGAGCAAGACCCTTAACCCTCATTACTCCAGGGGGGCTGTACCAACCCTGTGCTCGCTGTGTAAGTCACTTTGAATTAAAGCATCTGCTAAATGTCCAAATGTAATGTAATGTAACTATACTTACTAAAATAAAAGTAAATATATACTATGACAAAATCCATTTTCTAATTTGATCTTAGTTTAGATTGTACCAGTGGGGGAATGGGGGGTGCTTACTTGCGTAATAGGCTGTCATTATCTTTATAGTATGTTCTATGCAAAGCATTTTCAAAATGCCCAATGGAAGTTTGAGGAGGGCAGCTGTGGGCTGTAGTGAATGGGGTAACACTGTGGAATCAACATTGGGTTAGCTATTCTGACTACAGCTTACTTTAGTCTTAATATTATTCAAAACTTCATAAACATATAGAAGAAAGATTACATTTTACGCATTTAAAGGTTTACTTCGCTATCTTAAAAAAACTTAAATAATTAAAAATAAATGTGGGGCATTACATTTTTAAGAAATGTATATATACAAGTAATCAATTCTGCCTACTGTGTTTACACACAGAGGAATTTGTCCTCCACATTTATCTGATCTGTGCAATGCCCACATATACAGTACACAAACTGGAAGTGAGCTCACCTGCCCTCCATCAATGGGCAGCTCTGTATATGGCATCCAGGGAGCAATTGGGGTTAGGTGCCTTGTACTAGGGCAAGTACTAAGAATTAACTTAAATATAAATGACTGCTTATTGTGGTCTTATCTAATCTGTTTTAAAGTTCTGATTATCACTTTTCTTCTCAACAGACCAACAGTTCTGTGGTTGTCTATAAACAAGACAAGTATGGGAATATGGAATCCGTCTATACAGACCACAACTATGTGGGAAAGCTGATTTTGACTAAAGGACTAAACACTAATGAGCCTCAAACAATTACGAACACATATAAAGCTCAAGGTAAAGTAGTCTGCTGCTTAATATGAATCCAACTCTGTTGGTCCTTTGGTTTATTGTCAGTTCTGCAGTGACACTGATGCGTTGAGGGTTTCAGTGCAGCAGTGTTGCTGTAGTTTGATTTAAACACCTCAGTGACACTGCTGGGATAGGAATAATTCACAACCAAATAATACCTTCTCCATGGTGCTACTATTGAGGTTCCATGCATTTTAACATCTTACCTTCCCCAAAATACACTCTTTAAGCTCAGGATCGTTCCACGGAGGTTGGCGCCGATGTGCTGCTGCAGCTTGAAGCCAGCCAGATTCAAGATGGAGGTGACATCATCCTGACAATTAATTTCAAGAATCTGAGCAACGGATCCCGCTCCATCACACTCTGCCTGACAGGCAAAGTGGACTATTACACCGGAGCCACCAAGACCCAGTTCAGTTTTACCACACAAAACGTGTCTCTCCAGTCGTACCAGTGTGAGTTGAAAAAAACACTGACAGCACAAAAACCTGTGTGATTAGAAATTCCATTATTATTATTATTATTTCACTTTGCATTCCATGTAACTACAATTTAAAACATTACTACTTAGAAACCATTTCTAGAACTAGTTTCAGCACCCGAGAACAGGTCAACGTCAAGGCCTTTGCCTTTGGTCCATACCTGATCCACATAACACCGGCCCCAATCACTAGCCTTTCCACAAGTGGTGGGCCCATGGAAAGGGAGACCCCTGTAGCCCCTTCGGGCTAAGCTCGGCCAGTCCTCATGGGTAAGGACTCGGCAACAAGGTGCTCTCCAAAGAGCCCCTCCTCTGGGCTTGGCTCCGAGGTGGGGTCCCGGGAACCCTATTCCTGACGAGGAAAACTGGACCCTGTTTTAATGGAGGTTTAATGAATCATTCTTTCATTGGCCCATTACCACCCAATTTGCCTTGAGAGACCCTACCTGTGGCCATTGCCCTGGACAACATAGCTTCTAGGGTCACGCAAGCACCCAAACCCCTCAACCACGATAAGCTGTTGATCCAAGGAGAGGTTCCTACCTACTTTCCTACTCCCACTTATTGCCACGAAATCCAAGTAGTGACGAAAAGAATGAGGTGGCAAATAAATGAGTTTTCTCCACAGAGTAGCTGAGCTTTCCCTTAGAAATAGGATAAGGAGTTTGGTCATTTGGGAGGGGCTTAGGTTACAATCGCTGCTCCTTCCCATCAAGAGGAGCCAGCTGAGGTGGTTCAGGCATCTGGTCTGGATGCTTCTTTGTTTAGCAGCCCAAGAATACAAGGGAGGCTGTGATGTTGGTATATCCAGCATAAATTATGGCAAGTGCTGAATTAGCCTTGTTACTGTCTAAATGTTACAGTTCTAATAAAGCTATTGTATTAATAACAGACAAAATTGTAAGTTAATACAAAAAGTAACAGACAATACAACAATAGATTATTTAGTTATTGCAGATAATACAGAATGTTTACTCATCTGGTTCTATCTTGCTTAATCAAAATATTTGGGGGCAAATTGTTGGCTAAAACAGCATTAAAATAACGTTTTGTGACCGACTTCTGTTTCTATGTTGAATAGCAAAGCAGCTGGTTTTCAGTGTGTCTGCAAATGAGTACAAGGAAATTGTGAAGGGTCAGCCTATTATTTCCTTCATTGCATATGGCTTTATCGAGGAAACATCCTTGTCCCTCATCTCCATGGCCACGGTCTTCTTGCAGAAACCTGGCCTCCTCATTGAGGTATTTGTTAATAGCTCAATACATTTATTATACATTGAGTTTCACATATTATACTAAGTAACAAATACTGATTAGTGGACAATTAGTTATAGCAAAGCAGCAGAGGCTTAGTGGTTAGCATGTTAGGCTCTTAGCGCTGGAGATTCGGGTTCGAATCCTAATCTGGGTTGAGTTTCCATGTTCTCCCCGTGTCCATGTGGGTTTCCTCCGACAGTGAATGCTCCAAATTGCCCCATATAGTGTGTGTGTGTGTGCTATGTGAGTTAGTGTGCCCAGTGATAGATTGGTTCCCTGTCTGTGGTGTATCTGCCCAGAGCCTGAAACTTTCTCCCCTGGATGGGCATGGGGGAAATATCTATCCAATACATTTTAAAAGATGTGTATATGCCCACAACATACTGTGCCACAAAACCCTGAAACGAATTCAAATACTTACATGACCTGTAAAATTTTATTTGATACATTATTAAACCCCCTTAACCTGTTGCTTATGTAGATATTTTTATGTAATCTTTTACTTTAAGGTGGCTGGAACCCCGCGGGTTGGAAATGAAATGTGTTTGATTATTGACTTTACCAACACATCTGGCTACGATTTGGCAGATGTCACACTGCGGATGGAGGCATTGGACCTCATTCCAGTGAAGATCAAGAAATACAGGTAATTATTTTGATCATTGATAATCATCTGTAATAATAAAAACATTTGCATTAGTACAACATAAAGACAGACAATAAGTTTCCTAATTTTTGTGGATAACATATACATTACCGTATAGAACAGCACTGCAGTTATCTGTACTACTAGTGCCATGAAGCTGATGCGTTCTGTGTTTGACCTGGGTCATTATCTGCAGGAAAAAAAATCTACATAATTAGAGCTCTCATGACCATGCTAAATTTAGCATAAAACCCTTAGGAAATGTGCACGTGACATAGTTGTGAAATCAAACAACACTCAAATAGCCTTATTCCAATTACCCATCCATTATCTTCCACTTTATCCTCTACTAGGGTCACAGGGGGTTCCACATGCCCATCCAGGGGAGAACATTTCAGGCACTGGGCAGATACACCCAGGACAGGGTGTCAATCTATCGCTGAGCACACACTCACTTACACAGACACACTCTATATGGAGCAATTTGGAGAATTAAATTGACCTTGATCCATGTTTTTGGACTGTGGGAGGAAACCGGAGAACCCGGAGGAAACCAACACAGACATGGGGAAAACATGGAAACTCCACACAGATTGGGATTTGAACTGGGAATCCCTAGCACTGAGAACATGCTGACCACTAAGCCACCATGCCACCCTCTTATTTCCATTATGTTTAAAATAATTAATATTTGTTTAGTTAACAATTAATATGGCGGCACGGTGGCTTAGTGGTTAGCACGTTCGCCTCTCAGCGCTAGGGATTCCTGGTTCGAATCCCCATCTGGGTGGAGTTTCCATGTTCTCCCCGTGTCTGCGTGGGTTTCCTCCGGGTTCTCCGGTTTCCTCCCACAGTCCAAAAACATGGAACAAGTTAATTGAATTCTCAAAATTGCCCCATATAGAGTGTGTCTGTGTGAGTGAGTGTGTG
>JAFMOD010000688.1:158212-261776 GCA_019802435.1 Corydoras maculifer | reverse complement strand
TTCATGGCATAAATTCAACAAGGTGCTGGAAGCATTCCTCAGAGAGTTTGGTCCATATTGACATGATGGCATCACACAGTTGCCGCATATTTGTCGGCTGCACATCCATGATGCGAATCCCCCGTTCCATCACATCCCAAAGATGCTCTATTGGATTGAGATCTGGTGACTGTGGAGGCCATTTGAGTACAGTGAACTCATTGTCATGTTCAGGAAACCAGTCTGAGATGATTCCAGCTATATATATATATATATATATATATATATATATATATATATATATATATATATATATATATATATATACTTAACTTAACTTAACTACTGAGGTCTCTGATCAATACTACTGAGTATTGTTTTAGTGGCTTTGGATAATGGTGTCTGTTAAATTAATCGCAAAAGTAGAACTACAATAACATCTACATTTGTGGATTGGACTGAATAGACAAATGTACAAACCTACTACTTACCCGTGTACCTAATAAAGTGGCCACTTAGTGCATATAACAAGTTGGATAAACATTATTTTTCTGAATTTTATTTATGATTTACCATAACATATTTAATGTACATGTATATTTAATTACTTCTCAGATATTACCAAATTCCAAATCTAACCATGAGTGTTCTTTATGTTTGTTTGTTGTTTTACAGGACCATTCAGAACGGTTCTAAAATCAAGTGGATTGAATCAGTGATTCCTCAAGTGGCTGGCACAAAGACCCTGGTGGCCTGTCTAGATTGTGCTGCTATAAGAGATGTGCATGGATCTCTGGAAATTAAAATAGCACATTAGACCAGAGTCCTGAATGTCAGTCAGTGAAGGAGCCTGCTTTCCTCAATGCTATTCTCTGATTTTTAATTACATTTGCAAACAACTTAATCAATTCACAATTTTTTTAATTTGCTAATTTGACTTAAAGACTAGATTATAATAAGACTAAAACTAATCTGGTAAACCTTGTAACAGATTATAATACAAATAGATTTGATTAAATGTAATGCTTTCAGGTTGTATTAATATATACTAATACTATGCTGTTTTCTTATGCCTACTAATAATAAATAGCAAGCATTCAACAAAGGTTGACTGTAATTATTATTATAAAATTTATACACAAAATACAAACACACATTTCAACTCATTTCACTTCGCTCTAGTGATGAATGTCACCTGGTGCTTCAACCTTAACGTGGTGCTAATTCTCACTCTTTCCAACTCTATCCGTAAGTCACTTAGTATCTATCCATCCATTATCTCCCACTTTATCGTCTATTAGGGTCGCGGGGGGGTTCCCCATGCCCATCCAGGGGAGAACGTTTCGGGCGCTGGGCAGATCCACCCAGGACAGGGTGCCAATCTATCACTGGGCACACACTTACTCACACAAACGCACTATATATGGGGCAATTTGGAGAATTCAATTGACTTGATCCATGTTTTTGGACTATGGGAGGAAACCAGAGAACCCAGAGGAAACCCACCCAGACACGAGGGAAACTCCACCCAGATTGGGATTTGAACCGGGAATCCCTAGTGCTGAGAAGCGAATGTGCTAACCACTAAACCACCGTGCCAACGTAGGCCCTTGAGAAAAGCCTTCAACCCTCATTGTTCCATTAAGTTGGGATATTTGGAAGTCACCTTTGATAAGAGTCTGCTAAATAACATAATTAATTGTAACGTAAGCAATTAATACACTACATGGATAAAAGTATTTTGACATATCTAATATCATATTATGTCGATTTGCCACAGGTGGATAAAATCAAGCACCTACATACATATGGACAACTGTATGTTATTAACTTAACATTTGGGGAAGGCAGTTTTGTTATGTTTGGTGCCCATGTGCGCAAGGTGCTGGTTCGATTCTCGGTCCCACCAAGTACTATGACTAAAGTGCCCTTGGGCAAGGCACCCAACACCAATTGCTCCACAGGCGCCGTATACAAGGCTGCCCAATTCACTTAGTGTGTGTATTTCACTGCATTGTTACGATCCTTTCTAGGTCAGGCTGTAACAGGAGTAAAGAGAAACAAAGGAATGCAACACACAAGACTAGACACAGGTTTATCAAACAATGATGTAGAGTATTTAAAAAATCAGCCACACAATGACTTGAGCAGTGACCCTAGCCAAAACAACAAACATTTCTAGAAAAGGAAACAAATGCCATCATACCTAATTAAAAAAAAACACAAACACACACGTACAGACCTAACTGCCCATCTTTAAACACAAAAAGAACCCACACCCAAATAAAATTGGCCACTTTCTCCAACACATAAATACACAAGTAAATTGTGTAAACAAAACACACTCAAAACATTAACATGAAGTTTTCATTGTAAACAAGTCAAAACCAAAATCCAAAATTCAAGGTCAAAGTCCAAAATTCCACAGTCATACACGGCAAACCAACGCCCAACCAAGGCAAACCAATGGCAAATCAACACACCCACATGAAGAATATCTTCAATTTCCTGTTTGGGGAGAGGTCTTTCAAAGGCTCAGTGGCTATGGCAAGAATGAAAAGATGGACCAGATTCCGAGTGGAGTGACTTATGAATGTTTGCATTTACATTTGGTCATTTAGAAGACGCTTTTTACCAAAGAATCGTACAATTATCCCAACTTGATGGTTGGGGTCAGAGCACAGTGTTGGCCTTAATGTGGGTTAAGGGTCTTGCTCAAGGACCCACATTGGTAACTTTAGTTGACCTGGGATTTAAACCCACAACCTTTAGATTGATGGCCCAACACCCTAACCACTAAGCTACCATGCCCACACCATGTTTAAAGGTGGGGGTTGGACTGAATACTGGAACGGCAACCCTTTCACAAACAATTCCTCAGTGTAAACATCCATCCATCCATTATCTTCCGCTTTATCCTCTATTAGGGTCACAGGGGGGTTCCCCATCCAGAGGAGAACGTTTCGGGCGCCGGGCAGATACACCCAGGACAGGGTGCTAATCGCTGGGCACACACCCACACACACAGACACACTCTATATGGGGCAATTTGGAGAATTCAATTGACTTGAGCCTTTTGGACTGTGGGAGGAAACCAGAGAACCCGGAGGACCCCCACACGGACACAGGAAGAACATCGAAAATGGAAAATTATCGAACCGAGAATACCTAGTGCTGAGAGGAGAATGTACTTACCACTAAGCCACCGTGCCGCCCGGTGTTTAAACACTGTGGACAAAATAGATCACTTTACTTTACATTACAATGACATCACTATGAACTGGTTTTAAAATTAACTAGAATGGAAATTGCAAGACATTTTGTTCATCATTAGTGACTAATCTCTTAATTACTAATCTGATCAAATGGGCAACAATAACAATAGACACATGCTTTCTACAAAACTTTGCAGAAAGCCTTCAGATGAGGGGAAGCTGCTAAATCTCCAAAGTGGGAGACTCACACTTGAACAACTTTTTTACAAGTAATTTTATTAAAGATGCACTTCTAATATTTTACCACTAGATGTCACTTAATGCCTGGTGCTGGTGGAGAGGGTGAAGTAATTTACTCTACAATCAATTTGTCACTATTTTCCACTGGGTTCTGGCATTTAAACAACTAGCCATTTCATGTGAAGTTCCTTGTTGCATATTTCTGGGGTTAGTTTCATGCCTCAAGATTTGCTTCAAGTTGTTTAAAATATTTGAATATCATTTCTGGATCACATTTTAACTTTAGCTACAGTGTGTCAGCCATTTTTGTAGTTTAGTTTAAAAGGCCTCTGCACAACTACATTCACATTTTACTGCACTTATGGTATTTTATGTCACAAGGCGCACCAGTGGCTTCGTAGTTAGCACATTTCCATGTTCTCCCCGTGTCCGTGTGGGTTTCCTCCGGGTTCTCTGGTTTCCTCCCACAGTCCAAAAACATGGCTTTATGTTCAAACTTTTGATTGGTATTGTATATAGGGGTAGTTAGGATACAGTAATACCTATACACAACAATTTAACATAGTACTGACTCTGAATGCCTATGACGAGAAATTATGTTCGTGCACTTTTAGTTAGGTTCATTTGTGTTTTTATTGTTTAATACGGCTAAACACAAGATTTAGTTTTAAATATTTGTGTTAAATAAGACACTTTTATCCAAAGCAACTTACAAACATCCCAACTTGGTTGGGGTCAGGGCACAACATTGGTTGATACAGCATCCCTATAGCAATGAGGTTTAAAGGCACTTTTGCCCAACAGCCTAACCACTGAGCTACCACACCCTTATATACACTTAGCATGTTCGCCTCTCAGCGCTAGGGATTCCCGGTTCGAATCCCCATCTGGGTGGAGTTTCCATGTTCTCACCCTATCCGCGTGGGTTTCCTCCGGGTTCTCCGGTTTCCTCCCACAGTCCAAAAACATGGATCAAATCAATTGCCCCATATAGAGTGAGTGTGTGAGTGAGTATGTGCCCAGCGATAGATTGGCGTCCTGTCCTGGGTGTATCTGCCCAGCGCGTGAAACGTTCTCTCCCCCCCCCCCCGCGCGCACAACGCTAATATAAGATAAAGCGGAAGATAATGGATGGATGGATGGATGGATATTAAAATTAACTTCCTACTAAAGTAATACTGTTATGAAGGTGAGTACATTTACATTTTTGATTGTAAATTGTACATTCTTCAGAAAGATTTAACGTTTTGTGGCTTATATATAGAACAGTAGCCAAATAAATGCTGTAGTTCTTCAGTTCTAGATGGAGTCTGTTGACTGCAGAATCTCTAAAAGTTCTTTGTGCATCAGTCTATTAATCAGCAGATTGCCCTTGATTTGTCTTCCACCAGAAGCATATGGCTCATCAAAATAAACCTCATTTTTATAAATTGCACCTCTGCTATTAATCATCACAAACATTGTTATTCTGCCTGCACTTTCAGTCTCTTCAATGCCGCTCTCATTTGCTCTCATCATCATACATGTCTCTCTCTCCCTCTCTCCTCATCTCTAAGCTGCTTGGCGCAGCAGCAGGGGGAAAACTCCTCCACTGACGCAAGAGATGTCTTTTTTCATTTGGTCCAATTCTCCCATATTAATGAGATATGGCTGGATTTCGACAGCTCCATATCCAGACTGCTGCGAGTACCACTGTCGGAATCCCCCCTCCCGCCTTCTCTCTTTCATTTCTCCAATCCTAGACTGTCTTGTGATTACCTGTATGAGTCATCCATGGAAACCTACCCAGGCATTTCCAAAAACCTCTGGGTAGAAAACACTACACATAGCTTATTAAAATGGAGTTCCCTTAACCATAACTCAGAATGTACCAGGAGCACTCTTGAACACAATATAGATTACAGATTCCATTCAAAATGTTACTTATGTCTTACTACTTGAGATTTTGTCCCATTTCTATTTTAAAAGGGTTTTTTTTCAATTACTGTAAGTTTGAACAGATTATTTGATATTGTCATTATAGTACGTTACCACAAGAGGGCGAGAGCAACAAAGTAATAGATTAAGCGTTTATCTTTCTATACACTTTTAACTTAGTTTTATGACCATAGTGTGTAAGCTTTGACTAGTGGGGTGGTAGGGGGGTTATCCTCCAATAATTTTATAAATGAAGCCAAAGCTTACAACTACTTTACACTAAATCTAAGATCTATCAGAAATGTCTCATTAAAATTTATATTCGGTAAGAATTCATTAATCTGTCGATTTACTAACAAGACGTACAAATAAAGCACAGCTACAATGTAATGTGTTAATATGTTACTTAAATACACAGATTGTACAAATTTGACATATAAGCTATTTAATTAGAATTTTACTTTTATGATAAAGTTACAATTTCATCGGTAGCATCACCTTACAGAGATCCTCTGAGTAGAGACAGATGCTATTTGGATAAAATTTTGATTAAAGAAAAGATAAATGAATGTCAAAGATGTCACATATTGCATCCTCATCTGACCCTCTCAGTGTCTATCAGGACATCTCATGTTTTATCAATTTGTGGTGTTGTGAATTTGTAGACACTTTGACATAATTGAGTAGGCTATAGTGTACCTAAAACCAACCAAACCACCAAATGACATGAATCGACTTATGTTTTTTCTACTAATTAATAAAAATGGGGTTAAAATTGATTTTTTTTTGTTCTTAACATCCACAACTTACAATCTACAACTAATCAGAGGGGCAGCACACTGACTTAGTGCTTAGCATGTTCGCCTCTCAGCCCTGGGTTCAAGTCCCGATCTGGGTGGAGTTTCTACGTTCTCGCCCTGTCCATCTTGGTTTCCTTCGGGTAATACTTGCAACAGAACATTATGTGTTGGCTAAAACCAAGCGAATAAATTGAATGCTCTAAATTGCCCCATATAGTGTGTGAGTGAGTGCCCAGTGATAGATTGCGTCCTGTCCTAGGTGTACCTGCCCAGTGCCCAAACGCTCTCCCCTGAATGGGCATGGGACACCTCCCCCCACATGTGACCCTACCGGAGAATAATGAATAAAAGAAATTATTATACAGAAATTATTATTAGACTGTTATTAAATCATCTCTTGGTAGCCTACTCTTTGAGGGTCATTGAGGGATATTTGCCCCATACAAGCAATATAGGCTACTTATAATGCTTTAAAATGGTAATGCCCCCTTTATGACCTCAAAGAGCAACTAAAGATACTTTGTGGTACTTTATTCATAGTATACTTTTTGCCACACGAAGCCTAAGTACAGTTATTCTGGTAAAGACTTTGTATAGTTGCTGCCATGATGTAGCTTCATTGTGATGAACTTGACAAAAAAATCCTGAACATTCTAGAAGAGTGTCAAATGTCTAATGTGTAGGACCACTCGACAAACAGACGTTGTGTGCTGAGGACAGACGGACAGTTTAGGCAGTGTGTATATAGGAGAGTGTTATGTAGTAGACTATAACAGCAGTGCGAATAAGTGTGACGTCATGCTCATTCATAAGAACACAACCCAAAATAGAAGCGTTACATTCCTCACCAGCTTTTACCAAATAGGTCAATGTTCAGTTAAAGAACCACAGACTTCGATTCAGTAAATTACATAACACTCATTAGTGTGACAGCAGACACTGGAAGGGTGACGTCATGCCATTCATAAGAAAAGCTGCTAAATCGAATCTACTGCATTTATACATAGACATAGATTCTCAAACATTTTTAAACAATAATGCTACTGAATTACACTTAAACACTAAAAAAAAGCACTAAAATATGAAATCTTAAAAAGTACATAACACTGATAGCTTAACCAGGCTATTCCAGAAATCGTGTGTAATCAGTGCAACTGTTCAAACCAAACAAACCAAACAAAAAGATTTTTGAAAAAATAATAATTGCTTATATATATATATATATATATATATATATATATATATATATATATATATATATATATATATATATATATATATATATATATATATATATAGATAGATAGATAGATAGATAGATAGATAGATAGATAGATAGATAGATAGATAGATAGATAGATAGATAGATAGATAGATAGATAGATAGATAGATAGATAGATAGATAGACTTTATATACTATATACATTTTACACTTTTTTAATTGACTGGTGCATTATATGACAGCGTTTTTTTGTCGGAGAATCATAGAATAGCCAGGACTTTCTATTAATCTGGCATGCACTGAGACTAAAAGTGATGCTGCTTATTTTTTACGTAAACGCCGCAGACTGCGTCGTGCGATCCGCCGCCCATCATTAGAAATGTCTCGGTGATGTCATATCATTTCGGAATCAAGTGTAAATGTCTCCACGTCTGTCGGTCACGGTGGTCTCTCCACGGCGTCGCACCGTGTCTTCGAATAGCGTGCTCGCAATCCCCTTCACTTTTTACCTCCCGGCCCACTGAGCCTGGAGGAGTGGGGTCAGCCTCGTCCAGCCAATCAGAAGCCGGCAAGCGGGGAGTCCGGCCGGGGACTTTTACGTCAACCACGCCATGTGGGCGTGTAAGAGAGGGAGAGAGATGGAGGGAGGGAGGGAGGGAGGATGGAGAGAGGGGGAAGTAGGGAGGGGGGATACGGAGGCTTTACCGCCCTCCTTTAACGGGGTGCACCATTTCACTCAGCTTCACCGTGCACGTAAAAAAGGCAACGGGGGAACAGAGAGAGCAAGCGAGTCCTTGAACGGCCAACTCGGAACAATCGGCTATGTCCTGCGCTCAGTTTCGGCAATATTTTTCCTCTGCAAGTATCTAAAGGTTGGCACACTCTCATGGTTTTACCTCCCGTAGGATGGGATTAACTTTGTCGGGAAGATACATCTCACTGGTGCTTGCTGTTCAAATAGGTAAGTGGGGATAACCTCTAAATCTGTGCATGATTTTAAATTCATGCATGGCTTTTTTATTATTTTTTTAGAATATTTTTTCCTTTTAGCAATTACGAATAAAGCCAATTTTCCTATTTTACTACAACAGAGGCCACTCTATACACGCAACACAATTTCACCATTGCAATATGCGATGGTCCAAAATGATTTTCTGACTCTCGACCTACATCACCCGTCTTTGGTGCATCCTGTCTTTCCTGAACTTTGCAGGACGCCAAGAAATACTGCAAAATGTCCAATGTACGTTTTACATCAGCTGCCTGGTTAATCCCGGGGAAATTAAAGAATTCTATCAATAAAAAGCATTATTTCCAAATTGGACAGCCGGCTATTTTGTTGTAAGACTTGGGACATATTACTAGGACACAATTAATTCTTCTAATACGAAAAAAAATTAATTCACGTCAAACTGTAACGAAAATACAGTCTAAATATTATTCACCGATATGCTGAAACAATTAAATATAATGTAGGTGGTTGTATATGATCAGTAAAATGGTGTTAGTCAAATAAATCCTGTTATAAAAAATAGAGTCTGATGGGTTGTTCTATTGAATTTTATTCTTTTTGTCATAAAGCATAACGTGTCGTGATGTGAAAAGCTTCAACAAGCAGAAAAAAGATATCTTTAAGCTGTTGTAACAACGTGCCTGTGTTTTAGGGACGCCTGACCTTTATACGTGTGTAAAATTTTGTGTAAATCAGGTGTGAACTGCATCGGGACAGTAACCCAGTTGAAATGCATTCATTTACTTTCCTCCTCCTCCATCTCCTCCTTTTCCTCCTCCTCCCTCTCCCACCTTCACGGAGCGTGTTGCACTCACTTTCATTCCAATGAGAGAGTCGTGATCATCTATTTTGGCAGCTTCTATATATAGACTCGAGTGAACGAAACGTGTAGCGCAATTGCCGGCTTTCGTTAATTACAGTTTGACGATTAATAAGCTAGAACCCAATACGGGCTCGTCCGAAGATACGGACAGGAAAATGCACGCACAAGGATGGGATAACGGAATGTCTCCCCGAGACAAAGCATTGTGGAATCTGTGACTGAAATCTTTACAGATGGAAAAATAAAATGGGAAAATGCACAAGTAATCAATTAATTGATTATTAGGATCCGATACGGAGCTTGAAAGTACAGTAGAGATATTTGCTAATAAATTCTGCAGATTTTCTGAGAGTTAATAAAGGAATCATCCTGACTGGTTCGTTATAGACTGTAAAACACAATGAACACGATCTAGAACAACCTGCGCCATGTGCAGTTCACTAGGTAAATCCCCAGAAGAGAAAAATGTCCTATTTGCAGGTTCCATGCTTCTATAAATAAGCATAAAACCTTAAACATGATGTCATCTGTAGATATATAATGTATGTTAATGGCGTTTACACGGTGTAACATGCTTCAATGTAACTTCATACAGCAGGGTTGTATGCAATATCACATGCCATATAATTATTCCCCAAATTTTTAAATAAATGTTAAATACACTGTAAAATCACCATAAAATATTAGTCAGTCATAAACGTAAAGTCATATTTAGCATTATTTTAATGCATTTTCAAACGTAATTTAATGTAAACCACATTCCATAGGAAGCATGCAATAAAAAATTGCAATAGTGTTTTAAAATGTCATAAATAAACGTATCATATTAAAAAAAACATTAATGATCGGTATTATCAGTATTTATGCAATGAATAAAAAAAGGCTGATAGGCTTATAGCTGCCAAACGTTTCATTAAGACACATAAATAGGTTTAGTCCAGTTTTCTAAAGATGTACATTTTGCTTTTTTTTATTACTCTAATATAATTATTTGAATCTTATTATTATAAACTGCTTTAATTGTGGATGATTTTCCCACTGCAGAGTCCCACACCCCGGTTCCTCCCAGCCAAGTGCATTACTTCATCTGTCCATCCCTCCATCCCTCCTCCACCGCCCGCAAAGAAATGATGAAATGATTTCAGCAGCGCGGGCACAAAATTGCAAAATGTCCAAAATAACTATGGATCAAATCACACTTTTTAATAACACGCATTTCTGATAATCTAATTGAATTGAAGTGATTCTAGTTTATTTAAAAACAAAAAAAAATATGTTAATTTTTTTAATGAAGAGATACAGTTAATAATAAGACACATTCTATGATGAAGTAATCGACACAGACTGCGTATTTCAGTCTGCTGGGGTTTGAATATTAAACAGATTTCACAATCTTTAACTGATCGCATTCTTTGTGTTGCAGCCTATTTGCTCCAAACGGTTGCAGCAGGGAAATGTGACGCCGTGTTCAAGGGCTTTTCTAACTGCCTGCTTCAGCTCGGAGAGAACATGGCAAACTATCCACCGGAGCTGGACGAGAAGGAGAACCTGCAAACCATCTGCGGGTAAGGGCCACTTTTGACTACCCTGTCTTTAGATCAGGATTTGGCCTGTGGGAGAAAGGGGCGGAGAAAGGGGCGTGGATTTGAATGTAATAAGTCTAGGCCCTATTATGATAACGTGATAAATAATGCTGCACTACAAGTGAGCTACACACCACCTACTTGGCAACTACTACAGGCACCAGGTTCTTAATCTGTGTGTGTGTGTGTGTGTGTGTGTGTGTGTGTGTGTGTGTGTGTGTGTGTCAACGTGACAAATTGAGAGAGGGTATTGTGTGTGTAAGGAGCCAGATGGCTTGGGGTGGTGGTGGTGGCTTGTTTAACTCGACACCTCCGTCATCAAAATCGCGTTAACTGAAGGATCCAAAGTTCATACCCACCAATTATGCACCATGAGACAAGCTATTGCTACACGATTGAGATCAAAGGTCAAGACTGGAAACTAGATTAGTGTAAAAGACATTGTTCTGGTGGAGAGAGACCCATTATTACATTTTTGTGGGGGATACATTTTGCAATATTATTTTATTTCGATTATTATTATTATTATTATTATTATTATTATTATTATTATTAATAATAATAATAATAATAATAATAATAATAAGAAGAATTTTCAGAAATGTCCTTATTATTATTTATTACATTATTATATATGTATGCCTACAACTACTGCTTCAGGCTAAATAACATTTTACTTAATATTTCCAATGTCGTTATAATTTTAGCAACGTGTTTTTATGAGCTCAATTCAGAGAGCAAAAGAGAAAGGAAGAGAAAGAGAGAAAAAAAGAGAGGGCTGGCTGATCACGTGTCCTGAACACATTTCCCTGTGGACCTGTATTGCTCTTGCACGGGTTTCCCCCTTTTCTTTGATTTACTTGAGAAGAACAAGTCCAGATTCAATAGAATACGTTGCTTGGGATTTGTAGTTATTAAAGGAATTATTTCTGATCCTGACTGTTCTTATGTTTTAATATATTGACAGTGGAAAATGTATTGGAAATATATGATCTGACATTGTATGTATATGTTCCAAGCAAACCTATTCGAGTTACCTCGACTGTTTTATCAAGAATAAATTTAAACTTTGTTAATTAAATTATCTTATCATATTCTGAAACCGCCCCATTAAGTATAACATTTTTTTTAAAATCTACTTATTCTGGATTATGGTAAAATAATACTGTAACCTAAAAAGATGGAGCTACACCTCACAACACTAAAAATAATGAATCTTTAGATTTATCCTCGTGATTTCCACCATTTTTGTCGCCAGGCACGGACCTTAAATATTTTTAATAGTATCCTCTATGACTTTCTATAGTCACAGGCTACATAGATATTTAAGCATTTCTTAGTTATCATTTGGTTTATACTAGGATTCATGCATGTTCGTTGGACAACGATTGTAGATTTGTATTTAACACAGATATTTGTTGACTAAAACAGCCTTTTATCAGCATGATATCGAAATCAAAGCTCCCTCCATCCCTCGCTGAATGGTATGACCCGTTTCCATGGAAACCTAGTTGGATAGCCGATTTGAACGATGGTGTTAAGTTTATCATTTTTATCGAACGTTAATATGGCAACGAATCTAAGGCGCCAAGAAAATACAGGTTATTATTTTTTTCTGACTTGTTATGGGATGTGATTAAGGTTCGATGCAGTGTGGATTTATGGATGTATGTGGATTTATTCGCAGATACTGGGACAATTTCCACGCGTGTGCCACTACAGCTCTGGCAGACTGTCAGGAGGGGGCCACGGAGCTGTGGGAGAAACTGAAGAAGGAGTCCAGGAGTCTGAAGTTTCAGGGCAGTTTGTTTGAACTGTGTGGTGGAGGCAACGGTGCGATCACACCATCAGCCTCTCCACCCGGGATCACCCTGCTGCTCAGCTCCCTCTCTGCTCTAATCCAATGGCTTCAGTTTTAGCTACGCCAACGTAGAAGGAAAATCAAAAAAGAGACACTCTTAGTAAAGAAGAAAAGAAGAATACGGAAAACCCTTAACAACACAAAAGAAATCAACGAACGAGTGCTAGATCACCATGACCATACGAATCGAAATCGAAAAGAAATACTGGCCGAACGACACGACGATGAAACCCATCCACCAAACTGGATTTATAACCCGCTTCATCTGAAGACGACTACACGATGTTGCTAGAGACATTGGCAATAAAGCGTCTTCAGGGAATATAGTCCACCACATCTGCCTGACCTGAAAATCGACGTTCATCAAATATTTAACAGATGTCGATTTAAAGTCATTTTCGATGCTCAGTTGTGGAGTTACATTAGCGCCTGCAACGAAAAAAACATATTACTGTTGGCCTAAAGTGTAATCTATCATGCATAGAGAAATCAGAATTCAGGCACGCGAACATCAGTGAAATTTACGTCCACTGAAATCTCTTTCCACGAGGCACAAATCCGTATTCCTTCTCTTTTATTTACCAATTTTGTGATTTTGAGTTGCCAAATTTATAACGCCAAGATTTGATGCGACGTGTAGAAATGTGTTGGACCGATGCTAATTCATCACACGTAAAGATACGATATAAACCTTCAAAAAAAGAATATCATAGAGTCGAGATAATATTAATAATAAAAAAAACCTCAGGAATGAATTTAGGCATGCAAAGGAATGGCAAAGTCAACGATACTAACGACACGCCGCTGAATCCCAGTCAGTCAGGGGCGTCGAAGTTCCGCTGACTCAGCAAATATTGGCGGGTTTAGCATCGCTGATTTAGCCGACCCTTTATTTAGTGATAGGATGTTCTGTGTAGGTAGGAACCGAGGCAATTGATGTTTAAGTGAGAAATGTAGCGAGAACAAAACTGGTGAACGAAATGACTGTTGTCATTCTTTATCTTAATGTTATCCATTCCAGACTTTAGCCTATTTAGTCGATGGAAGCAGATCATGTCTTCGTTTGTTTGTTATTTATTGGGCGATTCGTTGACGTTTGGGTGGGGCATGTGTGGAAATGGTTGTCCTCTGAACAATATAATCTTAAAAAACGCTCAAAACTGCATTTTTTGGAACCGAATTGGACCCAGCACTCGATTCCACTATAGCCTTTAGGCTACTGATCAGTATTTATAGGTCTAATAGATATTAGCACTTAACGTGGCGACCATTCGACGTGATTTATTTCTTTTCTTTGGTTATTTTTTGTTTTATTTATAGTAGGCAACGTGTACTCTGAAGTTTAATATATTTACGATAAAGTGCACTATATTATATTTCGTCATTTATATTAATATTAAGCATTTGGGAGAACTCCCAATGCAGACGTTACATACAACATTCCATTTGCAGGTTCGTATCCTATAGCTGCTATAAGAGGGCGATGAGGGGGTACCATCTGGGGCACGTGCACATTATTTTGTACTCAACGCATACACTCCGGTCTTAGAAAATATTTCTTTCTAGCACTTTAATGGGTTCTTTGGTGTGTCCTAGCTACAGAAAAGAGAACCTTACAAGATGCAGTTCTATAAAGCCTGATTATTAGCTCATTTTTTGATCTGGTATTGTTCGTTCTCACAAATTAGCGTACCTAGTGTGTTCGATTCAATTAAACCAATTGGAATATATGTATCAATTTTAGTGTAATTGATTTGTATCTGTGGTTCTATACATTCGAACGTCTGAAAAACCAATGGGTGGCTCTTAGGACAATGGTCTTGACAGTTAATCTTGGCATGGAACAGCACAACGCTATTCTTTTTCGACGAACTCACAAACGAAACTATTTTCTTTCCCGCAAATAAACCAATGAAGGATAATTTATAAGTAGGTTATTTGATATCAAATAGTGCAGTATTATGGGGACAGTCTAAGGTGTAAATGGCTTAATGTATTAAAATAGTAACCTAGAAGTAGACCAAACATCACTCATTTATTACTCTTTGTTAGTACCCTGTACTACTATAATTCTGAACTTGTACTTCAAAAGGAACGTAATTATTTTCACGTTGTCCTCCAATTCAAACCCAATTGGCTTAACGTAAAAATGATTATTTTCCTTTTGAAGTAGAGGTTCATATTTACAATAGTGAAGAGTACTAATGAAAAGTAATAAATCAGAAAACTTTGAAAACATTTTTTTTTCTAGGTTACTGTTCAACCAGACTGTCCCCTATTATGCAGTTTTGGGTCGTAGCCCTCTTAGGCCTCTCCTGAACCCCACTAAAGTCAGACAACGTGGAGAAGTTATTTAGGTTAAAAAGTTGCCAAGGCACTTTGTTTCACTGCCTTCAGAAATGTGTATTTGATTTGTCGTTTTGTTTGCTTTGTTTATTCAGGGGGTGTTGTATATGAAAATGAGTACGAATGATTTAAAAACATATTTAAAAAAAAGCATATACGAGATGAATTATGTGACGGACGTTTGAGATAAACAGAGCTAGTTTAACTGAAAAAGGTTTTAAGACAGATTGATATAATGGAATATACGGTTGCTAATAAAAGGCATAAAAGTATTGAATAAACGAATCAATGTTTGGAAATGTAGTGTGGTATATTCCCTTGAACTATGAATATCGTATTCGTGTTGCACTATATAATGCGTCATATCCGGAGGGAGGAATTTCACCTAATCATATATTCAAGGGTGAAAAAATACTGCCTGTCCCTCAGGGCAAATAATGTCAGTGTGCACGTTGGCCTTGTCTGGGTTCGCTTCTGCAGTGAACAAACAACTGTTTGGGTTTTTTTATTGTCTGTAAAACCACTGTCCATTGTTCCTTAAAAACATAACTATTTATTAACTTCTGTAGCTTTAAAGGTAAATTAGAAATTTTCTCTACTTTTAAAAATATCATGTGGCTGGGTTGTTGCTTATTTATTACAACTAAACAACTAGTAAACAAAAGAAGAAACGACTTTAAAAAACAGGAAAAAATAGACTTGTATTTTTGTAATTAATTTGACTGTAAAACCACTTCTATGACAATAATAATAATAATAATAATAATAATAATAATAACAACAACAACAACTGTGGTCATCATCATCAACAATAATATTAATAATTAAACAATTTGACTTCTTTTCAGTTTTGGTTATTTTTTAAAAGGATTGCCATTTTTGCAGATTGCTATGATAATTATTGTATGTAGGTTAGACCCAGCACAGGTTGTGTGTGGGGGAGGAAGCATTATTCATTATTAATAAAGCAGCCACTGTGCACTTCATTATGGGCTTTTCACTATCGTAGAAGGAAGCAAGAGTAAAATATTAAATATCACCCAGTAACTACGTTTTCCGTGTATTTATAATCCCACAGACCGATATAGACTGTAGATAGATTCTTGTAGTCTATATTAACCTACATTAAATTAGGTATTAAACATGGCACTATAACAAAAAATATATAAGCAGCCTATAGTATAAGTGGTTTCAAGAAACGACGGCAGAAAACGTATTTAATTCTCGATATTTGGCGATTTTTAAACATCATTTTGGTCTGATTGAGTGATGTCATGGTTCGATAAACGATAAGCTGACAGTTTGAAATGATAAATAAAATATGAGCGCATGGGCTTTCACAATAAATTATTAATATACCATCTCTGTAAATCGGGGCTACATAGAATAATGCCAACAGACGGCAAAGGAAACCAGAGACAAACAATGAGAAATAATATATACTACATTATATACATGAACGAGTATCCTAAAATAACAATTAAACATTAAGAATGAAAAATGAATTAGGTCTTATTAATGCTCTGATTGCTATTTCGAAACATATAATATTATTATGTATATCATAATAGAAATCCAGCTAAGGATTTCAAGTTGACAACATATTTGTAAAAGAGCTAATACAATAAAGCAATAAAACTAAATATTAGTTAAAAATAAATATATATATATTAGACATTTTGTCCGGTATATAAGTGACACGGGCTTCATTTAAAGGCTTTATATTTTCAGACGTTGTTTAAAATTCGCCTTGCAGCCAGAAGAAGAGATTGAGCGCTACAGCAACATTTTTGGAAAGAATGAGTAAAATCACATGTAATAACCTAATCTTGAAGTTTAGGGTTGGTTTATAGGATTTTGTTTAAAATGCAAACACTCATAAAGTTAAATTAGGCGAAGTTGCATAGCATCTAACTTAGAGAAAGGTCACATATTTAAAGCAATATTAGAGAATTAATGCAAAACACAAACAGGACTAAAATTTTGAATAGTTTAACGCTAGTAGCTTATTGAGTTTCAGTGGATCTAAAATAGTACCATCTGCAATTTGGTGTCAACTGGCTGTAAATCTGGTTTTGCACTGTTAAGCATTACACTGTCTGAAATAATGAAACTGTAGTACAATTTTATGCCCTATGCAACAAATTACAGTGCCCCATCCATAGGGTTTGTTATTGGGGCAAATGCTACATATACACTGACCAGGCACTTTATTAAAAGATTACTGACGAAAGATTAAAAGATGACTAACACAAACTGTGCAGCAATAGATGACCTTTTGTCTCTGATGTTACATCTACAAGGTTAAGCAATGAGGTGGATGTGTTTAATAGAGCGTACATTGAGGGATATAGGGTTTAAATACTCATTGCTGTCTCTGAACCAACACTACCACTATCCCATCAGTGTCACTGCAGTTCTGAGAATCCTTCACCACCCTAACAATACCTGCTCTCTGCGGTTCATGATCATCAGAGAACAGAGTAAAGGGGACTAACAAAATATGTAGACAATCAGATGGACTACAGAATGTAATTATAGAACTGCAAAGTCTGGCAATATGTTCAGTTGAGTTAATGTTACAGACAGTTAGTATGCAAACATGGTGGTGTACCTAAAAAATAGCTGGCGAGTGTATGTTCTTAGTGTAATTAAAAGTAACCTAGAAACATGATGTTTGGGTCTGAAGAACAGCTAATACAACACCCCTGTAGCAAACGAGGGTCAAGGGCCATGCCCATATGGGCAACTTTTAAGTGGATAGAAAGTTTAAAGCCCCAATTTTTAGGATACTAGCCATTGGCATATACATAGACAGGTAAAGCTACTGCATATCTCATCTCTTATTATCGTCTGCTTAATTTTATACTAGGGTCATGGGGTGGGGGAGAACATTTTGGATGCTGGGCAGATACACCCAGGACAGGAGGCCAATCCATCGCTGCGCACAAACACTTACACAGGCACACATACTCACAATATGAGGGCAATTTAGATAGAGGCGATTTAGAACAGCCAGTTGATAAAGCAATAAAGTGATTTATTTTGCCTACCGTACTTACACACAGACAAATTTGTCCTTCCCATTTAACCCATCTGTGAGCACACATGCCTGGAGCATTTGATAGCCTTGTGTACGATGTCCTGGAGGCAATTAGACCTAGGTGCCTTGTTAAAAGACACTTCAGCCTTAGTACTTAGTAGAACCAGGGATGGCATGGCTAGTTCCTTAATCACAAGTTTACAGCTGTCCCAGTTCATATGGAATCCATGTTTTTGAACTGTGGGAGAAAACCGGAAAACCTAGAGGAAACCCCCACAGACACAGGGAGAACACGAAAACTCCACCCAGATTGGGATTTTAACCTGGAGCCGTAGCGCTGAGATATGAACATGCTAAGAACTATGCCACCGTTAAGGTATATTGTAAGAAACAATAAAAACCTTAAAGATACAAGGATGTACTTGCTATTCTAAGATTGTACAGTGTTGCTGTTTTTCAGGTTTTTCTTAACAAGTTGGTCAGTGAAATACAGCATCACAGTAAAGTTCAGGGTTAAAAAAATATCTGGAGTGAAATGTTAGATTTGAATATGCTCCCTATGAGCATGTGTTCTTTAAAATGATCATTTAAACAGAAGGGACTGAACATTTGTATAAAACTGGGCTCAAAACAAGGCTTCATTACAGACTCAAACAGGTTCTTTTGATTTAGCCAATTGAAAAAAATGGATCTGGCACTTTTGTTTTAGAAAATGGCACTAGTTTCCTGCATCTTAATCTAGACTACACACTTCATATTGTTTCCTGTATGTCTCAGATGGCAGACAAAATGCCTCCAGCGAAAACATGACTGATTTGATAAACTTTACTTTGCATATTTGGAGCTCTCACAGTAGAGAAGTCATAACTATGATTAATCAGCCATCACTGCTGAGCTTTGTGGGAGAAAGACACACACCATGCCCACCCTTTACAGAAATCTCAGTACATTGCCAGAAGCCTGAGGACTTTGCTAATTACTTTATTACATTAGGCCCTCAGCAGATAAATGAACAAATCAATCAAATTCCAATCAGTGGCACACCTTTTAATAGTGTGTGGCACGGTTACATTTCATATGGTGTAGTACTGGACAGCTTGGTAATAAGATGTAATTAGTGCGTTGAATGAATGCTCTTTGTGTCAGTTTGCCATAGTTGCAGAACCAACTCGCACAAGTTCACAAAAAATGGAATTCGATGCCCCTACACCCGTACCTGTCCTGTACATTCACATGGTTTTCTCGTGAACAATCAAATCTATTGGCAGAAAAGTGAGAGCAGGTGATAAATAATCAAGAATACATATGTATAAGGCAGGATGTCTCAGTGGATAGGGTATTAGTCATCTGTCTGAAGGAAGAAACCCAGAGTCTATCAAGCCTGACAATTTTGCTTAAATCATTGCTTAAGGGGTTCTGTATCATAACTGACCCAGTTTTTTAACCTCAACCATCATGTTTGAATTCTTTACTAAATAAGTTAGATTATTTTCTGAAAGCTTTTATCCAACGCTACTTATGAGCAGTTAAGGGTTTGGCTAAGGGCCCACATGGTCTGAACCTCCAATCTTTAGACTAACAACCCAACACCTTAACCACTGAGCTACCATTGCACAGGCATATAAGTAGACATGTAAAGCTATATAATAGTTGATGAGATTTCATGTCATTATCTTCATGTCATTAGTTAATTCTGTACTAGGGACTAGGATTAAGTGGGGGGGGGGGGGTTCAGTGGACAAGGTGCCCATCCATTGCTGGGTCCACACGCATACAGACACTATATAGGGGTCATTTAGATAGTGGAAATTTAGAGCAGCCAGTTCACTTTGAATTCATCATTTTTAGACTGTGGGAGAAAACTGGAGAATCCAGCGAAAATCCTTGGGGACACAGGAAGGCATGGAAACCACCCAGGTCACGATTCACACCTGGATCCCCAGCGCTGAGAGGCAAATTTGCTAACCACTAAGCCATAAACATATCTATTTAGATATATTTATTTATACATTATCTTCTGCTTAATTCTTTACTAGGGTCACAGGGGGGTTCCCCATGTCCATCAAGAGGAGAAGGTTTTGGGGAACTGAGCAGATACACCCAGGACAATCACTGGGCACACTAAATTTAGCATTAAATTTAAATTAATTTCAGGTTTTTGGAGTCTGGGAGAAAACCGGAGAACCCAGTGGAAACCTGGGTGGAAACGTGGACATGGGGAGAACATGGAAACACCACCCAGATTGAGATTTGAATCTGGAATCCCCAGCGCTAAGAGGCGAATGTGCTAATAATAATCAACTATGCTGTCCCTATTTAGGTATATTGTTTTTTTAAATAATAATATCCCATATCAAACGTTATGTACTGTAAACCAGGTGTGTCAAACTCAATTGCACCGAGGGCCAAAATTCAAAACAGACTTTAGGCCGCGGGCAAAACAGGATAAACATTTATTGAACTCACTAAATGTAAATGTTTTCTGAACATGAATAGAAATAAAAACAGTCAGGAATGTTATTCCACAAAAAAATAAACTTCAGATTTATATAACTTGAAATACTTTGCACTCTATAAAACACCTTTTGTCAAAATTATAAAAGTTACAACTATAAACCTGCTGCAATAAAACATGAAAAAAAATGATGCTTTTCCACAAAAGTAAAAATAACAAATAAAAACATTTGTTTTTTTTATGAAAACATTCTTTTCATAATGAAAGGCATGGAAAACAACAGCTTGCAACAGCGGTCACGCTAATGATGAAACAGGAGCGCTTTAATAATGTCATCAGCGTCAAAACAACAGAAGGGCCTTATGGGATTTGTAGTATTAGCGGTAAATGCGCTATGGCGCCGTGGCGCCAGCGCTCTAAAATAGTGTCGGGCCAGCTCCAATAGTAATTTTATATTGCCTCGCAGCCCAAATATAATCATACTGCAGGCCAAATTTGGCCCGTGGGCCAGGGTTTGACACCCATGCTGTAAACCACTAATAAAGTCTGTTAGTGATAAAGAGGTATATATATATATATATATATATATATATATATATATATATATATATATATATATATATATATATATATATATATATATATATATATATATATATATATATATATATATATATCCCCCCCCCCCCCCCCCCCCCCCCCCCCCCCCCCCCCCCCCCCCCCCCCCCCCCCCCCCCCCCCCCCCCCCCCCCCCCCCCCCCCCCCCCCCCCCCCCCCTTCCTCCCACAGTACAAAAACATGGATCAAGGACGATTTAATTCTACAAATTGCCCCATATAGAGTGTGTTGACCTGGGTGTATCTGGCCAGTGCCCGAAACATTCTCCCCTGGATGAGCCCCCCCCCTCCCCCCCATATATATATACATGGATCGTTCTGCCACTTGAAGAAACTTCACTTTGGGACATGTCTCAAATTTGGGACATGTCTTAGGTTTCAAATTAAGGTGTTTCAAATTATATAAATTCAAGGTTCTCTAATAAACACAGAAAAATACCCAAACATTTTTTTTTTCCCTTCAGACAAACCACACTTCAATCTAATAAGTGGAAAACTACACTTAGGATAAATAGGACTTTAATATTTTAGTGGAGATGCAACCTCTTTTCAAAAATGCTAAAAATAGAAAGACAGGGATTTCAAGTTCCATTGCTCATGCAAACTCATGTTTTTTTATAAGTGTTGACCCAGTTTTTTCCTCAGAGCTTTTATGACAATGTAAGATTGCTAAAAAAGATGCTGTTGTTCTAATACAAAAATACAAATAGTCATTTCCCTCATACTCTGACCAAATGGAAGCAGATGTTGCTTTTAATTTATCAGCTCTAAGCAAAACCAAAATGTCTAGTTCTGCATAATGTTCAAAAGATTCAGCCACCGTGCTTATTCCGGAGTCATTCGCTTTCTTTGTTTGGTGTTACAGTACAATCATCAGAATTCAGTTAAGACGTGCGCTTCAGTTTTTATTGATCAAAGCAATATTTACATGATTGCCCTGGGATGGATTGGCACCCTGTCCTGGGTGTATATGCCCAGCGCTCGAATCATTCTCCTTGGAATGGGTATGGGGAACCCCTGCCGTGACCCTAGTAGAGGATTAAGCAGAAGTAAGTGAATGAATTACTGAAGATTTACATGATAGGACCAAACATTTTTATATACTGTCATAATCAGACTGAGGGTAGCAAGAATTCATCAAAGGACATAATTTTCAAAACTTTGTGGACATGCCTTATATTTGGTGCTAAATGTGAGTTCCACAGATTTGTGATGAGTTGGTACTGATTAAGAATACCTCCATGCACAAATGATTTAACTTCTGCAATTGGACACCACTGGTGTGAATTTTAAAACCAAATACCAGCCAAAGCTTTCAAGTCAGTATTATTTTCTGACACTGCATAAAGTATTTTGGACGGGGGACAGTTGTCTCACCAACCAAATTCTAAATTTGACAGAAAGAAATTTTAAAGGAAGGGAAATAATTATTTCATATTATCACATTGCTTATATTCTTACATTACATGAAATTATTTCATAGTCGCTTTTATTTAAAACAACCTACAACGAGGGTGTGGTAGCTCAGTGGTTTGTGTGTTGGGCTATCAATCAGAAGGTTGTGGGTGTAAATCCCAGGTCCACTTAAGTTACCAAAGTGGGTCTTTGAGCAAGACCCTTAACCCTTATGGCTCCAGGGCTCCATGGCTCCACTTTGGTTGAGATCAGCACACAGAGTTGATTATTCAGCCGCCCAGAACAATGAATGTAAAAGGCCTTGCTTACAGAGATACATTGGTCACTTTAGTAAAACTGGGATTTGATCCCATAACCTTCAGATTGATAGTGCTTAATACCTTAACCACTAAGCTACAACACCCATTTAGTTACAGTTGATGTTATATTTGATATATTATATCTATTTTGCTAAAATAGCTTTAACACTTTTTTTAAATTTAGCTTTTCCACTCATTTTCTACGTTGAACTTTGAGGTTAACCTGACCTACTGATATTACAAGAACTTGACCTACTGATATCACTTTCACTGCATCCAACTTCTTATCTGACTTATAAAGTTACACAGTGTGAACAAATCTTATTAAGGGGGTTTTCTACCAAACCGGCAAATACATATTCACTCATCAATGTTTTATTTATTCCAAGATTTGTTTTAGTTCACTTCAACATCATGGAGTATTTTGTTAGCTCTACAGCATACAATTTAAATGAAAATCTATTTTCATTTGAAGTTCCAGGGCAACAAAACAAGAAAAACAACATGGGGTAAATATGTCTGCGAGCCATTGGGACACACAGTCTTGTGCTTGATGCATTGAATGATGATGGAAGAGCAATGGCTTAAGTTGTTGAAGCTGATCCCTGATCCTGACCTGAAAGAATTTTTTCGGGTTTTATTGAAACATCACAAACAGTCTGATCAACATGCATAACCTTGCTCTACTTCAGGTTTCTGCTACTGTTTTCTACCTTACATGGAAGAGGTTCAATTGCACTGCTTAATGCTCAGCCACTTGTTATGCAAAGGGAAACCATCTGACATGATCAAGTCTGACATTGAATTTTATGAAGGATCTATAATCGTTGCATGCACTGTGGGGTTTAGGGCATTAGGTCAGGCTGTATTGCTTCATTCTGTTTCAGTAGGGGGACAAAATCCCACTTCTTTTAGGGCTCTCTGTGGCTGAACGTTTAGAAAATTAAGGAACTAAGTTCTCATTTAATCAAGGCACTTGCAGCTGTCACCAGTCATACCTGACAAATAGGACTATAAGTATTGTAGTTCACAACAACGAGCAAGCCCTTGAGTGGTTCTACTGTAAGATAGTAGGCAATTGTGATCTCAGTCTGATTGAACAACACACTCTTTATTTATTTTTTTAAAAACCAAACCACTAGAGTTATTAATAATGCACACTAAACATATTAATATTGTTTTCTTATTGCATAAGTTCATTAACAGGTCACCTTTACTGTAATAAAGAGACTCAGAAACAGTGTCCTTTTACTTTTCACCTGACAAAAAAATCTTGGTGACCTACAGAAAGTAATTATATTAAAAGCCAGTTACTCCCACATGCACTGCTTGGCCAAATCACAAGTCACACCCTGTAATGCATTTTAGATTATGGCAGAAATTCACAGCGGCTTTGTTTTGACAACTTAATGCAATGTCACAAATGTCACATTGTTTAATTTGTCAGGTTCACTCTCTTTATAGATGCACTTTGTAGTTCTACAATTACAGACTGTAGTCGATCTGTTTCTCTACATCAGGGGTCACCAATCTTTTTGAAAATGAGAGCTTCTTTAAGGTAACCGAGTAACATTTGCATAGTTTGTTTTTATTGATATATATATATATATATATATATATATATATATATATATATATATATATATACACACTATTATATTCATATTATATTATAGCATTCGCCGCTCAGCACTAGAGATTCCTGGTTCGAATCCCAATCTGGGTGGAGTTTCCATGTGCTCCCCGTTTCCTCGTTGGTTTCCTCCCACAGTCCAAAAACATGGATCAAGGTCAATTGAATTCTCCAAATTACCCCATATAGAGTGTGTCTGTGTGAGTAAGTGTGTGCCCAGCGATAGATTGGTGCCTGTCCTGGGTGTATCTGCCCAGCGCCCAAAACGGCCTAGATGGGCATGGGGAACCCCCTGCGACCCTAGTAGAGGGTAAAGTGTAAGGTAATGGATGGATATATATAATATTCATATGTGTAAACAGACTAATCACATGTAAATCAATTTCACATCAACATAATCAATAATAATCAAAAGTAAATATATATACAATGTTGAAAGTTTGTGTTTGTGTGAGAGTGTTTCCGATTCCACATCGTTGCTTCAAATACTACGAAATTTGACAAACATAAGCTTTGGGATCCTGTGGAGCTTTATATACTTTTTTAAAACCACTAAGAAGCAACTTAAAGGGCTTTATTTTAGCGATCTTTAGCTAGCCGTCAACTGCACACCTCGCAGCTTAATTAATGGTATTAGTGTGTCTTTGCTATCTTGAAGTCCTGATTCTTGCGTTTCTTGCCATTCTATTCAAGATCCTGATGTTGTCTGTCTTTGTTGAATTTTAATTTTAACAATTACATGTAATTTAACATTTACAGCATTTGCAGGATATATCATCAGAAGCCCAGGCATAGCCAGGCCATCGCTATTTATTCTTTTCATAGCAGTTTAACAAACCACCTCTATGTCAGTGTCATTGCAGTGTTGAGAAATACTCACCACCATAATATTACTTGCTCTAAAATGATCCAAATGGTCCAATAATGGGAGGGTCCAATGAAGGGTTCCTGAGGGCATTAGAGAATCAAGTAAAGATAAGCAGATAAAAATATGGACTACAGTCTAAAATTGCAGAACCTGGTGCACCTGGTAAGTGATGCTGAAAATGGTTCTTTTATTCAAAGGACGGCATGGTTGGCATGCACGCCTTTCAGCACTGGGGATCCAGGTTCGAATCCTGATCTGGGTGCAGTTTTCATGTTTTCTTCGGTTTCCTACCACAGTCTAAAAACATAGATATAAGTTAAATCAGTGGCTCTGAATGGTCCAATACTATATAGTGTGTATGAGTGAGCGATTGTGTCCTGGGTGTATTTGCTCAGCGCTCCATACGTCCTTTCCTGGGTGGGCAAGGGTACCCTCCCCCCAACCTTAGTATGGGATTAAGCAGAGGATAATTATGTAGATGAGAGTGATTTATGATATTTATTGTTTTTTTTCTGGACTGCTACAAAATAAATATCTGCAGATATTCTTTCAACTGGAATTTCAAGAAAAAGGAAATGTTTAACAGGGAATTCAGTCATCCAGTCTATATCTAATCGCAGCAGCCTAAGCACTTTTACTGAGACCCACAGAGAAATAGATAAATAAAGCCCTTTGATATATTTTAAGTTTTTAAAAAAGAATTTTGAATGTAAGGATTTTTTAAAAATGGATAAGAAAGAATAAAAAAATAAGACTGATGAGTAGTGACTGAAGGCTAAAAAATAAGAAAGACAGAGAACAGAAAACAAGGTACCACTGTAAGGCAGGTAGTGAGAAAGCAAAGAACCAGAAAACTGTAAAATTTCATAAAACTTTGAACATGAGAGATAACGGGAAGAGGAAGTGAGAGGAAGGCAATCTAATAGCTCGAACCTCAGGTTCCTCTGCCATTAAAAGCTCTACAATAATATTAGCATTGATTTTTTTTTTCTTGTGCACAGCTGCCATTGATCACCTGCACCATATGACTTACATCAAACCCCACCTACTAAAATCCCACAAAACTTATGCTGGCTACCTTGGGCAAAGAAGAAGAGATTTTCTAAAAGAAAATAATTTTAACTTTGAACTTAAGTAATAATCTTTACATGGACAAAATTATTTATGGACAACCTGGACATCCTTGTATGAAAAAAGCCTATCAAGGACAACGACGGTAAAAGGCCCTGTCTCATGATTGTGTCCCAGTGGTCGGTACATAGGAGAGATTTTGAGACATTGACTGGAACACACCACTTAATTTTTAAATTCAGTTCCTGGTCATACATCCTAGTAATACATACAATAATATGCTTTTTACCTTTAATAACAATTTGGGGAGGGCCACTTTTCTGTTACAGCATGGTTGGATCAGTTTGGTGTGAAAAGAATTTATGAACACTGCATAAACTATTATAGAATTCCAGTTCAAGCTCAAGTTTAAATTACATTTTTTTAAATTTATATAGTTCTTTTTACAACAGTACATTGTCACAAAGCAGCTTTACAGTGTTCATTGTTTAAACCCACAAAATCAGGTCTAAGCAACAGTGGCAAGAAAAAAACTCCCTGTTAAGTTGTTTTTGATAAAAAAAAAACTTTGAAGAACAAAGGCTCATTGAGGGGGACATCCTCCTTGAGCGGCTGGACAGCATTAACAGTGCAGGACAGCCATGTACGGATTGTGTAAATATGGACAAGTGTCCATATTTAAAGACTGGAAGTGAAAGTTTCTGTCTCAGGTCAAATATTTTAGTTAAAGAAATTAGTACAAGAAACCAATGTGGCATAGTAATGCATTGGTTAAAGTTTTTTTTAATTAGCATGTTCCTCCCATGTATGCATAGTTTCCAGCCACAGTTCAAAAACTTTTCACATGTATGTACTTTTCACCAAGTTTCCAACTCCCTCGCTCTTTTCTTTGCAGTTTTGCAGAGTCAGCAAGGAGTTGTGGAGATTTCCTTACATGGGGACATCCTTATTAAAGATTCCTCAGCCATTTGAAGAAAAATTCCTTTGTCAGTTGAAAGCACTGCCAGGTAAACTAGTCTGTCTCTGCAAACTGCCATACACTGCTTTCTAAAAATACCTGCCCTAAATGTACAAAACTCAGTTGAGATACACAGGAGCAAGAATTTCAGCTCATATCAGTCAAGGAAAAGGCAGAACTCATTTCTATGTTTTTCTGGGGGGAAAAGGTTATTCGTTTAGAGCAATAACGCTTAAAGACATAGACATAGAAAATACTTGTTTATGAATTTTACAGGTATGAGCAACTCAGAAACTCATTCATTGTCTTCCACTTTATCCTATATTAGGGTTGCAGGGGGCCACCATGACAATCCAGGGGAGCACATTTCTGGCACTGGGCAGACTTCGGGCGCCAGGCCCAGGACTGGAGGCCAAGTTATTGCTAGGCACACTTGCTCACACAGACACACACGCTACAAGGGGCAATTTAGAGCATTCAATTTACCTTGAATCCATGTACCTAGAATCCAGGACTGTGGAAATAAAATTGGGCACAGGGAGAATGTGGAACCTCCAGATTGGGATTTAAACAAGGATTTCTAGCGCTGAGAGGCAAACGTGCTAACCACTAAGCCACATGGCACCCTGTATGAGCATCTGTAAACTAAAAATCCATAAGCTATACAAATAAATGTGAACAAACACTACACTAAAGTTTAAAGCCAAAAAAAATCTAGAAAAATCACCAGAACTTTTAACATCAACACAATGAATGAAAATGAAATGAACGAAACAATAATCGTCATAAATGTGCTTAAAAATGATATTTTGAATGTTAAACACTTTTAAAAAGGAAAGCACATCCTTGTATCTCAAATGGTATACTCTATTTTCCTTTAGCACCTTGGCTTAATTTAAAGTGATTTGTGAGCAACCTCAAAATACTCCTATTGTATCCATATTTTGATAGCATTATGTATAATGCATAATGGCGGTGTTATGCAATGCAATGGCGGTTTTATGCTAAATTCATTAAAGTGCTTACCACCATACAACTATAACCCAATATTTAAAAAGAAACGAAATATCTCAGTGCTTTTTAGGGACAGTTTGGAGTTATTGAGTAGTAGTCCTTAAGAAATCTATTTATATAGGGGAATTAAACAACATAAATTACAGTTATAATAAAAGAGGCAATTATACGGGAGGTTGGTAATAATTTACTCTAAAGATATTAAAATAGTTGCCAAGTTTATTTAACCATTTCTTAACCTCTCTTGAAGTAATAATTTAATACCTGTTTGAAATTTTCAGTATATGATAATTTATAAAATACTAGTAATGGACTTTAAAGCTAATAGTAATTACAAACGCTAATTACAAACAAACAAAAGGCTAACAATTTGGTAATTAGGAAATTACAACATAAATAATATGGGATTTATTTGTCAGTACATGTCTAACTGCACTGTATTACCTTAAAATAGCAGAAAAACAACTTTATAATTGAGGTGTAAGCAAATATGTGCATGTCAATACATTACAGAGAGATAATTTTATTTCACCTTGACATGTTTCAGTCAAGGCGGCACGGTGGCTTAGTGGTTAGCACGTTCGCCTCTCAGCGCTAGGGATTCCCGGTTCGAATCCCTATCTGGGTGGAGTTTCCATGTTCTCCCCATGTCTGCGTGGGTTTCCTCCAGGTTCTCTGGTTTCCTCCCACAGTCCAAAAACATGGATCAAGTTAATTGAATTCTCAAAATTGCCCCATATAGAGTGTGTCTGTGTGAGTGAGTGTGTGCCCAGCGATGGATTGGCGCCCTGTCCTGGGTCTACCTGCCCAGCACCCGAGACGTTCTCCCCTGGATGGGAATGGGAAACCCCATAATAGAGGATAAAGCGGGAGATTAACTTTTAAACTTAAGTTTTATTTTTTATCTGTATGTGAAATACTACCACCAGCCATTTACTACTCCCATATTTAGTTAATATTTAGTTGTAATTACATTTTACCTACAAAGTACATTCTTTTGTTTATTATATGTAATTTATGATGAACTTATCCTGTAAACAAAGTGCAGTTAAGCATGTGCTAACTTTATAATTACTCTTTACTTAAGCTTTATTGAACGGTTTCTACACCTTAATTACCAAATATTTCACCTGTTCTTTCAAGGGAATTACACAGTAATTAGCAGGTCACACAGTTCAGTTAAACAAATACTGACCCTGTAATTACACATAACTAATGTTGTACTTAAACTTTTACACCTTAATTATCTAATTGTTAGCTGGTTGATTCTAGAAAATGACTCTGTAATTCGCTGCCTGCAATTCAGTGTTACTAAGTTTAAACATTTCTGTGTTGTCTAAAAATATTTATGTGACATCTCAAACCAAATATTGTATCAAGTGGTTTACAAGACATTGACTACCTTTTTAAAAATAAATTGGTTACACTTTACCTAAATCTGGTATTCATAATGCATTATTAACACATGTATAAAGCTTCATAAAGTACTCATATGACTTGTAATACTTGTCATATGCCTTTGTTAAAGTCCATAGAATACATAACCACACTCATTAAGTGTTATAAGAACATTCATTCATTCATTCATTATCTTCCGCTTATCCTCTATTAGGGTCGCGGTGGGGTTCCCCATGCCCATCCAGGGGAGAACGTCTTGGGCGCTGGGCAGATAGACCCAGGACAGGGCGCCAATCCATCGCTGGGCACACACTCACTCACACAGACACAATCTATAGGGGGCAATTTTTTTTTGAGAATTCAATTAACTTGATCCATGTTTTTGGACTGTGGGAGGAAACCGGAGAACCCGGAGGAAACCCACGCAGACACGGGGAGAACATGGAAACTCCACCCAGATGGGGATTCGAACCGGGAATCCCTAGCGCTGAAAGGCGAACGTGCTAACCACTTAGCCACCGTGCCGCCGTTATAAGAACATACTATGAGAAATTATAGTGACATATTGCATTAAAAGCTATATTTTTAAACTGTTCATCAACTTATTATAGAGACCATCGACATAAAGCCTTATAACATTTGTGTTTAATGAGTTCTTTTCTTGTAAATTACTTTATGTCTGTAAAAAGTGCTTATAAACTTTTATATGAATTTTTATGAATTCAAGTATTATCATTGATTACCTGAAGAGAGACAGCATACATAGCAGTACATAATAACTTATAAAAGCTCTTTACAGACTTTAAGTGTAATCATCTTTTTCTGTTTTAAGTAAGAATGTCTAAACATCCAAAGAATCATAAGTTGATGTGAAAAGTTCATATTATGATGCATTATGTCACTTTTGGTTATAAAGCCTTATGTCAAGTTGCTATAACAATTTATGACTATTATTATGAATATCTATGCACATTAACAAAGCCTTATAAGAAATGTTATAGAGCTTTATAAATACACTTATGCATTATGAATACCAGATTTATGTAAAGTGTTACCAATAATTTTTATTTTTTATTTATTTTATTTATTTATTTTTTACAATTTTTACTATCTTTTTTGGGTTCTCCAGTTTCCTCCCACAATCCAAAAACATGGGCACAAGTTGAATTGACTGCTCTACATTGTACATACAGTGTGCGTGTGTGTGTGTATGCCTAGCGATGTATTGGCGCTTTATCCTGGGTGTATCTGCCAAGCGCCCGAAACCTCCCCCTGCATAGGCATGGGCTTGGGCCCTCCCAACCCCTCCCCCCATTACCCTAGTAGTGGATTAAGCGGAAGATAATGTTTTTAATACATTTTACAGTATTTTTATATTTTTTACTAATGTAATGATACATGTGTTAATCAACGAAAGCACATTATAAGCACAAGTAAATTAATTTAAACAATGTTCTTGAGAATTTCAAGTTTAAGTTAAGTTCAAGTAATATATTTAGAGAGCACTTCTTAGAATAGTACATTGTCACAAAGCAGCTTTACAGTGTTGTAAGCCTTAAACCCCCAAAGAGCAAGCCAAAACGACAGTGGCAAGAAAAAACTTTCTGTTATGTTAATATTTTAAGCAAGAAACCTTGGGAGGACCAAGACTCAGTGAGGGACTCATCCTCCTTGAGTGGCTGGGCAGCATCAACAGTGACGTACAGCATTTCATTCATTCATTATCTTCCGCTTTATCCTATATTAGGGTTGCGGGGGGGGGGGGTGCCCATCCAGGGGAGAACGTTTCGGGTGCTGGGCTGATACACCCAGGACAGGGCGCCAATCCACGCACACATACACACTCTATATGGGGCAATTTTGAGAACTCAATTGATTTGATCCCTGTTTTCGGACTGTGGGAGGAAACCGGAGAACCCGGAGGAAACCAACGCGGCCACGGGGAGAACATGGAAACTCCACCCAGATGGGGATTCGAACCGGGAATCCCTAGTGCTGAGAGGAGAACATTCTAACCACTAAGCCACCGTACCGCCTGTACAGCATTTCAATATAAAACAAAGAAACAGAGAACAGAGAAACAGAGAAAGCCTATAGCACTGATGAGAGTGATGGTGATGAAATTCTGCCTCTGCTTAAAATAGTTTGTTTGATCCAGGACTTTGTTGACAAAATAGATTTCCCTCAGAGCTGAAGTGTGTGCGTATGATTCAGATAATGCTGTCCGAGGAAACAATATGTCCTGCTTTACGTTGTGTTTCTATGAGTTCGAGCAGTTCTGAAATATCACATGCCATGATCAATCATCATGATAAAACAAGCAAGTATCACCTAACCTCACCGCAAGTACGTAACCATAAAGACCTAACAGGACTGACAAGAAAAATGCATTAGCAGTGACAAGCCGTACAAAGAGAACCCAAACTGTAATTCCCTGCCATACGAACTAGCAGAAGAAGCAGGATTTAATGTTTGAACAAGATGAGACAGATTTGTAACAGCTGTTTGCAAGCCGAGCTTTTTTTTTTCCTTTCTGGAAACCTAATCGGACTGAAATCGAGCTGTATTTCTATGGCAACCGGTTCATAACGCCTCGCTGTCTCATATCTGGCTGAATGCCACGCCTGCTTTGCGAGCCCGTGTCTTGTAATTGTGTGCTCTAAACGGTCGATCCTCAGCTGTCTCTCGGTACTTTGCATTGGATAAACACTAGCTGTGAGTGCCAGTGCATGCTGCTTTACTCTCTATAGAGAGCAACTTGATTTCAATTAGAGAAATATGGCAATGCTTCACATGACTTTGTTACACCCCAGGAAAGGATTGACAAATGGTTCACTGTCGAGTGAATTCAGCATCTAAAGTAGAAGCATGCTTTTAATGCCAGTGTATGTTGATTGAGTCTGATTCCAGATATTCAGTGCTTTTCTCTTTAAGTGGGAAATGACATTTCGGTAACACATTCTACGAATTCCGTATGATTGCATTCACAAAGCTTTATAAAGTGCTCATAACGTCTTATAAAATTTGTCAGAAGCCTTTGTTAATGTACAGATATGTTTATAATCATTGTAATAAATTGTTATTACAATGTGACATAAGGCGGCAAGGGCGGCACGGTGGCTTAGTGGTTAGCACGTTCGCCTCTCAGCACTAGGGATTCCCGGTTCGAATCATACTCTTGTTAGAGTTTCCATGTTCGTGGGCACGTGGGTTTCCTCCGGGTTCTCCCGTTTCTTCCCACAGTCCAAAAACATGGATCAAGTCAATTGAGTTCTCCAAATTGCCCCATGTAGAGTGTGTATGCGTGCATGTCTGTGTGAGTGAGTGTGTGCCCAGTGTTAGATTAGCGCCCTGTCCTTGGTGTATCTGCCCAGCGCCCGAAACATTCTCCCCTGGATGGACATGCGGAACCCCCCCACGACCCTAATATAGGATAAAGCTAAAGATAATGGATGGAGGCGGCAAGGTGGCTTAATGGTAGCGGCAAGGTGACATTTACCTCTCAGCACTGGGGATTCCAATCTGGGTGGAGTTCCCATGTTCTCCATGTCCGTGTGAGTTCCCTCCGGGTTCTCCGTTTACCTCCCACAGTCCAAATACATGGATTCAACGTACCTTAAATGCTCTAAAATTGCCCCATATAGAGTGTGTCTGTGTGCCCAGTGATAGTTTATCATCCTGTCCTGGGTGTATCTGCTTAGCGCTCGAAATGTTCTCCCCTAAATGAGCACATGGAACCCTCCTGTGACCCTAGCAGAGGATTAAGTGGAAGCTAATAAATGCATGAAGGATTATGCGCTAAACCACGTCCTCTCAGGGCTGGGGTTTAGGTTCGAATCCCAATCTGGGTGGAGTTTCCATGTTTTCCCCGTGTCCGCGCAGGTTTCCTCTGGGTTCTCCAGTTTCCTTCCACAGTCCAAAAACATGCATTAAAGGTAAATTTGCTGTACTAAATTTCCCCCATAGTGTGTGTATGTTTGTCTGTCTGAATGTGTGGGTATATCTGCCAGCACCTGAAACATTCTCCCCTGGATGGATTGAATCTCCTCCCCTGCAACCAGTCCCTAATATAGGAATATAGGATTAAGCAGAAACTAATAAGATGAGATTATGCTAAAGTTCTGGCTTCTTTTCTCTATGCACAAGTTTGCAAAAGAAGTTCTTGTCAGTAAGTAAAGAGGTCCTTAGGTTATTTTCTTCTTTATATAAAGTCTTGGGTAAAAAAAAAAAAACCTTGCCCAAGAACATAAAAATTAGATGGTTTAGTTTGTAGGGATTCAGTATTTAATTCCCTAATAGGGGGTGTATATACATTTCTATATAACATACAGTTCTCCACAATGGGATGCATGGCTTCAGCATAAAGATGAGTGCATTTGTTCATCATATTTATGTATTAAGCATATTATATACTGTATGTTGCAAAACAAATCCCATTAGCACAATGGACAAAAATACTTTCTCTTTCTTATGTATATTCACTAATCCCTGAGATCTCTTCATTCTGAAACAGCACTGACTTTGGAGAACACACTTCAGTTCTGAGAAAAGCACAGCAAATCCATTATACATGAGGGTCATTATAAGACTGTACTTGGCATCAGTTGAAGGCAGGGTTGTATGTATTAAAAGATGAAAAGTTGGTGCCACTTACTGAAGTAGACAGAGGAGAAGAGAAGTATGAAGTCCTGCTTACACCACCATCACCAGCCCTGCATGCAGCAAGAATTTCCTCGCCGCCACAGGTTTAGTCAGCAATCACAGGTTTATAATTAGCTATGCATGTAAGATGTGAAGCCTCAAACTCTATAACACCCATTGTGCTCTGTTGGTGTTCTTCCCTACAAATATTATAGATCAGTGTGTGTGGGTGGGGTGCTGAAAGTTTTGACAGGTGAAAATTTAAGGAAGAGAGGAAGTGCTTGTGGCGTGAACAACAGTGCAACAGGATTAGATGCTGGCTATGTTTAAAATTCAGCCCCCCCCCCGCCCTTTCTGTGGTAGCAGAAAAACAAAATACTCGTGTTACATGTTGTCTAGGGTAATTCTGGGTAGAACTAATTAAAAACTCACACAATTGTACTACCACTCACAACTCATGATGGCACAGGCATCTTTCCCCACAGAAATACTGTTTCCTGTATCCCCTTTGGAAACCATCAAAGTTTTAGCTCAGAATTATTTCAAAAAATTGATTTCTTTTATTTGTAACCTAAGTATCCTAATCGGGTTGTATGGTGGTTTAGTGGTTAGCACATTCGTCCCTGAGCAGAGGGGATCAAGGTTCGAATCCCAATCTGGATGGAGTCCATGTTCTTCCCGTGTCTGCGTGGGTCTCTTCCAGGTTCCCTGGTTTCATCCCACATTCCAAAAACATGGATTCAAGGTAAATTGGCTGCTCTAAATTACCCCTATATAGTGTGTGTGTGTGTGTGTGTGTGTGTGTCTGTGTATGGGTGAGTTTCCAGCGATAGATTGGCACCCTGTCCTAGGTGTCTGCCCAGCGCCTAAAATGTTCTCCTTTGGATTAGCATGGAGACCTAAGAATAAATTAAGTGAAAAATAATAAATGGGTGGATGTATCCTAATTAGGGTTGTGGAGGCTGATGTAGCCTATAGCCAGCATCCAGCTGTGCCAATCATATAATGTATGTTTCTATTAGAAAACTACAAACATTCATACAATAATTCACACTGCTGCAAACACCACACAGCAACCAAACAACAACAACAACAACAATAATAATATTAATAATAACAACATAAAAACAACAGTAATAATATTTTTAAATTACAACAAGAGAGGTGCACTTTCTATAGAAAATGAGTGTGTGTATACGTGCATATGTTTATCAAAGCAATACAGTAAACGAGGTAAAAATTGGGCAGGGCTGGGTAATAGGGTGTCTATAAGCTTTGCTCACATCAATGTTTTGTGTTTGTAGGTTAAAAATTGTTGAAAAACTGAGTTACACCAATTTCAATTCTAAAAAAATTCCAATTTTTCCCATAGAAAATGAACTAAGCCAATTTTGAAGAGTTTTGAAGAGTTTTCACAATTAAAAGTGTGGGTTCACTCTATTTCACAACACCGGTCACGCTGCAGCCATCTCCAACTCCAGCTAACTTTGTCTTTGTAGCTTAAAAATTGACTGACTTACTAGTGCAAACAATTACCATAATGCAAAAATGAATGTAAATTTTGTCTTAGAAAAACATATCTTGGGAATATCTTGGGTACAGTTCAACAATTTCTTAGTTGTATAAAAGCAGTGGTCTCATCAATGAGCCAAATGTGTCTAGCAAAAACCTAGTAGATAGAAAAAAACGGATAACAATAGTGTGATTGCCATATATTACACTTATTATCATTATTATTGATGTATTTTGTGGTTGCAATATAGTCTATGCAAATCACCGATTGCTAAAAAAGTGTCCTGCTGTTAGGACGCTCATCGCTCATAGATGGAACAGATCAGGTAAGGTAACCTAAGTCTTTACTAAACTTAAATAGCAGCACGACAGACACCTGCCAACATAGGTGAGTGAAAATGAAACAAACAAACAAGCAAAGTAGAACAGTGTCCCCAGGCTGCTGGACCAGCTGTCCTTAAATGAACGTGGCGTGTCTCAGGAAAGTCTAAATCTGTAAACACACAGAGTATAAGCGTGAAAAGGTTCCACAAACATTAATCCAATGCAAAGAGTGCAAAGTAAAATACCCATATATAAGGATGAAAGTGAGAACCAGAAACCAAATGGGCCACAGGTGTTAGTACTCACAGGTGTTAGTGACTTGTGGTGACTTGTGGTGTTCTCATTTGTAAGTCGCTTTGGATAAAAGCATCTGCTAAATGACTAAATGTAAATGTAAATGTACTCAGGTGATCCAGCTCGGCCACACCCATGTGAGGAAGGAGGGCTGATTGGAAATTGGATGAAGTGGGTGTAAAACTGACAAAGGTCCATCCATCCATTATCTTCCGCTTTATCCTCTACTAGGGTCCTGGGGAAGTTCCGATTGCCCATCCAGGGGAGAATATTTCAAGGCACTGGGCAGATACACCCAGGACAGGGTGCCAATGCATCGCTGGGCACATACTCACTCACACAGACGCACTCTATATGGGGCAATTTGGAGAATTCATTTGACCTTGATCAATGTTTTTGGACTGTGGGAGGAAACCGGAGAACACGTCAGAAACCCACGCGGACACGGGGAGAACACGGGGAAACTCCACCCAGATTGGGATTCAAACCGGGAATCCCTAGTGCTGTGATAAGAGGAGAATGTGCTAACCAATAAGTCATCGTGCGGCCTGACAAAGGTCATGACTTACAAATGTGTAGAATACCACTGACTTCTAATTCATTATCTCCCGCTTTATCCTCTATTAGGGTCGCGGTGGGGTTCCCCATGCCCATCCAGGGGAGAACGTCTCGGGCGCTGAGCAGATAGACCCAGGACAGGACGCCAATCCATCGCTGGGCGCACAATTACTCACTCAAACACACTCTACATGGGGCAATTTGGAGAAATCAATTGACTTGATCCATGTTTTTGGATTGTGGGAGGAAACCGGAGAACCCGTAGGAAACCCATGCAGACACGGGAAGAACATGGAAACTCCACCCAGATGGGGATTCGAACTGGGAATCCCTAGCGCTGAGAGGCGAACGTGCTAACCACTAAGCCACCGTGCCTTGACTTCTAACACTTACTATGTTATTGTAATGTTTTCTCACATCATAAATAGTACACTGACTTTTTTAATATGTATTTTAAACCAACATTTAAAGGTTTACATGCAAAATTTAACTTTGCACAGTAACTATTCAAATGTCCCAGCGGTGTCATTGAATTTAAAATTAGGTGTGGGTTGGAAAAGGCATTTTTCTAGCTACTTTATTTATAACATCTGGCTTTTAGTTCAGCTAATCTAAGAGTACTGTGGTTTGAGTCTGAGCCATGCACAATCTCCTGTCGCTCTCAGCAGGACCAGCAGATTTGATGGCATCATGGGAGTTTTACAGGTGGACCTGCAGCGGTAATGTGATTAAAATCACCCGAAAAGCTGGATTAGGAGTTTCACCATGTCTATTAAATGGGTCGGCTCTATATCACTGCATACCGTATTATACCACTGCCATTGCCCTTGGCTCACATTCATTCTGTTTTTAACACGTCTCTTAACTGAAATGCATTTTCCTGTTGGATGTATCAGACAGCTCTGATTTATCACAAAGAGCATACAGTTATGGTGAAAAGTGTTGCCATCACTCCATTTTTTTTCCAGAAAAACAAGTATTCCTACCAGAAAGTTACATTTATATTTAGTCATTCAGCAGACTCTTTTCTTCAAAGCGACTTACAAATGAGAACAACACACGTCAGTAGTTAAGGAGAAACCAGCTACACTGTAGAATTATCAAAACCTAATCATTATCCAGTCTGGAAATAACAATATTTTTTCTCTCTTCTAAGTGTTTGTGTGAGAAATGTGTTTTGAGTTGTTTCTTAAAGACGCTAAGTGACTCTGCTTTACAGACAGGGTTGGGAAGATGGTTCCACCATTTAGCAGTGGAGAACACAGAGTGAGAATTAGCACCATGCTGAGGTTGAATCATCAGGCGACATTCATCAGTTGAGCGAAGTGAACGAGTTGGAGTGTATTTTGGAAATCTAGAGTGAAGGTAAGAGGGGGCAGATCCAGAGATTGTCCTGTAGATCAGAGTCAGTGACTTGTACCGAATGCAGCAGCTACAGGGAGCCAATGGAGAGAGAGAGAGAGAGAGGAGTAGTGGAGTGACATTAATGCAAATCGCAAAATTAATGCAATATACACATTTTGCATTTTATTTCTTTCATTGTGTGTTTTGGAACCACCGTTTTTATCTAGTTAAGATGTGATTTTTACATTACCCACACCTGTTACCTGCCACAGGTGAGTTTAAAGGAGCATCACATGTTTGAAACAAAGTTATTTACCGACAATTCTTTTTTAGAAAGGTGTCAATTCTTTTGTGTAATATAACGTGAAAAGAAATTCTGGGAGAAATAATTTTTTGTAAACATTTCAGGGGAAACTTCTTCTTATTGCTTGTGCTACTTAATAAGGGGGGAGTTAACAATATGGACTGGATCATGATGATTACAGAATATTACAATATCGCAATGCAGAATTAAAAACATATTACTTAAGGTCATGATAAGGCCCAAATCCCAGTACTGACTATATACACAATATTTCATACATTTACATTTGGTCATTTAGCAGATGCTTTTATCCAAAGCGACTTACAAGCAGGTGGCTTAGTGGTTAACATGTTTGCCTCTCAGCGCTAGGGATTCACGTTTAAAATCTCAATCTGGGTGGAGTTTCCATGTTCTCCCCGTGTCCGCGTGGGTAGCGGCACGACAGACACCTGCCAACATAGGTGAGTAAAAATGAAAAAAAAAAAATCAAACAAGAAAAGTAGAACAGTGTCTCCAGTCTGCTGAACCGGCTGTCCTTAAATGAACGTGACGTGTCTCAGGAAAGTCTCAATCTGTAAACACACAGAGTATAAGCGTGGAAAGGTTCCACAAACATTAATCCAATGCAAAGAGTGCAAAGTAAAAGACCTATATATAAGGATGACAGGAAAGTGAGAACCAGAAACCAAATGGGCCACAGGTGTTAGTACTCAGCAGATTACTCGGTTAGTACTCGGCCACACCCGTGTGAGGAAGGAGGGCTGATTGGAAACTGGGTGGGTGAAGTGGGTGTAAAACCTGCTTTAAACTGGCAAAGGTCCATCAATATATTTATTATCTTTATCCACTTTATCTTCTACTAGGGTCGTGGGGTTAGGGGGGGTTCCCCATGCCCATCCAGGGGAAAACGTTTTGGGCAGATACACCCAGGACAGGGTGACAATCTATCACTGGACACACACTTACTCACACTTTGTAAGTGTGGTTATGTACATCTATGGACATTAACAAAAAGTTGAAATGGAAAAGGCACAAAATAAATACAAAAGTAATGAAAGGCATGCTTTAACAGCAAGTATAAGAAACAGTGTGCAGTTCTAATGATGATAAAGTATTTGTTTATACATAAAACTAATAGATCTCAAATTCAGCTTTTGAAATCTGAATAGTTTAAGGTAAGAAATGTGTAAAATATTTCTTACCTTACCTAGCTTATGTGTAAGACATTGCTGTATATTATTTGCAGGCTAATCCTATGAATTGACATTAATAAAAAGCTGGATGGTCATTCTATAATTTTAATCTATACATTATAAAACTGAAAAAAACTTTTTTACTCTTGAAATATATACCTCATAGATATCAATTCCAGTGAATACAGTTTCTGTAAGTGTATCCATTTACTGAAATTTGTTAGAGGTAGAATTTGTTCCATCCCACTTTCTAGGAACGAAACAAGCTTGCTTTATAATTCTTACCAGTAAGAACCTTCTCCTCTGTTCTATGCATTTATTTTTGTTAGTATGACAATTTCACAATCATCTTCTTAGGGATAAAATGAAAACTATTCTTCAAGAAGACATAAATTAATTACACTCTTTATCCAGGACAAACATAAAAGCATGAAAACCACACATAAATCTAAATATAATACATAAAGTTTTAAAGTACATGATTTATCTTAAAAACACAGATGATAATAACATACAGATTATAATTCTCCTTTCCCATTAGTCATTAGGAATCATTATAAGTAATACAAATGAATGTAATACACAAAGTCATAAGCCACTGGTTACTTCACTGAGTTTTATTCTGGTTTCCATTAGATTACTGAGGCTGAAAGTTTAAATAAACAGACAGATGTTAATTCCACTTGTTAGCCATCAACATCCCAAGACTGAATATTATTATGACTGATTATTAAACTTGTGTCTGGTAACAATGCTGTTCCGATGTTTTAAGACCTTCAGTGTCAGAAGATCTTAATGGAATAAGTTTGGACTTTCTAGAGTTCACATAATTTGTGATATGGCTTATCTGAATTTTCAAACTCCAAGGTTGCAGTCATGGTCATGTGTTTGATCGACACTCAACATGGAGATGAGATTCCCTCAGATGAAATTATACCACCATAAACTCTGGAGGCAGGCTTTAAGGCAGAAGTGCACCAGATCCCTTTCCTCGTTCCAACTCCAAAGAGGCTGGCTGTTTGCTTTATCTTCTTATCCAATTTCCCTCAATTGATCCAGACCATTCTCTGAAGTGTTTGCCGCCTGTGGTCCTGTAATTGACCCGCAATGTGCTCCACTGCTTCTGGGTAAGCAGGCATTGAAAACCCCCCAAAATCAACTCTCATTCTCACAGCAGTAGAAGACTGCACATTGTCCAATTTCCTACGCCCTGGTGCTACATAGCACCTTGGCTGGAGGTTATAGCACAAAAAACTTTTAATTATCTTCAACCTTCCACCCACCCTCTTATAGGCTGGTGTGCGCTTTGCTGTAAATACAAAAGCTCATTCTGAGAAAAAGTTAGTTTCTTTTACCTACTTGCATAATAAAAGGAAACAAGGTTTGGTAGAAGATGTAATTGTCAGTACAAAGGCCCACAACTGACTGGTATTATTAGTGATGGTACACTGTGTTTTATTGCATTAACATTTTCACTTCACACTGTTGTGCATCATCTTAAATTGGATGTCTTTGAAACGCATCCCTTAAAAACAGGAAAGTCACAATTAAATGAAAAAATAACGATTGCCTTTAAACACAAGATACAATAACAAACCCAGAGTGCCTCACAGCAAAATAACACCCCAGCACAAAGGCACAAACCCCACCGGACTGACAGGAGCAGTGGAATTTATTCCACTCCTGATTACAATGAATAACAAACTCATTACTCTGACTCTAATCCAGCTTGCTCCCTGAATACCCTTTCATTCTGCTCACCATTTATGATTACGGAGGAAGAGACAGCACAAAGAGTAGAAGGATGCTGTGTTTGTGTGTGTGTGTGTGTGTGTGACACACACACACGAGATCACATCCACGCCCACATGCGTGCATGCACAGACAAGCACACACACGGGCATAGCGCACCTATGGACGCATGTACGCACATACACCCACACCCACACCCACACAAACACATGAACACTCACACACACCGACGCACACACATACAGATATGCACACACACACCAACACATGTGTGCACACACACACACACACACACACACACAAAAACGCACACACACACAACAAAGCACGCACATACAGATATGCACACACACACACACACACCAACGTACACGCACGTGCACACAGAACAGCACATACACATATATACACATATATACACATATATACACACACACACACACCAATGCACACGGATATGCACACACACACACATGCACTCACCCACGCGTGTGCGCACAAACACATGAACACACATACACACACTTATTATGTGGATGCTAAGGGCTGTTCTCTTTGGAATAGTGAAAAAAACTGCCATATGGGTAGGTGTGAGTTTTCCCTCACCTACCTGCACACACATATGCAAACGAATTTGTGGAGTTCATTTTGAATCCAAAAAACAATGGTATGATCTGGGGAGTCAAGGCTGGGTTTTTAATTGCTGCGTAATGAACAGGAAAACAAATGCAACTGCAGGCTGATCTGAACACTGTGCTAACGATAAGAAATTTTTTTTGGTCAAGTGCAAACTAACTGACCTATTTGACATGTTTAATTACGAATAGAGCATGTCTTGTCTCTACTTATTCTAGGCTAATGAATTGAAAGACTTAATTAATTCCAAACAAGTCGCACTAACACTAGTGGATAGGAAGGTTTAGTGGTCATAACTGTTTCACATTTATTTATAATAAATCTAATTAACTAGCTCCTGTTTAAACAAAAGTTTCAGTGATGCACCTAATGCTTTTAGGAAAGCAGAGGCAACATTCTCAGTCATGCAAAATACCACAGGGAACCAACTATGTACTCCACTTATAAAAAATATGGCTTTACAGGCCATTGTATGTATTTATTCATTCATTATCTTCAGCTTAATCCTCTACTAAGGTTGCGCTTTCCCTCATGCTCATCCAGGGGAGAATGTCTCAGGTGCTGGGCAGATACACCCAGGACAGGGCACCAATCTATCGCTGGGCACACTCAATTACATACAAACACACACTATATGGGGCAAATTAGAGCATTCAATCTTGAATCCATGTTTTTGGACAGTGGGAGTAAACCGAAGAGAACTTCACACGGAGAGGAAACCTACATGAACACTGAGAGAACATGGAAACTCCATCCAGATTGGGATTCCAACCTGGATCCCCAGTGCTGAGTGGAGAACATGCTAACCACTAAACCACCATCTCGCCCACAGTAGAACTATAATTCTTGTTTTGCACAAGCTGTTTGCACACATTATATTGGGTTGGGTTGTGTAGTTGCTGTTATTTATAGCACCTTGATTCGTTCCACTATACATCCACTGTACATCACTTTATATCGATATGATGACAAATAAAATACTTGAATATTATAATTACCCCGATATGAATATGATGATATTATAAGAATCCCGATATGGAGTTTCCATGTTCCACTTGTGTCTGTGTGGGTTTTCTCCAGGTTCTCCGGTTTCCTCCCACAATCCAAAAACATGGATTCAATTTAAATTGGCTGCTTCAAATTGCCCTTATATAGTCTTTTTTGTATGGGTAAGTCTGTGCCCAGTGATAAACTTATCGCCCTGTCCTGGGTGTATCTGCCCAGTGCCCAAAACACTCTCCTCTGGCTGGGCATGGGGAACCCCCCCGCGACCCTAGTACAGAATTAAGCAGAAGATGATGAGATAAGATAGTATTAATATCATGACACAGAAGCAGGGTATCATTATGGTTCAGTTTGCGGTCCTATCATGACTCAAATCACTCTGTGATGCTACCAGTCATGCTGGTTTTGGAACTTCTTTAAAGCAGATTCAAAGCTCATTGGTGCCAAGCCTCGTCACTTTAAGAAAAAACAGTACATGTGAGGACGAAGGCAAAACATGCTGTTCGGGCAAATTCACACAGTGCCGCAGTGCAGAGTGACCTGAGCGGTACAGTGCAATAGGAGTTTGATTATGCCCTGAAATTGATAAAGTGGTTTATTTGTCTACAGTGTTTACACACAGAGGAATTTGTCCTCCACATTTAACCCATCTGTGCAGTGAAACACACACATTCAGTACGTACACACACTGGTGAAGTGAGCACACATGCCTGGAGCGGTGGGCAGCCTTGAATACAGCACCCGGGGAGCAATTGGGGTTAGGTGCCTTACCCAAGGGCACTTTAGCCATAGTACTTGGTGGGATTGGGACTCGAACCGGGGACCGTCAGGTCACAAGGCTGGTTCCTTAACCACAAGCTAATAGGATAGGCATTTATTCCTTTTCATACATTTAATCTTATTTAAATATACTTTTTTAGATGTTAGTGTATCTTTAAATCTTCTGACAATAATTTTCTGCCTAGACTTCAACATCCCTATTATTGTTGCTAAGCACAACAAATAAATTCATTTTAATATCATAATACCAAGCTTTGTTTAAAATGTAATTACAAAATCCAAAACACAACACCTTTATTTTCAGTGGATATAACTGAATTAATGAAGGTTACTAAGATAACCGACTCAAATCATGGTTCCTTATGCCCAACCAGGGGAGAACACCCCGGACAGGGCGCCAATTTATCACTGGGCGCACACACTCACACACACTATATAGGGGAAATTTAGTAAAGGGCAATTAAGAGTAGCCAATTAGATTTGTGAAACTAATTTACATTTGGTCATTAAGTAGATGCTTTTATCCAAAGCGACAATTACCCTAACTTGATGGTTACAGTCAGAACAAAGACAGCCCCCCTGGAGCAATAAGGATTACGGTCTTACTCAAGCACCCCCATTGGTAACTTCAGTGGATCTGGGATTTGAACCCACAACCTTCAGATTGATAGCCCAATACCCTAACCACTGAGCTACCACACACATTTAAGTTATACACATATATATTTATATATAAGCAACCAACATGTGTCATTATACAGTGTCTTTAGTTTTGTATAAACTTGCCCACTGTGTAATTTCTCTATGCTGTATCTGCAATTTAGTTTACCACCTCAAGATTTTCACTGGCACCATCTGCCCCCCAAATAATCTCTGCCGCTGCCACTGGAGGGACCGTGAAAGAAACAGATAAAGTATAATGGTTATGAAAAATAAATAATATTTAAAACAATACCTTTAGTTTTTAGACTGGGGTTCACATTCACAGAAATCAAAACAATTCGGTATGTTGGCTTAGTGGTTAGCATGTTCATCTCTCAGTGCTGGGGATCCAGGTTCGAATCCCAATCTGGGTGGAGTTTCCTTGTTCCACCTGTGTCTGTGTGGGTTTTTTCCTGTGTTCTCCACTTTCCTCCCACAGTTCAAAAACATGCATTCAAGGTAAATTGGCTGCTCTAAATTACCCCATCTAAATTGCCCCAATATTGTGTGTGTGTTTGTGTGCTCAGTGATGGATTCGTGCCCTGTCCTCCGTGTTTTGCCTCAGCGTCCAGCATCCGAAACGTTCACCCCTGGATGGGTAACTTAATAAACTTAGTTAATAAAACCATTTGAAGTTTACTTATTCGACATACATTTAATTAAATACATTTAATCACTCTTTCATTATCTTCTGCTAGGCGTTGGACTGTACTTGAACTCTCTACTAGGGTTGCGGGGGGGAGGGGGGGATCCCCATGCCCATCCAGTGGAGAGGCGCTGGGTTGATACACCCAGGACAGGGCACAAATCAATCATTGGACACACTCACACACACACTACACACAGTATATGGGGCAATTTAGAGCATTCAATTTCCCTTAATGAAATCATAGTTTTTGACTGTGGGTGGAAACCGGAGAACCCGGAAGAAACCTATGTGGACACGGGGAGAACATGGAAACTCCACCCAGAATGGGATTTCAACCTGGATCCCCAGTGCTGACAGGAGAACATGCTAACCCTAAGCTGCTCATGGACTGAATACTGTACATGTAATATTAAAAAAAAAGATAATTACTTCCCATACCCCAATGTCTCATACCCCATAAAACAGCTACAAGTCAATGTGAAATATTTAATTCAACAAATTTTAACCAAACATTTGTTCTGAATAGAATAGAGGACCAAATGAGTTGGTAATATTCATTATATTTATTCAACTGGAAAATAAAAAAGGCTTAAGCTTCTTTGGGCACACTGAGAACATGCCAAATTCCCGACGTTGGGAGTCTAATATAAATCGTAGTTCTATCTTAATACAAACAGTGTATGTGCTGGGTCACTATTTAGTCATGTTTTTAATTACTCAGTTAATCAGTCCTATCTTAGCACTTCTGCTAAACCGTGTAAAGTTAAACCATGTATAAGGGCGTCGACTTTCTACACGGCTTTAGGACAACCGTTCCAAATACTGAAATAATTAAAATGTGACATGAAAAGTAAAAGCAATAACATCTGTTTTAAACAGTTTGTGAGCTGAACAAAATAAAGTAGACCTGATAATTAAATCTGCTCTCTACAATTACTCTCTAACCTTCTCCCAGCTGACATTTTAGAGGTCTTGTTAACCGCTTATTGCTTAATCAACACTAAATCTCAAGAATTTAATTTCTCACTGCTTTCCTGAAGCCAAAACATTTCACGGCAAAAACGCAAAGTTCGAATTGAGTGCAGAACATCTGCTGCTGGCCCTCGTTTTCTTTCTCCAATACCGACGGCTGGAGTTGACTTTCTTACATGGTCTACAAAATGTCTGTATTAAATCAAAGGTCATTCCCTCCGGGCAACACATCATTGTGATCGAGGTATTTAAGCTAGCCTCTCTGTGGTTCAGATGAAAGGTTACTGGAAACTGAGGGATTAGAGGAGTTTAAGAATGCTCACTGTGCTCAGTGGACGACTGGGGATCAGGCGGAGAGGTCAAAGGCTGGTATACAGAATATCAAGGAGGAAGGACTTGGCAGATGAAACGTGGATGAAACCTAGCTGATAAGTTCGGAAAGACAAAAAAGGAGTCTGTAATCCTGGAGTTTGAAAAGTAGAGAGGCTGAATGGGTACCACAGGCTCAGTATCTTCCCCGAACGCCCAGCTCTCGCTCTGCTGCTTCTTCTATGGCTCGATGAATTAGTTGCACTTCCTCTTGGCTCATGGTTCTCTCCATGTGACGGTACACAATGCGGTAACAGTGGCTCATTTTCTTTGACCTGTTAAAAATAAAATGTCAAGTTAAGGATGTGGTCATGCAAATATGTAACATTTGGTCATTTAGCAGACGCTTTTATCCAAAGCGACTTACAAGGTGAACACAGATCCCTGGAGCAATGAGGGTTAAGGGTCTTGCTCAAGCTTAAAATTGTGAAAACATGATAGACCATTAAAGCCACGCTTCTGTTTTTAGTCTTTGTTATGCCCATATTTGGCACGTTAGGTCAAAGTAGAATTTTTAAAAACAAAAATGAATAGGGTTTTCATTTTTAAAACATTTTCCTCAGTGTACATTTGTGTTCTGTACATCACTGTTTTTTTCTTGCATAAGTCTATGTGGAGGCAGTTGTGGGTTTGTGGTTAAGGAATTTGCCTTGCGAGCAGGACCCAGGTTGATTCCCATGAAGTGCCATGAAGTGCCCTTGGATAAGGGTTAGGTGCCTTGCCCGACCATATATGCACATATCCCCCCCCCCCTAAACACGCGCGCACACACACACACACACACACACACACACACACACCCCCCCCCCCCCCCCCCCCCCCCCCCCCCCCCCCCCCCCCCCCCCCCCCCCCCCCCCCCCCCCCCCCCCCCCCCCCCCCCCCCCCCCCCCCCCCCCCCCAACGGATGGGTTAAATGTGGAGGACACATTCCTCTGTGTGTAAGTACACTAGGCAAAATTGATCACACTATCAGACATTTCTTATTTGATTGAAGGGGTGTGTGCTAAAAGTAGTGTTCTAAAGACATAGAGGTTGTGGTGAAAGAACTATTGATCTGGAAGACTTTTGTTTTCAGACATTTAATTTCCACACTATAACCTTTTCAAAAAATAACTTTTAAACAATTTTTTGGGATGCTTTAATGCATAAACCCTAATCCTCTTTCGAAACAAGACAGAATATTTATTGTGCAGATAAGTTAAGCAAACAGCTGACAGATGACTTTAGCGAGAACATCAACTGGATTTTCAGCACAAACACATTGCAGGCAAGGCTTTATCAGATTCCCTTTTGCCAGTACCAGATTTACTGTTAGCAGACCAGACTGGAGGCCATCACAGCCTGGCTCATATGATTATGCATGAAAACAAAAAGTCTGTGCAAGTCTGAATGCAAATTTAGCTACTGTCAATTCATAAATAAATGGAAACATTCATAGAGTGTAGTGCATATAGTAATTTTAATAAAAATGAATGATGGATAATACTTTAAGCTATAGGATTTGTCTGGGTTTAGATTTCAGTACCTGCAGACTCGGATACTGAATATTATACAAAATCATATTCTAGTTCCTACTCTTATTTAAGAGAAACAGAATGCCTTTCATTCCAGCTGTGACTTCTGATGTTGAGCAAAGTGCTTATTTGGTTGCTTAGCAACACTACAAACTTTGTCTTTGGATGCACATCTCTAATTTCTGCTAATTAGTTTGCTTGCTATTGAGCATACAATTAGTATTAGTGGCTCATCAGATGTACAAACTTGTCTTTTTTACAGGGGACTACAACATCACCTGTCTGTTTAGCTTTATAATAAAAGGAAAAAAAAGTATTTGTAATAAATTAAAATAAAGTTACACTTTATTTTAATTTCCAAAGGCCATGTTGACGGCACGGCGTGAGATTCAGAATTATTACTGTGAACATGTCTAACAACAGATACAAATGTACATTATCCATCCATCATCTTCTGCTTCATCCTCTATTAGGATTGCGGAGGGGTTCCCCATGCCCATCCAGGGGAGAATGTTCCAGGACAGGGCGTTAATCCATCGCTGGGCACACACTCACTCACACAGACACACACACAAACACAGACTATATGGGGCAATTTGGAGAATTCAATTGACCTTGATCCATGTTTTTGGACTGTGGGAGGAAACCGGAGAACCCGGAGGAAACCCACGTGGACACGGGGAGAACATGGAAACTTCAGCCAGATGGGGATTCGAACCGGGAATCCCTAGGGCTGAGAGGCGAACGTGCTAACCACTAAGCCACCGTGCCACCCACAAATGTACATTAATACAGTATAAAATTGTTTTAAATAAGTTTTACTTATTTTGAAATGATGACCGGAATTATTGGAGTTTGTAGAACAGAGTTTGGTTTGTGATGCCTCATGGACATGTCCAGTCATCAAATGCGTTAAAATACAAGATGTACATAATAATGCAGCAATTAGCCATAGTAGGTTTTAAATTATAATAATACGCTGTGAAAGGAGGTTTAAAAATGGTTTCCCATTACCATAAGAAAAAAATTATATTACATTACATTTTGCACTCATTTAGCAGATGATTTTATCCAAAGTGACTTACAAATGAGAGAACTCCACAAGTCAGTAGTTAAAGAGGAACCACTGTAGAATTTTTAAACCTGATCATTATCCGATACCATTTTTAAAAATGGTGTATTATAATGATTTATGTCACTTTGTGTTATAGAGTCTTACATCAAATTGTTATAACGATTTATGACTATGATTATGAACATCTATGTACATTGAAAAAAGGCTTATGACAATTGTTATAAAGCAGTATGAATACTTTATTAAGCTTTATAAATGCCAAATTATGAATCCCGATTCATAGATAGTCTTACTGAATTATTACAGTTTTTCTTGCTACTACTGGTTGCTAAATTTCCTACGGGATGAATAAAGTTTTTTTTATACTTATAAGGTACCTACTTATAAGGTAAATCCCGAAAAATCAAGGCAAAGTGTCAGGGGCAAGAAAATATTAATAAAAAAGAAATTCAAAAAGAATAATTTTAAGGACAAAAGCCAAGTGGTGGACAGGTCAAGCAAATCATAATTGGTTGAATATAGTGACTGAACCTCAGAGAACCCACTCTATCTTTTTAAAATACACTCGTTCAATTCACTCTAGTAATGATTGTCGTCGGGTGATTCCACTTAACCAAGGAGCTAATTCTCACTCCGTGGCATAAAAAATGGTGGAACCATCTTCCCAACTCTGTCTGTAAGGTTGAGTAACTTGGCATTTTTAGGAAACTACTGAAGACCATCTTCTTAACAAACACCTGTGGTAGAAAATCAAATAATGATCCGGTTTAATAATTCTACAGTGTAGTTGGTTTTCTTCATAACTACTGACTTGTGTTGTTCTCATTTGTAAGTCGTTTTGGATAGAAGCATCTGCTAAATGACTAAATGTCTAAATGTAAAACCCTGACCGCAGCACAGTCAAACACCTTTGAGATGAACTAGGACAGAAATTGTAACCTCTCATCAGTGTGTAATCTTACAAATGCTCTTCAGGACAAATAGGCAAAATTCCCACAGATACACTTCAAAAAATCTTTTAGTGAGCGTTCCCAAAAGAGTAGATTCTGTTAGAGATGCTGGGAGGTGGGGAGGGAAGTCATACAAATGCCTATGGATTTAGAATGGGAAGTGATAAAAGCCCCTAAGGGCCCCAAAGCTGTTTTTGCATACATTTGTGGTGTTTGACTGCATTTTGGATGTCTTAAGATTTTCAGGTAGTTCATTTGGGGCTTCTTGGAGATCAAGGCTTGGAAACAGAACTCCTTATTTCATTTTTCAATAGCTTGAAAAAAAATAACCAGGACATGCAACATCTGTGCTGGAAACTGCCTCAAATAGTCACCAGATGAGTGTGATCACCAGGGACTCGTATCTGCAAATGAGTGACATCTCAGGAAAGATCCTGCACCATATGTCATAAAATGACAGAATAATTAGTCAACCTGCAGGTCTTGCAGAAACTTACAGGAGTGGGATTTTATTCTTATTTTTGGAAAGGAGAGACTCTGCGCTAACAATTAGCCAGCCAAAAATAACCAGAAATTTGTTACATCAGATTCCAGCGCTGTGAAAACAGACACTTTTAAAAATAGCAGCTAAACGTGATGGCTGTGGAACTCACATTCCACCTTCCTCGTGGAAGCTACCTCTGGTGAAAACACTGTGCAAGCTGTGGAGTCGAAAAAAATGGACAAATTTGGGCTAACTCTTACTGCCACTGGGACCAAATGTCTCACATGGTATCTACTGCCAAACTCGGCTAATTAGATAAAGATTGAAGAAAGTGTTGCACCTCCTTACAATTTTGCTTTTTACTCTAAATGTTGCAAATTCGTGGTACCACGTATCTCAAAATACCCTCACCGGCCACTTCATTAAGTATATTTTGCTAGTACTGAGCTCACCTTCATATTGCCTCAGAAATGCCTCAACTCTTGGCATAGATTCAACAATGAGCAGGGAACATTCATTAGAGATTTACACAGTGGCATCATGCAGTTGCTTCAGATTTGTTGGCTGCATGATAATGATGTAAATTTCTCATGCAACGACATCCAATAAGAAAGCAATCATTTTTTTTGAGATGTCTTAAATTGCCTCTGACCTTCTACAACATTAGGCAAAAGCAGAATGGCTATTATGTCTAAATACACAGGAGACATTAGCAGTGGTAGTGATGGTAGATGAACATTCTCCAGATAACCCACTGAATGGGGAGCTACTTCAAATTAAGTGAAAACAGCACACTGATATCAAATGATTCAACTAAATCATGCGATTAAGCTGTACAAGAGTTCTCAGAGAGCAGAAATTCAACTGTTTACAAAAAAGACACAACCAACCATTGACAATAATGCACACCTCTGATGATGATACACACTACATTGTTTTAAATTTTAATATAAACAGCAAGTCTGTTCCCAATGAGCACTAAGCCGGTATCCTGTTATTTAGCGATTAATATTCACTTTAAAAACTGGACTAGATTACGTTGCTTATTATGTTAGCCATCGGTAAATGGGAACATTGTGGATTTAAAAGCATAGACGGTCAGCATTACTCCAGAACGTATTCAAATGATGGTCAGTGGCTATTAAGAGGCCCAAAGTCTGTAGGGAAAACACCTACATTAACATCTCCACCGCATTACACTTAAATCACAGATACAAAAAGGATAGATTCATACTTCAACACCAAATTTGGATGCTACCATCAGAATGAAGCACCAGAAATCAGGACTCATCCCCCTAGGCAACATTTTTTGGTGAGACTGTGCAAAAGCCTCAGTTGACTGTTTACAGATTGACAGTGCTGTCTTGCTGTTGTAGCCCATCTGCTTTAAAGAAGGCTATTACAAGTAGTATGATAACTATATTTCATTTGGTCATTTAGCAGATGTTTTTCTCCAAAGTGACTTACAAGCACCCCAACACCCCAGAACACAGGGTTAATACAGAATCCCTGGAGCAATAAGGATTAATTACATTGGTATATTGGTAAGATTAGTGGACCCTGACGTGACGTGACTTCAGATTGGGCTTTCAGCTCAACACCCCAACCACGGAGCTACCATTCCCTCACACCCTATAACCACCAACAAAACCAAAAAAACCTTAAACTTATAGAGGGGAAGAGTAATGTTAGAAAAAGAAAACACCATTGTCATACAGCTGCAACAAAGTCTGAAGTTTAATTGTTTAAAGTTTGTTTTTAATGTTTAGTCAGAAGACTATATTAGGAACTATATATGAAACTACAACACCATTTTGTTAATGTTTAAGATTCAAGCTTTGTTTCAATCACTTCTTTTCTTTTCTTTTGCTACTAGAAAAAGAAAACCTGTCATTTTTAGTAAGCATTCAGAGGTTCGGTAATTAATCAAGCATGAAATTTAAACAGTGATTCAAACACATGGGATTCACTTTTGAAGGCTTCTCTATTTTATTGTCTGGCAGAGATCACACTGTCTACGAGTGCTTACAAAAATACTAAACCGACAGGCCCATGTGATAAAAAATATTACATAATATTACAGGGAGATAGAAAAAAAAAGCTAGACAATTGCAAATTCAAAATGAACATGTTTGAAATATCACAGAATCCCACTGGTGCTGATATTTAAGATATTGGACCGTCATCAACATCGGTTCACACAGCATTGGAAACAGGGCAAACAGGAGCTGCTCCCTGAGCTGTTTTACTCTTTTTTCTCTTTTATAAAACATTGCACCAGACATTTTTACATCTTATTCATAACAAGAAATAAAGTCGGATTTTTTCGTGCTTATTTAAATGTAAGATGCCCAAAGAATATTAAAAACAGCTTATGTTCAACAACAGATATCATTCTCCTTGGCATCCAAAACATTTCCCTGTATTTTTAGTACAAGAATGATGTCAGGAATCAGATGCCAACAATAAACTGATTTCAATGTCATTTTTGCTTTAAAACTAAACCAACATTCAGAATAAATAATAAACAATAATCTAGTAACATAATGAACCACTTTTCACAAATTTACCTTGAAGTATGTATTTTATGCAACTTTCTGCGACTTTGACACCCCTGATCTAGTGCATTTGTTCATAAAACCAATAGAGATCCAAATCCCCTGAATAAACAGACAAAACGCCTTTAAAACAAACAGGAATCCATTAGTAATAAAATGTTTTAATATGGATTCATGAACATCAAATTAAACATATATATATATATATATTATATATACATTGAATTAAACATATATATATATATATATATATATATATATATATATATATATATATATATATATATATATATATGTGTGTGTGTGTGTGTGTGTGCACACTCAGACATTTATGCATTATATATACATTTAAGAAATGTACTGAAAAAACATCATGGATCAATGAAAATGGGTTTTAAAAAGAACATTGTCTTAATTATCTTAAAAGCAGCTGCTGTAACTTAGATTTCAAAGTACACTGTCAATAGTAAACTCCTTTGCCCTTCAGGCTAATGTAGCTATTAGTTCATGAAAAGCCCAATTATTTTGTGGTTATTAGCAATAAAAAGGTCTCAGCAAAGAAACAATGCATTCATAGTCCGTTAAGATATCAATGACATTGTGGTTCTGACACTTAAACCAACCAACCAACACAAAGCAAAAAATATTTATTTATAAAGTCTATAGTTGCTGAAGAAAAGTTCTTTCCAAAGAACATTTTGTTTCAATAAACACAATCTACAAAACTATTATGCAAATGCTCGGGCATCTCTGATTAAAATGAAACTGCACATCCGCACATGTACACACACAGTAAGTAGCCAACAAATCTAAAGCTCACAACTTTCAGATTTTTAGATTGATCTTTCAGCCCAACACCCCAACCACAGAGCTACCATGCCCTCACACCCTATAACCACCAACAAAACTGCAGTTTTATCATGGTGGTGTAGTGGTGAGCAAGTTTGCCTCTCAGTGCTGGGTCTCAGATGCAGGTTTGAATCCCGAACTGGGTGGAGTTTACATGTAGGTTTCCTCCCACAATCCAAAAACATGGATTTAAGATGAATCTAAATTGCAATTGTGTATATACCGTGTGTGTATATATATATATATATATATATATATATATATATATATATATATATATATATATATATATATTGGAGAAGAGGATTCAGTGTGAGATAATGGCTGTATAAATGTAAATTATACATTTAAATTGTAATGTTTTAATGTTGTAGTAAAACAATAGGGGCTCAGTGTCGCCTGGTGATTCCACCTCACCGAAGAGCTAATTCTGCTAATTGCTAATTCTCACTCCATGGTGTTCCCCGCTGCAAAATGGTGGAACCATCTTCCCAACTCTGTCCATAAGGGAAAGTCATTCGGCATTTTTAGGAAACTACTAAAGACGCATCTTTTTATCAAACACCTGTTGTAGGAAAGAAAAAAAAATAAAGGGGGGGGGGTGCAGGATCAGTTAATGATCAGGTTTGATAATTCTACAGTGTTCTTTATAACTACTGACATGTGTTGTTCTCATTTGTAAGTCACTTTGGATGAAAAGCATCTGCTTAATTACTTAATGTAAATGTAAATGTTAGTGGTTAGTCATCTTGTTTGGCTGGTGGGGTTCCCCATGCCTCATGAGCACACACTATATAGGGGCAATTTAGATAGAGGCCAATTCACCTTGAATCCATGTTTTTGAATATAGAAAACCAGATAACCCAGAGAAAATCCACATGGACAAGGGGGGAACATGGTAACTCATATTGGAATTCGAACCTGGATCCCCAGCGCTGAGAGGCTGCTGCAGTAACCACTAAGCCACCATGCTGCCCACAGCTAAGCATATTTATTTAATCTACCACAAACACAAAATCTTTCACAAACTTATTCTCTGTGTTATACATGTTTATTATTTCCCTGGATTGATTTTCTTTCAGTAAACAGTCAGAAAACTGGGCTGTTACTGGGCTTCAGAATTCAATACACCAGATTTGTGAAGAAATAGTTGACAGGTAAAAGTCGAAGAAATTCTCAGGTGAGGTTGCTCCTAATCAAATCAGCTTTGCCTGTAACATCAGAAACTGGAGAAACAGTTCTCAGGGGTAATAAACTGTTTTATTAAGATTACAAAATATAAATGGTTGTTTTGTCAAACTTTGTGTTGGCTGGCGCTGGAATTATCTAACTGTGGAAGAACTCGGTTTGTCATAAATAAACCGCTTGATTCGAATAACTCTGTTCAGGGTTCATTGAGGAAATCTCAGATTTCCTAACAATGTGCAGAAACATTTAAAAAGTACAATTTTCGGTAACATTTGACCTTAATCCAGTATTCACGATGCATTATTAACACATTTGTATTTACAATGCTTTATAACACTTGTCATAAGTCTTTGTTAATGTCCACAGATGTACATAACACACATAGTGTTATAAAAACATGCCATAAGGTTTTATAACACAATGTGACATAATGCAGTATAAATGATATATTTTAACTGTTCATTACCTTATTATAGAGACCAGTGACATAAAGCCTTATAACTTTTGAGTTTAATGAGTGCTTTTTCCTGAAAATGACTTTATAAGTGCTCATAACTGTTTATAAAAGCTTATAAGCTCTCGTTACAGGCATAAAGCAGTGCTTTCCTTAATTACCTCTTTGAAAATGGCTGCATACATAGTACATAATGACTTATAAAAGCTTATAAATGCTCTTTACAGACTTTAAGCAAAGTGTTATCATCTTGTTTTAAATTAATATAAGTAAGTAAGATAATTCTACAGTGTAGCATTTTTTTCTTAACTACTGACTTGTGTTGTTCTCATTTGTAAGTTGCTTTGGATAAAAGTATCTGTTAAATGACTAAATGTAAATGTAAATGCATCCTCAAAATGCTTTATAGTTCAGGGTTTACAGCGATACATCACACATTATCTTACCTCGTGTGATCATATGATCATTCATTCATTTATTATCTCCCGCTTTATCCTCTATTAGGGTCGCGGTGGGGTTCCCCATGCCCATCCAGGGGAGAACGTCTCGGGCGCTGGGCAGATAGACCCAGGACAGGGCGCCAATCCATCGCTGGGCACACACTCACACAGACACACTCTATATGGGGCAACTTTGAAAATTCAATTGACTTGCTCCATGTTTTTGGACTGTGGGAGGAAACCGGAGAACCCGGAGGAAACCCACGCAGACACGAGGAGAACATGGAAACTCCACCCAGATGGGGATATGAACCGGGTATCCCTAGCGCTGAGAGGCGAACGTGCTAATCCACTAAGCCACCGTGCCTCCCATCATATAATCATGTCAACACCATTAGTAATCCTTATTACGGTGGCTTAGTGGTTAGCATGTTCTCCTCTCAGCACTAGGGACTTCTGGTTTAAATCCCAATCTATGTGGAGTTTCCATGTTCTCCCCGTGTCTGCGTGGGTTTCCTCCAGGTTCTCTGGTTTCCTCCCACAGTCCAAAAACATGGGTCAAGGTCAACCGAGTTCTCCAAATTGCCCCATATAGAGTGTGTTTGCGTGTGTCTGTGTGAGTGAGTGTGCCCAGCGAAAAATTTGCACCTTGTCCACTGTGTACCTGCCCTGCGCACGAAACGTTCTCCCCTGGATGGGCATGGGGAACTCCCCCGCGACCCAAGTAGAGGATAAAGCGGAAGGTAATGGATGGCTGGATGGATAGTAATCCTTATTGTTTATTGTGAATATCCACAAAGTTTCTTTTTTCTTTTTTAAAACACATGGAAACTGACACCCCCAGCAGGTTATGCTTGGAAAAGAGGAAGCCAAGCAGTCAGGGAAAATTCATTCAATGGGCTTCTAATGATTTTCAACAGGGAGTGGTAGTAACAGCTCGAGCACTCAGCAACATGATAGTCTGTCAAGTGAGAGCTATCGTTTTTGATAATGTGATAACGTGCTGGAGGGTCAGCTTTAGCTTTCCATTACAAGCTTCTGGGTAAAAGCATCGGTCCAGATAAAATTCTAATGGAGGAAATGTCAGTGTCTTTTAAGACAATGCATTTACAGCATTTGAATGGATTATTGAGAGCCAACATTTGACACAGTCCCAGCACATCCCCCATTCTACTATGTTTTCCATTCCATATCTGAGGCAATGCATGCTGCTATTAGAACCAAAGAGCTGAAGCCCTAATGTAAATAATTTTCAATGGAGTCTAGTTCAGAAATATGTATTAAAATTTTGCAATACAATAAATGAAGTTGATCTCTTTGAAATTTGCCTGGCATCATGTTTTGACAGTGTAAATTAGTCCTGGTTTCATTTTCAGTCATGCATTTTAAATGAGGCAGGAAACCTGATGATAAAGTAGTTCATGTTTGATTATTAAAGATGGAGGTATAATTAACACTTTGATAGCAAGTTGTTTGATGTAGTTAAATGGGTACCAGCTGCCACTGTTTACAATAAAGTTTAACTTAAAATATTTGCCATATCCAATCAATCCAATATTTCTGTATTAAGTTTTATTTCTATATTTTATTTGAATTTTATCTCTAGTACTGTATATAATGTGTTTTTAATAATGTGTGCATTCCTGACAACTAAACATTAAATAATCTCCAATTCAATACAGGGGTGGCACAGTGGCTTAGTGGTTAGCATGTTTGTCTCTCAGTGCTGGAGATCCAGGTTTGAATCCCAATCTGGGTGGAATTTCCAGGTTCCTCTGGGTTCAGCCCACAGTACAAAAACATGGATTCAAGGTGAAGGTTAACTGCTCAAAATTACATAGTGTGTTTGTGTGAGTGAGTGTGTGCCCAGTGATAGATTGGCCCCCTGTCCAGTGCCCAAAACGTTCTCACCTGGATGCCCCCCTCCCATAATGACTTTAATCCATATTTGGGTTTTATTTAAATTCAAAACAGACCACTGTTATTTCTACAGCATGGTTACACTACTCTTCACCATCCCATTGGCAGTAAAGTGATACAATTATAGTACATGCATGCAAATCTCACCTCTAAAACCCCTGTATTGTACCCCCCCCCCCCCAAATGATAAAATGATAGTAAGAACCCCTAAATCTGTTAAATGTACGATCGGGATGTGGCACCACCCAAGATTTACAGTAAATGTAGTATAAAGCAAGCAAATAGACCAATGCATTACATATACACCTTCAACTACTGTACTCCTTATCCCTCAACTCCATACCGCTTAACATCATATTCGTTACGCAAAATTAGAAGCTCAGTTAAGACAAACTATGGCCTAACAATGAGTAGCATAATAGACTAACATAACAGTTTTCTTGCCTCTGTTGCCTCAGCTTGCTCTTTAGGTGTTCAAACTCAACACTATAATGCTGCTTTGTGAGAATTTACTATTGCAAAAAGTGCAATATAAAAAAACTTGAACAAGACTCAATAACTACATGATTACCTTGTCTCAGTTATGTTTTATAGCTTTTCTATGTGAAAAAAAAAGAATTTGTCCAATGCAGCAGCACTTCCCAACTTTTTAAAAATTGTCTTTCCTACTGAGTTTAGTAGTAATACTCCAAATTCATTTCATAGAAGTCCTTGATTAGTCGTGTTACCTACATCTAACATGCTGCTCCCACTTACCCACTTCTAAAGAAATTAATTAGCCGGAGCAGGAAGGTCAATCACCAGGCCCGGTGTTGAGAACCGCAGGAGAGGCTGCGCTACAGGAATGCTTTATTACACATTTAAAGCTTTACAATTTATTTAGTTATATAATAAAAAAAAGTTATATTCTCATAATAGATTGTAATTTTTAATAAAATTAAAGCTTTAGCAAAAAAATATAAAAAATATATATATATGACCACTTTCATTTCTTTTATAACTTTTATAGACTTTTGATTGTTATGGCTGGACAACAAATAGTAACAGATCTGATTGATAACAGACAAATGGGGGAGCGGTAGCTCAGTTGTTAGGGCGTTGGGCTATCAATCTGAAGGTTGGGGGTTCAAATCCCAGGTCCACTGAAGTTACCAGTGTGGGTCCTTGAGCAAGACCCTTAACCCTCATTGCTTCAGGGATGTTGTGATTAACCCTGTGCTCACCTTGTAAGTCGCTTTGGATAAAAGCGTCTGCTAAATAACCAAATGTAAATGTAGAGTTTGGACACGCCTCCTTTTTGCTCCACTTATTGTCCATGTTCTCAGTTCCATTTACTGTAAAGATGGACTTTGTAGTTCTACAATTCCAGACTGTAGTCCAACTGTTTGTGTTCTACAGTACATACTGTGTACGTCCCCTTTATTCTGTTCTAATGGTCAGGACCCCAATAGTAGCACCACAGAGCAGCTATTATTTGGTTGGTGCATTATTCCTATCCCATTAGTGTCACTGAGGTGTTTAAATAAAAACCGCTGCTGCACCAAAACCACCGCACAACATCAGTGTCACTGCAGAACTGACAATAAACAATCCACCACCCAAATGATACCTGTTCTGTGATGATCCTGACCAATAGAAAGCAGAGAACCAACAGGGGACTAACAAAAACAAAGAGAAAATTACAGACTACAGTCTGTAATTGTAAAACTACAAAGTCCATCTATATGGTAAATGGAATTGCTTTACGAATAACATCCTCATGTTCTCCTCATGTCCTCATGTTCTCCTCTAATATTCTACATTATTTATCCCAGTTTTGGGCACTAACAAATCCCTTTCATCTAAATTCTGTAAAATGGTCACAGAGTTGTCTGAGTGCATAGTCAGTACCATGTTACATAAAGAAAAGAATTAACTGGTTTGGCAGTCTCCCCCTAAGACATGTCCAATTGTACTTACTGTGCCTGGTGGGTGGCACCACTGAGACTCAGAATGGGGTCATTGCAAGAATTGGCTAAACCATTAGACGGCTGCTTCCACCAAGAGCTCACTTCATAAAAACCTCATTTCCTGTGTGTCTCCACTAGATTCAATCACTCATTGACTAACTCACCCCCTGTGGAATGATCATTATTTTGGGGCAGTCATAGGTTTTTGGTTAAGGAACCAGCCTTGCAACCTGAAGGTCCCCGGTTTGATTCCTGGTCACACCAGGTACTATGGCTGATATGCCCTTAAGCAAGGCACATAACCTCATTGCTTCTTGGGCACATTACACAGGGCTGCCCACCACTCTGGGCATATGTGCTCACTTCACTCAGTGTGTGTATATGTGTGTGTTTCACTGCATGTATGGGTTAAATATGGAGGACATATTCCTCTGTGTGTAAACACTGTTGGCAAATAGATCACTTCATCACTTTTACTTTTTGAATTTTATCCCCGAGATAATTTTTTTTTAGTTGACAGGTTATCGTGATATACCAGGATATATTTTTAAGCTTCACTGTTGAAACCTGTTTACACACATCATGTTCATTTTGTGAAATCAGCATTGAAAATTCTGGCTTCGGGTTGCCATTTCCACAGAAATTGCTCTTTTATTAAACACGCTTCAGCAAATAGCATGGACAGAATTCGGTTTTAACACAGCAGCCTTTGGCCAAAGGACATGACACATCTTTCCCCTAAATGGCAACCCCCCCCCACACACACACCTGAACGAGCAAACACAGACAGCATACAGCACAAATCTCTGTGACCTGCATTCCCCCAAACAAAACATGAACATCCATTCATTACCTTCTGCTTTATCCTCTATTAGGTTCGGGGGGGGGGGGGGGGGGAGGGGGGGACGTTTCGGGCGCTGGGCAGATACACCCGGGACAGGGTGCCAATCTATCTCTGGACACACACTCTATATGGGGCAATTTGGAGAATTCAATTGACTTGATTCATGTTTTTTGACTGTGGGAGGAAAGCGGAGAACCTGGAGGAAACCCACGCAGGCACGGGGAGAACATAGAAACTCCACCTAGGAAGCCAGGAAGCCACTGTGCCGCCCCAAAACACGAACATAAATAAAAAAATTAAGCGCTGATAAGCGCATTGGCCTAGTGGTTAGCACATTTGCCTCTCAGCACTGGGGATCCAGGTTTAAATCCTAACCTGGGTGGAGTTTCCATGTTCTCCTTGTGTCTGCGTGGGTTTCCTTCAGGCTCTCTGGTTTCCTCCAACAGTCCAAAAACATGGATATAGGTAGATTAAATGCTCCAACATGCCCCATATATATTGTGTATGTGTATGTGAGTGAGTGTGTGCCCAGAAATAGATTGGCACCCTGTCCTGGGTGTATTTGCCCAGCGCCTGAAACGTTCTCCCCTGATTGGACATAGGAAACACCCCCGCGACTCTAGTAGAGGATAAAGTGGAAGATAATGGATGGATGATGGATAAGTGCAGTTAACGTCATTTTTTTCTCAAACCTGTGGACTGATCCATAGCGATCTACCAACATGCACTGTGCAATCGACCTGCTGTACAGGGTTGCAGGAGTACTTTAGCCTATCCTGGCACTCATGGGGTTAAAGGTGGACCATTAACACAGATACACTCCAACCGAGGCACAATTTAGTAAAATAGAGGAAAACTGGAGCTCCTGAAGAAAACCCACACAGACATAAGAGGGAACATGAAAACACCATACAGGTCTTGACCTTCAGGTTCTCCGTGCCTGCAAATTAACCCAGAACCTAACCCCATGCCACTGTGGCGCCCTTAATTCAATCTGCAGAATACTAAGCAAAGTCAACATCCGAACAAAAGTATTTGGACACCGGCACCTTCTGGCAGAAGGAACATTAATAGCATTCCGTCATAATACGGCCCCTCTTTAAATCTATGCTAGCTTCCACTCTTCTAGGAAGACTTTGTACATGATTCTGAAGTGTATCTTTGGGGAATTTTTCCCTAGTTCTCCAGAAAAACATTTGTAAAATCTTACATTGATGTTGTATGAGAGAGTTTTGGCTCACACACAGCTTTATAGTTGATTTTTGGGTTAAAGTCCTCTACTATAAATTCCCTAAACCATGACTTAACTGATATTATAAAACGGGATTGGGATTCGAAGCGGGAATCCCTAGTGCTGAGAGGAGAACCTGCTAACTACTAAACCACTGTGCCTTGCTGATAACCCCATATCTGTCAAAATATAAATCAATATCTGTCTGCCTTTGCACCGTCAAAGTGTCAAAAGTCTATACAAATAAAACAGCAGGTGAACAGTGTTCAGTAAAGACAATACATATGGTTGCATCTCTCTCCCCCGGGGTGTCTGATATAAAATCTATATCATCGGTTGGAGAATTGTGCAGAGAAATTCAACACCGTTTGTTCAGTGATAGGATTTAGCTAGTTCTACTTTCACAGCGTCTGATTAAAGACAGACAAAGGACAAGAAGATTTCTCTCCTCAAAGGGCTGCAGCTTTTCTCCCCTCTGGTGTGAAAAGGAACAGCCCAGGAAATCAATTTGCATTTCATTAGGAGCTACAGACTTCAACATCTCTGACTTACTGCCCACAATCTCCATGTATTAATCCTACAACTAATTTAGTTTCTAATTATACCTGATGGACAAGAGAGGTAGCAGAGTGCAGCTAGTTTTCCAACATTAGCTGGCTGGGTGGAGAGGGCTTGGATGAAGGAGGCCTGTGAGGTTTGGATGGGTTGAAGGTTAAAAAAGATGACATGAGCAAAACATGGAGGGATTTAACCCACTTCAAAGAACATGATCTTTTTAGGTTAATAGAGAAAGACGGTGAAAATATATTGAAACCAACACTACGCTATAACCCTAACACTATTCTGCCAATTAGAAAGGCTGAGGTTAAAGTGAAAACATAAAGATCCAATCACCAATACTGTTTTAACAGCAAATTAATGAGAATAATGGTGTATACCTTCAGCCTTTAAAGTTGTACATTCATTTACCATCTACTTTATTAAATACACTGCATTGTTTGTACACTAGGCATGGTGGCTTCATGGCTAGCCTCTCAGTACGTTCTCCTCTCAGCGCTAGGGATTCCCGGTTTGAATCCCAATCTGGGTGGAGTTTCCATGTTGTCCCCGTGTCCTTGTGGGTTTCATCCGGGTTCTCCAGTTTCCTCCCACAGTCTAAAAACATGGATCAAGTCAATTGAGTTCTCCAAATTGCCCCATATAGAGTGTGTCTGTGTGAGTGAGTGTGTGGCCAGCGATAGATTGGTGCCCTGTCCTGGGTGTATCTGCCCAGCGCCCGAAACATTCTCCCCTTGATGGGCATGGGAAACCCCCCCGCGACCCTAATATAAGATAAAGTGGAAGATAATGGATGGATGAATGGATGTTTGTACACTAACACGCCATGTTCCATAGTTCCACTTACAATAATAGCTGCACGTTGTTCTCTTTCTACATTCATTCATTCATTCATTATCTCCCGCTTATCCTCTATTAGGGTCGTGGTGGGGTTCCCCATGCCCATCCAGGGGAGAACGTCTCGGGCGCTGGGCAGATAGACCCAGGACAGGCCAATCCATCGCTGGGCACACACTCACTCACACAAACACACTCTAAACGGGGCAATTTTTTTTTGAGAATTCAATTAACTTGATCCATGTTTTTGGACTGTGGGAGGAAACCGGAGAACCCGGAGGAAACCCACGCAGACACGGGGAGAACATGGAAACTCCACCCAGATGGGGATTCGAACCGGGAATCCCTAGCGCTGAGAGGAGAACGTGCTAACCACTAAGCCACCGTGCCGCCTTCTCTTTCTACAATTCAAAAAAATATATAGTCCATCTATATACAAACTATATACAAAACTATACATTGTGTCAATAAAGCTTTATGCCAAATTGATATAACAATTCATGGCTGTGATTAAAACTATGTAAATTAAGAAATCCTTGATAAGTGTTATAAAGCATCATAAATACTTTTTAAAGCTTTATTAATGCACTTATAATGCATGAATAACGGGTTCATAGAAAGAGGGCTGCATGATGGCTCTCCTCTCAGCACTAGGGATTCCATGTTGTCCCTGTGTCCGCGTGGGTTTCCCTCGGGTTCTCCAATTTCCTCCCACAGTCCAAAAACATGGATCAAGGTCAAATGAATTCTCCAAATTGCCCCATGTAGAGTGTGTTTGTGTGGGTTAGTGTGTGCCCAGCGATAGATTGTCACGCTGTCCTGGGTGTATCTGCCCAGCGCCCAAAACTTTCTCCCCTGGATGGGCATGGGGAACCCCCCCGCGAACCGAGTAGAGGATAAAGCGGAAGATGATGGATGGATTGATGGATGGGTTCATAGAAAGTGTTACCAAATTTACTTAAAACATGAAAAACATGACCGGGATTATAATAAATAACCTTGAATAAATTAAATACCCCCCTCCCCCCAACACATACTTAGTTTTAACAGGCACATTTCACATATCTAAAACTGTAGCATTGATATGTATGCAGACCCAAAGCATTTGAGAAAATAAATAAGACAGTAGGGCGGCACGGTGGCTTAGTGGTTAGCACGTTCGCCTCTCAGCACTAGGGATTCCCGGTTCGAATCCCCATCTGGGTGGAGTTTCCATGTTCTCCCCGTGTCTGCATGGGTTTCCTCTGGGTTCTCCGGTTTCCTCCCACAGTCCAAAAACATGGATCAAGTCAATTAAATTCTCCAAATTGCCCCATATAGTGTGTCTGTGTGAGTGAGTGTGTGCCCAGCGATGGATTGGCGCCCTGTCCTGGGTCTATCTGCCCAGCGCCCAAAACGTTCTCCCCTGCATGGGCATGGGGAACCCCACCGCGACCCTAATAGAGGATAAAGTGGGAGATAATGAATAAGAATGAAAATAAGACAGTGAGACACATCCATGGAAGAAATGAGCACACAGTTGAAAACTCCCAAGTAAAAACTTCAGGAAGGTGGTATAAAATATTATGCTTGAAAAACAGCCTCTTGCACAAAAAGAGTTGTTCAATTATTAACATCTCTGTCAGGAAATTTGTGAAGCACCTCGTCAACAGAGGACCTCAGTAAAAAACAATAGTAAGTGTTCTCTACAATGCAGCTGTTATTTTGTGCTCCATTAACAACAGAGACTACCTGCTGCACAAACAACTGTTAAATCCTCTGCTGACGACTTGATTTAAAGATCTTAATTTGTGTACATTGGCATCCTCGAACGATCTTTTACTCGTTTTTTTAGTTATAAGTGAATTCATCATTTAAATCCACAATCTTGACCTTACCTATACACCACACCTTGCACTTTACTGCACAGCACAGTAAGTACACTCTTACATACACCCTCCTCCATACCTTTCTTATATTTTATATTTTCATTCATTCTTTCATTCATTATCTTTCGCTTTATCCTATATTAGGGTCATGGGGGGGAGGGGGGGTTTCCCATCCAGGGGAGAACGTTTTGGGTGCTGGGCAGATACACCCAGGACAGGGTGCCAATCCATCACTGGGCACACACTCACTCAAACAGACACACTCTATATGGGGCAATTTGGAGAACTCAATTGACTTGATCCATGTTTTTGGACTGTGGGAGAAAACCAGAGATTCGAACCAGGAATCATTTATATTTTAAAATTGGAATAGTTCAGGGTGGCAAGTCGACTTGATGGTTAGCATGTTCTCTTCTCAGCGCTGGGGATTCAGGTTCGAATCCCAATCTGGTTGGAGTTTTTATGTTCTCCCTATGTCCGTGTGAGTTCCCTTCCTTCCTTCCAGTTTCCTCCTACAGTCCAAAAACATGGCTCAAGGAAAATGGGCTGCTCTAAATTGCCTCATAAAGTGTGTGTTTGTATGTGTATGATTGTGTATGAGTGAGTGTGCCCGGTGATAGATAGGTGTACTGTCCTTTTTTTTTTTTTTTTTCAGCACTTGAAATGTTCTCCTCTGGATGGGCAACGGGAACCCCCGTGACCCTAATAGAGGATAAAGCAAATAATAAATGAATTAATAAATATATTATGAATTGTAATATTCCAGTTTAATGTCAACAAATGCATATTGACTTTATTAAAGTCACCTATTTTTATCTACATGCTGGTCATTACATTTCATTTGGTCCACTTTACCTCTACAGGACCAGGTTGGGGCAGTTGCAGGTTTGCGGTAAAGGAACCATGCGATCTGAAGGTCCCCTGTTTGATTCCTGGTCAGAGAGTTGTCTAAGCTCATGGTCAGTACTACATAATGTTACATAAAGAAAAGAATTAACTGGTTATGCAGTCTCCTCCTAAGACATGTCCAATTGTACTTACTGTGCCTTGTGGGTGGCACCACTGAGACTCAGAATGGGGTCATTGCAAGAATTGGCTAAACCATTAGACGGCTGCTTCCATCAAGAGCTCACTTCATAAAAACCTCATTTCCTGTGTGTCTCCACTAGATTCAATCACTCATTGACTTACCCTACCCCATGCGGCAGTTATAGGTTTGTGGTTAAGGAACCAGCCTTGCGACCTAAAGGTCCCCGGCTCGATTCCCCGTCACACCAAGTGCAAGGAACTTATCTTCCGCTTTATCCTCTACTAGGTTTCCCATGCCCATCCAGAAGAGAACGTTTCGGGCGCTGGGCAGATACACCCAGGACAGGGCGCCAATCTATCGCTGGGCACACACTCACTCACACAGACTCACTCTATATGGGGCAATTTGGAGAATTTAATTTACCTTGAATTCATGTTTTTGGACTATGGGAAGAAAACTGGAGAACCCGGAGGAAACCCACACGGACACGGGGAGAACATGGAAACTCCACCCAGATTGAGAGGCGAACGTGCTAACCACTTAACCACCGTGCCACCCCATTATATTAATATATTATATATAGATTTTTTTAAAATTAGACTTAGATAACCTTTATTGTCATTCATTATACACTTAAAGTACGCAGAACGAAATCTCGTTGCATTATTATTAAATATTATTACAACTTTATTATATAAGTTTAGCTGCATTGCTGTGTCTGATCCACTATTATATCAGCTCAACACAAACACACACACACACACACACACACACACACACACACACACACACACACACACACACACACACACAGTATCATATAGAATGTAAGGTGAGGGCTTTTCATGGGGACACTGACTCGCGAGCTGCTTCTGAGGCTCAATCTCTCTTTCACATTCACAGACAACTAACACATTCAAGTTTCAGGTGAGATCCACAACCTCACCTACTTCCCTGTGCCATCCTCTCCTTTCCAAATCCATTCTTTCAGGTCCACAACATCAGAGACATGCATAGCTCAGAAATATTTCTTAATTGACACGTTACTTTCAAATTTTGTATTGGGAAAAGTGAAAAAAAATCTAACAACAAACAGGAGATTAAATAACTTATTGCTTGGTGTGTGGAAAGGCAAAAAATAATAGAGAGCAGAGAAAACACTGTCAACAGTGAGGCAGTAATAATTAAAATAAATACAAAAGAGGTTTCTAATTTATTGCTCTAACAAAGAAGGAAAAATGAGCTCCAACCAGGAAAATGCATATCGATCATTCACTAAATTGTGACTTACATTATAAATGTGGCCTAAAACACTTGGCCAGTAACCTGTAAGCAGGATGGCCATAATTATGTGTTAATCATTCGCTGACTGGAAAGTCAAGAGTTAGAAGAACTCAAGGTGAGCACGCTGACAGTTCAGCGGAGACTTTTAAGGCAAGACTATCAATTATTTGTCAATATGAAGCAGCTCCATGGAGCGTATGACAGTCTCCCACTCACCATCTGCTTTACCACCGAGTGGCTGATCAGTCTTTTGTGGAGCTGGTACAGCACACGAGAACGTGTTAAAAGTTAAAATTTGAAAGTGAGAGTAAGAACTGACAACTAAGAAATCTGTACATCGAACTTAGACCTGGCATGGTGGTTTAGTGGTTAGCACGTTCGCCTCTTAGCACTAGGGATTCCCGGTTCGAATCCCAATCTGGGTGGAGTTTCCATGTCCTCCCCGTGCCCGCGTGGGTTTCCTTCGGGTTTTCTGGTTTCCTCCCACTGTCCAAAAACATGGATCAAGTCAATTGAATTCCCCAAATTGCCCCATATAGCATGTCTGTGTGCCCAGCGATAGATTGGCGCCCGAGACGCCCGTGACGTTCTCCCCTGGTTGGGCATGGGGAATCCCCCCGCGACCCCAATAGAGGATAAAGCGGAAGATAATGGATGGATGGATGAACTTAGAACAGAACATTACAATTTTTGACCAGATTTATCCAGAATGACTGACCTATCATGTTATGATGATGTGAATAAATAGTTCAGTATGCCTAAGTGATGGTACATTTAATGGAACACAGTGGAACAGCATCATTTAGCAGAAGCTTGTATGGAAGTTCACCATGTTTGATAAAATTTTAATAGACCGGTTGCACATAACAATCGTGCACATTACACCAGGCAACCTGAGAATGTGCCTCAGAAGCTCCTACCAGTATAACCAGTGTAGTAACCATTAGACCAACTTATTGGTAATTTTCCATCCATCTATCCATTATCTTCCAATTAATGCCCATCCAGGGGAGAACAATTCATGCGCTGGGCAGATACACCCAGGACAGGGTGCCAATCTATCACTGGGCACACACTTACTCACACAGACACACTCTATTGACCTTGATCAATGTCAATTCTATTGACCTTGATCAATGTCTTTGGACTGTGGGAGGAAACTGCAGAACCCAGAGGAAACCCACAAATACACGGGAAGAACATGGAAACTCCACCAAGGTTGGGATTCAAACCGGGAATCCCTAGCGCTGAAAGGAGAACATGCTAACCACTAAGCCACCATACCAGCCTTATTGGTAATTTTGATTTTAATTATAAAATTAATATGAATCAAACTTCGTTTTTTTATAATAGTGCGTTTGTAACTGTTTTCTAAAATCAATAAGGCACTGGAGGTTGTGTATTTTTGTAAAGAAATAATGGGAATAATGGGAATGAGGTAAGGTTTTTTAGGATTATCAATCTAAAGGTTGTGGGTTCAAATCTCAGGACCACTTAAGTTACCAATGTGGCTCCTTAAGCAAGACCCTTAACCCTCATTGCTCCAGGGATACTGTATCAACCCTGCGTTCTGACCCCATACATCCAATTAAGGTATCTGTATGTCACTTTGGATAAACACATCTGAAAAATAACCTCATGTAAATGTAATGTAAATGTAACCCAACAACACCTTTTTCCTGTGATTTATTTGCAATAATGCATGCCCCCTTCTGCTTCATTGGTATATTGCTCCAGGGGTTCTGGATCATGATTGCCACTGTATCCCAACCTCAACCATTAAGACTGCATGCTTGCAAGTCACTGTGGATAGAAGTATCTACACAATTTTCCTGCTGTAACGTAAGGTGCACTATAATCACCAGTCCCTTTTTTAGGAGAGTGCAAAGACATCAGTTACCTTTCAGCTAAAACAGATAAGTGTGATACCAAATAAAATGTTAGGTCTGTGTTTTCTTAAATCTTCTTAAATCTGCTGATCTACAGGGGATCAGCTGACTCTTTGAAGACTGCATTACAGAGATCTTACACCTCAGACATGGTTTCATTAAAGAGAATACCTGACACACAGACTCCAAACGCCCCACATAAAGTTGGCCTCCGGACAGTGCTCAAAAGATTCAGCCTAAAGCAAGCAAGCGTCTTCTTAGATCGCAGGTCTTTGCAACGGAACTGATTAGTTAAATTGCAGCTCACTTTTCAGTATCGATTAGGGTTGACCTGGATTTGCCTTCATGGACAGGCGCTCTGTCAGAGACTCGTGAGCCCATGACATATCAGCCACATAATCCCAGACTCTACAGAGCAAAGTGAAGCACGGTGCGAGCTGCTATCGACAGAAAGGAATCAAGGCTTTGATAGACAACTGAGGACCCGAGGGTGGATTCTGATGAGTAAGAGCTGGATCGGTTCCTCCGTGGCAAACGTACTGCGTATGAAGAAAGTTGGAAGATGAGAATGGAGAGTAGAAAACATAGCAGCAAGAGTTCACGGGCTGTTAAAAGGTGCTTCGAGGTAATGCATGCTGTTTAAAAAATTGGCGGACAGCCATACCATGAAATGATGCCATCAAAATAGCCTTACAATAAACCCACAAGTTTTCGCACAGATTCACCGGCCATTTTATTAGGAACACCTGCTTTGTACATTTTACTAGATTTACTTTGCATGTAAAAGGCTATAATTCTATAATGGCAGTCTGTAGTCCATTTGTTTCTTTGGATACTTTGTTAGTCCTAGTTATCCATCCATCCATCCATCATCTTCTGATTTATCCTCTATTAGGGTTGTGGAGCAGGGTTCCCTATGCCCATCCAGGGGAGAATGTTTCAAACGCTGGGCAGATACACCCAGGACAGGACGCTAACCTATTACTGGGTACACTCATTCACAAACACTCTATTTGGGGTCATTTAGAGAATTCAATTGACCTTGATACATGTTTTTGGACTGTGGGAGGAAACCGGAGAACCCGTAGGAAACCCAGGCGTACACGGGGAGAACATGGAAACTCCACCCAGATTGGGATTCGAACCGGGAATCCCCAGCGCTGAGAGGCGAACATGCTAACCACTAAACCACAATGCCACCCTAGTCCACGTGACCCTCACGTGATCACCACAGAGCGAGTATTATCAGGTGGTGACTGATTAATTGGACTGCCAGTCCAATAGAAATCCAGGTTTCATCTAGCAACCGCCGTAGCCGCAGCAACTCAGCAGAGCCATGGAGAAGAAGCCGGTTAATTGTTAAATTGCCGCCTAATCAAACCAAGGTTTGGTTCATATATACTTTATTAAAAACAAAATTGTTAATAAACTGGACTTCCACAACATAACCTAATCCGTTTTTTAAAAAGACATGGACTGCAGAGTAACGTGTTTTCGGGTTTCTCTAACAATCAAATACTCCCATCTCATCTAGTGGCCAAATTACAGAACACAGTTTATTAAAACACCAGAAAAATAATGGATTGTATATCCATACCTTTATCTAGCGTACCACCTCGTGCTATTTTGCGTACCACAGTTTGAGAATCATTGAGTTAAAGTAAGATGCTGTATTAGTCCTATCATGTGAAAATTTACAAAGTTAATGGGTTTGATTTGGCTGGGAAATTAAAAACTCTGTTCAATGACCCAAAAGTAACAGATTATCAATTACCAGACTTAAAACAACCAACATTCTGACAATCCAACACCTCACCCACTCAGCCACAACTGCCCGCTGTTCACTTTTGTGAAGCTGAACTCATTTAAGACACTATTTTCAATTTTTTTATTCCCTATTGGCTTTCTAAAAACAAACAGTGTGTTTAAAGGCAGCAGGTTGCATTTTGAGACTTCAAAATATACCCCAGAGACAAAACACACTCCTTTACAGGAAAACTGAGGTACTGTATCTTAAAACAACATCAAATTTACTCTAAAACTCTATTTAGTAAGATTGCAAACCAATAACTGTTTAAAAATGTCTAAAACAACTAAACGTTGTAATTAAAAAACAATTTAGCAGTTTACATTTATTAATTTAATAACCCTTACAGTAGTGTGAGGGATAATAATCAGTACACCTACACAATTTTTTGCATGGGCGGCTTAGGGGTTAGCATGTTCTCCTCTCAGCACTTGGGATCCAGGTTCGAAACCCAATATGGGTGGAGTTTCCGTGTTCTCCACGTGTCAGCGTGGGTTTAATCCAGGTCCTCCCACAGTCCAAAAACATGGTTTCAAGGTAAATTGCCACATATAGTGTGTTTGTGTGTGTCTGTGTGTAAATGATAGATTGCTGTCCTGTCCTGGGTGCCAATCTGTCCAGCACCCAAAGTGTTCTCTCCTGTACGGGCATGGAGCACCCCCCCCCCCCCAGTGGAGGATTAAGTGAAAGATAATGAATGAATGAATGATATGTTTTATTTGGTGTGCTGCTTCATCTTTAATACAGAGCTCTAACGTGTTAATGTCTTTTCATGATGTTACTAAGCTAACAGAAACCTACAGACAATGACTAATTATTTACTTGGAGCTACAGGAGAACATGTCAAGCATCTTATATGAGAGAGCGTGTGCACACACACACACACACACACACACACACACACACACACAGTAAAGGACAAATTACTCATCACAGATTCATATAATGGATGTGTTTCGAGTGGTAAGCCTGACAGGATCACAGTTCTGGTTTGTATTAGAGTGAGTTTTTATCCTAAATCAATTTTGACAGTCTGGGTCTGCATGCAATTTTTTTTTACTAGCAAAGACAGAAGAGTTCAGGCCTAAATATTGTAAATTCTTACAAACTATATGAATTACTCTGCATACTACATAGTAATCTGTCAGAGCTTTTAATAACTTCTATATTAAAAATCATTTTTGTCGGGATTTGAAATAGGCTTTCCTAAACAGAGTAACAGAGTTGAAAATGAGCCCTGATTCATTACCTCGCCAAACAGCCTTTTGCTTTAATTACAGCCATCAGTATGTTTGGCTACCTCTTTACACATCCTAATTGAGAACTGTTTGCTCGTTATTTATTCAGGAATTGTTCATATTAGTTGAGTTTTGGAGTGACTACTTTCTTTCTGTTTAATCCTAGATTTCTATATCAATTCCTAAATCCAGACAATCATAGGCTTGTGGTTGAGAAACTAGCCTTATGACCTCAGGTTCTCGGTCTCTTTAAATCCCGGTTCCACTAAGAGCAAGGCAGCTAACCCAAATTGTTCCCTGGGCATCTTGTACATGGCTGCCCACCGCTCCGGGCATGTGTACTCACGTCACTCAGTGTGTGTATATGTGTATATAGTGTATGTATACAGTATATGACACCAATGGGGGTGTGGTAGCTCAGTGGTTAAGGTGTTGGGCTATTATTCTGAAGGTTGCTGAACCAAATCCAAGTTTCATTGAAGTTACCAATGTGGGTCCTTGGGCAAGGCTTTCAACCCTCATTGCTCCAGGGATGCTGCATCAACCCTGTGCTCTGACTCCAGATAAATTGGGATTGCAAGTCGCTTTGGATGACCAATTTTTTATGTTCAAATATCCAAATGCAGATGCAACTGCAATGTGTGTATTTCACTACACGGATGAGTTAAATGTGGAGGACAAATTCCTCTGTGTGTAAGTACAGTAAGGTAGATCACTTTATCACTTCATCACTGAATTGTTTTCCTTAGATTAAATTGGGGTTATTTGTGAAGTCAAACGCTGATGATGGATGCTTTTTATCCGTCATCACAACTTGACTTCACAAACTCGCCCGACTTGCAATCTTCATTGTATCCTATAGGTGTATTAAAAGGTTGAGGTCATGTTCTTCCACACCACAAACCAATAAGTCCTTAATGGGCTTTGCTTTGTGTAGTGGGGCACAGTTTGGCTTTAGGAAACAAACTTTTTCTACACAATTGTAAGCATACAATTCTCCAAAACACGGGTAAAGTGGTTGATTATTTACATATGTGGTGGTAAGACTAAATCCTAAATGTAGTAATAAACAGGCCTGTCCCAAAACTTCTGCACATATAAAAATACCAAAAACCAACGTTTTAAGACTAATTAATACCACCACGTGCTGCTTTTTACATTGTAATTGGTTTATTAGTTATATTTGTATATATGAATGAGGTTTTTAATTTATAGGACTTTTCTATAAAAACTAATAAGCTTACCTTTACTTTTTATGGTGTTAAAGTTTAATAAGTTCTTTTATAAGTTATTTTGAATGTTGCAGCCAGTCTGTCAATTCAGTACCTCTGATTTAGCTACCAGCAGGTCTTTGGATTGAACAACAGAAAACTCACTTAGCACAGCAAGGACATTCAGAGACTCTACACAGAAAACACCTTTATCTGTCCTAACCGGTAATTGAAACCAGGACCTTCTTGCTGTGGGGCAAAAGCATTACCAATACAACACCATGCCAACAAAGTTCTGTCACCTGGTAATTTATCCACTATACACACACACACACACACACACACACACACACACACACACACACACACACACACACACACACATATATATATATATATATATATATATATATATATATATATATATATATATATATATATATATATATATATATATATATATAGTGGATAGCCCAGTTTAGAGGTGGAGTATAGTCCGCAGGTGAAAACCATACACACAACATGCTCCATATTTTGTAATGTATGAGCCTGTTTTCAGGCATTTAACAAAAGTGCTAGACAATTAAAAATCTGGCATTCCAGTAACACCCCCACGCTGTAACGATACCAAATTCGTACCAAACTGTGAAACAGCGGTGTGAACCGACAGTGACTTTTTTTGTACCTTTACACTGCATATAATGTACATAATGATTGCTTATGATAATAATGTGTAATGTACTTAATCTCTGTTATTTGTGTGAGTTATGTTTTCGGTTTCTGTAAAGCTGCGATTAAACCATTCTGTAATGTGAAAAGCATTATTTGAACCAATATAATTATACTATTATATATTTTTATTTTTATACCATACTACATTAAACTATTATATTTCATATTATATTAAACTTTTATATTCTACAGCAGCCACATTGATCCATATGGTTTATAGCAGCTATGAGTCAACGTGCCAACCACATAGTTCAGAGAAAGTGACTGCTATCTGTAAATTCAAAGCTTGAAGTTATCAAATTGTACATTAGACATTTAAATGTAAATGTGTTGACTTATTTGTGTTGACTTATAACACTATATAAACATTGAATTCAGAAATTTTATTTAGTCCTATTGCCAAAGGTGCGTTAAATCCTTAATTATGTATCCTTAATAATAGTAATAATAGTACCCTTAATTGTTTGTAGACTTAGTATACGGAGATATTTAGCATTTTTATTCTTAAAAACTCAAAACACATTTCTTCCAGAAGCACCTGTTAAAATTTAGAATCTTGAACGCCAGATTGAATAATCAGGTTTGCTAATACTGCAGTTCAGCAAGTTCATTCTAAATTACTGACTGTGTTGTTCTTCCGTTCATAAATCTCTTTGGATAAAAGCATCTGCTAAATGACAATGTAAATGTAATATAGGCACAGTGTATGAATGCCGCTCTTCTGTTCCAACATGACATGCCTAAAGCAATGTCCAAAATCATGGGTTGGGTAAGTTTGGGGTGGTATACAAACACAGAGCACTGATTTCAACCTTATTAAACCACTTTGGATGAACTATCCATCCATCCATTATCTTCCACTTTATCCTCTACTAGGGTTGCGGGGGGGTTCCCCATGTCCATCCAGGGGAAAACGTTTCAGTCAATGGGCAGATACACCCAGGATAGGGTGCCAATCTATTGCTGGGCACACACTCACTCATACATACACACTCTAAAAGGGGGGCAATTTGGAAAATTCAATTGACCTTGATTCATGTTTCTGGACTGTGGGAGGAAACTGGAGAACCCGGAAGAAACTCACACAGACACCGGGGAGAATATGGAAACTCTGCCCAGATTGGGATTCGAACCTGGATCCCCAGCACTGAGAGAGCCCCCTTGGATGAACTAAAATAGGAAACTATAAATCAGTCTCTTTCACGCGACTTCAGTGTATGACCTCCCGAATGCATAATTAATCCAAAATATCCAACAGACACTCCAAAGTTTTTTCCCTGAAGAATAAAATAATTTTTAATTGCTGTTACAGCTTCAAATTGTAGCATAAAGGGGGCAACTTAATCTTAATATTATGTTCATATAGTGCAGATTGGGTCGAATAATATTATATACAAGCAACATTGTGTTATGAAGAAAGTCTCCAAAGGTGTGTACTATGTACCACTAGTGTGAAATATGGCTGTATGTAAAGCTGTGCTACCGTCGGTAGGACACACGAGTGTGTTTCCCGTAGGCGTGTGTTAATATTCAATTGCCTGGGTGTGTGTGGAAGTTTGTGTGCTAGCGTGTATACGTGGGTCAGTAAGGGCAGTGTGGACTCTCTGTTTTTCCCTCGGTTTTGATTGAATTCTTGCCATCAGAGAGTGAAACGTATTACAGCGTGGCACAGATATGAGCAGGGTCACATACAGCCCGCCTGCTTCCAATCTGCCAAAAGCTCAGCTTGCACTACCTTCTCATTACTGCAGCTAGTCTAGTCCAAATGGAGTACACACACACACACACACACACACACACACAAAAACAAACACACACAATCACGCTGAAGGAGGTAAAAATCAAACGCCTTCCTCCTGGGAAAACACTTTTTGCCATATCAGTGTAAAAGTCTATGATAAGTGACCTCCATTTGAAGAGCCACCTCATTAAGGAGAACTTTAGTCCAAGTCCACCAGTGTTTTTCGCAACAGAGTAAACAAAAAGCTTAGTAATAACCGAATGGTACTGACATTTAAAAGTTAGGATGCAAACGCCAAAAAACTATACATATAACGTCTGACTGCTGATGCGCCTGATGAACTGGACAGGGACATGACATGCATCATTCTCCACATTTCTCTGACTGACGCTTTGAACAAACATGAGGGAATTAATCATTTTAAAACCTGAAACAGTCCAAATTCCTTCTTAATTAATGCTTATTTTCGATTTTGTGCGTCACCGCCATATTGACACGGCATAAATCAAAACATTTCCCCGATGCCCATGCTGTTACTGGCAGTTGATGATACGAAACATGATTTATTGCACTACTGGCAAAACGCACATGATCTAATAATTAATCCTACAGAGGTGACAAGAAATGAAAACTATATTTAAAATACGCCAAAAATCACTACCTGGGGAAATAAGACTGGACTAAAACTAACATTTACATTTAGTCATTTAGCAGATGCTTTTTTCCAACGTGACTTACAAATCAGAGAACAACAAAAGACAGTAGTTACACTGTAGAATTATCAAACCTGATCATTATCCAATCCCGAGCCCCCCTATATATATATATATATATATATATATATATATATATATATATATATATATATATATATATACACAAAGTATATACATGCATACATACATATATATAGTGGTTAGCACATTCAGCTCTCAGCGATTTCCTCCCACAGTCCAAAAACATGCATCAAGGTCAAATGAATTCTTTAAATTGGCCCATATAAAGTGTGTTTGTATATGTGTGTATCAGTGTGAGTGAATGTGTGCCCAGCAATAGATTGGCGTCCTATCCTGGGTGTATCTGCCCAGCATCTGACACATTCTCTCCTGGATGGACATGGAAAATACACACACACACACACATATATATATATATATATATATATATATATATATATATATATATATATACACACACACGTGTGAGCTCTGAGTGCCTTATTGCTTTTATAAATCAATATACAATACAATAATAAAAAACACAAATGTACTTATTGAAAACAAAAGTATTAATAAACTGTTTTTTTGTGGGGCGGTGGCTGAGTGGTTAGCACATTTACCTCTAAGTAATCCCATTCTGGGTGGAATTTCCATGTTCTCCCTGTGTCTGTATCTTATTTCAGGTTCTCCGGTTTCCTTCCACAGTCCAAAAACATGGCAATGAATACTGATTGTTGAGTAACAGAATACTGGCTTAGTATTTATCAGGAATCGGCTCGTTGTTTACATTAATCTGTATTTCCATACATGATAAATGCTGTAAAATTTTGTATTGTATATCACGCATTGATACGAATGTGAAGCGGTCAAAGGTCTGTTTTAGCATTGATTAGTGATCGTGATATTGAACATTATATTAGTTTAAACTTTGAAACCTTGTATTTTTCACCTCATTGTTGCTTCAAGGCCTTTTAAATTTTATAAAACAGCATGAACAAGAAATCTATACGAACTAACATATTGAAAATGTGACATGCCGATGCTTCAACAGTCACAGCTCGGTAAAAATCTGTGACCTGCATACATTCAGCTATGGACTTGTTGCCGCTCATGTCCAATAATGGCAGCGGCACCTCCAAATACCCTCTCCCGGTGATTCAGATTTCTGGCTGCAGGGTTGGAGGGGACTAGTTTCTGGTTCTATAGGCTAAATAATTAATTGTTGATGCAAGGTGTAGCAGCGCAATCGTGACAGATTTAATTTATGACATCCCAAGGCCTAAGTGCTCTTTAACTTTGAGTATTCAAGGCAAAGTACAGGCAAAGTATTTCTCCTGGTGATAACTCACCTTCAGACTTGTGTCTGTCTCTGCTGAAGAGTAGCAGAAGTGCTGATGCAGAAATGTGACCTGAATAATACACTGTAATGAATATCCAGCACGTCAGCTTATACCAGCTGTTAATCAAACTTACTCAAATCTCAGCTCTGTTAAACTAAAGGCAAGCTGTTTAATGGTATAAAACAGTAAAAGGCTAGAAAAAGGAACTTTAGGCCAATCGCCAATGCAAAAATGTTGCACAGGGCCTGATTGGGTCTGTAATTGTAGAACCACAAAGTCCATCTATATAATCAGTGGAACTGAGAAACAGACAGTGAGTGTAGAACTGAGAAGATGTACCTAATAAAATGGCCAGTGTGTGTACTGAAAATGTATGTATGTGTAGTATATACGAATATCTACACACACACACACACACACGCACACACAATAACACACACACATTATATATAAATACAATAAACATCAGATTAGTACAATTAAGATCAGCTCATTGTTTCTCCACTTGCCATATAGATGGATTTTGTAGTTCTACAGTTACATTCTGTAGTTTCTGTACATACTCTGTTAGTCCCCTTTTCTCTGTTTTCTGATGATCAGAACCCCACAGAGCAGGTATTATTAAGGTGGTGCATGATGGATCAGACAGATGTATGTTCTGATTGGTTTACTGTTCTCTGTACAGCAGAACTGCTTTGTCTGATCCAAACCTTCACCATGTCAGTATTGCGTTAGAGCCCATCATGTTAGAGTTACAAAGCACATGATCAGTTCAACCCTAGATGTAGGAGCTTCGGTGACCTGTGCAGAAACCTCAAATCTTGCCATTTAACACCATTGAGATGAACTCAATGATCAATAGGTCCATCACTGCCTGGCCCCAAAAATGTTATTTCAACTGAATGGGTTCTGATTTCCACACAGACACTTTAGAATGTCTAGGAATGGATTCTCAGAAGGGTGGAAGTTGTTCTGAAGGGACTCAATCATCATGTTTATTTCCTACCATATATATATATATATATATATATATATATATATATATATATATATATATATATATATATGGGCCTTATACGTTTTCCCACATAGAGAATTAAAAATTAAGAAACAACTCTACACCTAAACCGAGTTGCGAGTTGCACCCTCGCTGTACACACTTTTAAGCATGCCATGCTACGTGCAGCTCAGTTTCAAGCCAGAACATGGAGCGCAAGTAAAAACAATACATACAAATTACACACACTGCTTTATTCAAATCAACCGTGTGGGAGGAGTTTGGGTAATGTGATTTACAACACATTAGGTTAATGGGATTATTGGACTGGCAGTCCTGCAGGACACCCTCAATGGACATATACTTTTTCTAATTGTTAAATACAGTCACCTGATCACTACACGATCTGTACATTAGTGTCCTACACTGTTGATGCTGCCCGGCCGCTCAAGGAGGACCTCTTTACCCACCTTATCATTAATAGGAGGTGTGGCGCTGAAATGATGCTGTTTGCCATCTCAACTATGTAGAGTCTGCAGTATCTGCCCCTTTTAGTTATGCTGCTCTAGTCAGTGATGCCGGAGTCACATGCTACACTGTGTCAATAAATTTCTTATTAATTAAATGCCGTGCTTTATTTTTAGCTCTAACTGCCTTCCTTTGTCTGTTTCTTTTGACGTGTGTCCGGCTTCCTGGGGGTGTAGTCAGACCTTCATCAATGGCTCTGCTGACGAATACTGGATGGAACCTGAATATTAATCGGACTGGCGGTCCTGCAGGACGCCCCTTTAATGGACTCACATATAGTTTTCCAGTTGTTAGAGTTTTTCCATTGGTTAAATATCTGTACATGGCTGTCCTACACTGTTGTTGCTGCCTGGTCGCTCAAGGAGGATGAGTCCCCCACTGAGTCTTGGTCCTCCCAAGGTTTCTTCCTTAAAATAACAACATAACAGGGATTTTTCTTTTGCCACTGTCGCTTCAGCTTGCTTTTTGGGTGTTTAAGGCTTAATAAACTGTAAAGCTGCTTTGTGACAATTTACTATTGTAAAAAGTGCCCTAAATAAATTACATGAGCTTGAAATTACTTAAGCAGCAGCACTGGAACGCGATATGCTTCCTATGCTGTAGTGGAGAAAGTTGTAGACAGTAAAAGATCTGATGCTCCAGTAACTCCCAACTCAAACCAGGCATCATCAGGTCTCAAGGCTGGTTCCTTAAGGCCAAGCTTACAAGTTCCAACAAAGCAACAAAGAGGTAAAAACTTAAAAACAATGGGAATGAGTGTAAATCGCAGGCTTGTGTATATATTTGTATAGTGTTCATTCACTATCTTCCGCTTTATCCTATATTAGGGTCACGGGGGGGGGGGGGGGTCCCAATGCCCATCCAGGGGAGAACGTTTCAGGCTCTGGGCAGATATACCCAGGACAGGACACCAATCCATCGCTGGGCACACACTCACTCACACAGACACACTCTATATGGGGCAAGCAATTTGGAGAATTGATGTTTTTGGACTCCATGTTTTTGGACTGTGGGAGGAAATCGGAGAACCCGGAGGAAACCCACGCAGACACGGGGAGAACATGGAAACTCCACCCAGATTGGGATTCGAACCGGGAATCCCTAGTGCTGAGAAATGAACGTGCTAACCACTAAATCACCGTGCTGCCTATTTGTACAGTATAATTAATTAATTGGTAATTCATTCAGGGCGGCACGGTGGTTTAGTGGTTAGCATGTTCTCCTCTCAGCGCTAGGGATTCCCGGTTCGAATCCCCATCTGGGTGGAGTTTCCATGTTCCCCCCTTGTCCGCGTGGGTTTCCTCTGGGTTCTCCGGTTTCCTCCCACTGTCCAAAAACATGGATCAAAGTCTGTGTGAGTGAGTGTGTGTGTGCCCAGCGATAGATTGGCGCCCTGTCCTGGGTGTATCTGCCCAGCGCCCCCCGCGACACTAATATAGGATAAAGCGGAAGATAATAGATGGGCTAAATCAAAGCAAATAAAAAAAAAATTATTACATGTGGTAGCTTAGTGGTTACGGTGTTGGGCTATGAATCTGAAGGTTGTGGTTTCAAATCCCAGGTCCACTGAAGTTACCAATATGGGTCCTTGAGCAAGACCCTATAACCCTCATTGTGCAATGCTGTATCAACACTGTGCTCTGATCCCAACTAAAAAGAGATAATTGTAAGTGGCTTTGAATGAAAACGTCTGATACAATCACTAAATGTAAGTACAAATCCTATCAACTGAGCTCACATCTAGTCTATAAACAGAAATTAAGCTTTGCTCCATTTGACTTGACTTCTAATAAACAAATATTAGCACAAATAAAAAGGATTTACTAAACCAAAACAAAAAAACAAAACAAAAAAACAGTATAAATATGTAAATGAATAAATGGCAGTAAAGTAAGATGGATGACTGGCTTATAGTTCCACTTTGCTCGGTAAGCAGGGTCTCATGAGAGCCTGAGCTCTTAGTGGGAACCATCACATGCATTACTGGGAAGACCTTTTAAAGTAATGACTCTGGTTGAAGACACTGGTGAGAAAAAAGGCTTTGAGGATATGCCGCCTGATTCACCCAGAGATCCCCCCTCCTTACTTCTGTTATTCTTCTTAATTATTTATGCCTACTTATTATACCAGTGCCAATTGCCCAAATGCCATTGCCTCTGTAATATGATTGTTAAACATGCCACTTGACCTTTCCAAAGAGATAACATTTTATATGAATCAGAAGGTAATTTTAATTTTTAATGTCTTCAATAACCAATTGTCTTACAATATGTTTTAATACAGGGTAAATAAATCTTATAAAAAGATGGTAGTACCTGTTAAAAAAAAGATTTTTTTTGACAGTATAAGAATTTTTAGGAGAACACAACATGTGCTGGATGCTATTAGGCAGACAATTTTTTCCACTGTTGACTTGGTTCAGGCTTCAGAAAGTTGTAAAAATGCTTTGAGACATGCACCATTGTAAGACGTATTATATGAAATGAAATGGAATCAGAATGTACACACTGTTTGAATCAAATTGGGGTGTTTTGTTTAGTATCAACGCCATTGGTGTGAGGTAATCAATAAGACGGCTGAAAAAAATAAGTTTGACAACTTTCAGCTTCAAACTTTGTGAGAATAGTTTGGAAAAGGCCCATTTTAAATATAAATATAATCGAGTACACAAAACAAGGTCCAAGAAGAGTTTGGTATGAAAGAGGTTAACTGGCCCACATGGAGTCCTGGCCCACTATTGGATTAGTTGTGTTGCAGTTCTGCAGGATGGCCTTGATGAACTGACAGTTTTTTCTCATTTTTGAAAATGGACATCTGATGAGGGCGGCACAGTGGCTAAGTGGTTAGCATGTTCTCCTCTTAGCACTAGGGATTCCCGGTTTGAATCTCAATCTGGTTGGAGTTTCCATGTTCTCCCCGTGTCCGTGTAGGTTTCCTCCAGGTTCCCGGGTTTGCACCCACAGTCTAAAAACATGGATCAAGGCCAACTGAATTCTGCAAATTGCCCCATATAGAGTGTGTTTGTGTGAGTGAGTGTGTGTGCCCAGTGATAGATTGGCACTCTGTCCTGGGTCTATCTGCCCAGCGTCTGAAACGCTCTCCCCTGGATGGGCATCCATGAATGGATGGATGGAAACATTATCACTGCACAATCTGTACATGGCTGTCCTGTACTGTTGATGCTGCCCCACGTTTAAGGAGAATGAGTCTTGGTCCTCATGATATTTCTTTCAACCACAAGGAGTTTTTTCTTGCCGCTGTTGCTTTATCTGGCTCTTTGGGGGTTCAGGCTCGGAAAACTGTAAAGCTGTTTTGAGACATTGTAAATAATGGCTATATAAATAAATAAACTTGAACTTTAATTCCATCAAACACCTTTGAGATGAACTGAAACAGAGATTGTTGGCCCAGGTCCTTTTAAAAGAACATCAGTGTCTGACCTTATGCTCTTTAAGGCTCTTCAAATGGAACAAAAAGTTCCAAAGATATATAAAAAAAAAAAAAATCTTACAGAGCGTCCCAAAGGAGATAAAGCTATTATTGCTGCAAGGTGAAAACCCTGATCCTGTAAGTGTAATATGTAGGTGACCCAATATTTTTGACCAAATAGTATGAGTGCCTTTCGCTCTCTTCTTTATCTTTATGTAGACAAGAAGTTCAAATTAAGTCAAATTTTCGTTGATCATGTAATTATGGCACAGCAACAGCAATCTAGCAATCTGTATTTAATGCAATTTAATAAAGTCAGTGCTGTCTCTGGTCCTTATTGTGCCTGAGCATGTGACAAGTATTTTATTTGTAAAAAAACAAAAAAAAAAGACATTTGATAAGAGATAAGATAAGAATGTTGGTGCTCCCTTTGAGAGGATCCCCTCAGGGAAATTAATATTCTAGTAGCAATACACACAGAAAAATAGAAGAGGGATATATTTATAAATATAATATTCACAAATTTATATAGGACAGAAACAGACTGCAGAGAACAAACAGGACAGCTGGAAAAATAATAGATGCCCCACTGTCCACCATTCAGGACCTTTACATATTAAGGACAAAGAAGAGGGCAGAGAAAATCATTCATTCATTCATTATCTCCCACTTATCCTCTATTAGGGTCGCGGTGGGGTTCCCCATGCCCATCCAGGGGAGAACGTTCCGGGCGCTGGGCAGATAGACCCAGGACAGGGCGCCAATCTATCACTGGGCACACACTCACTCACACAGACACACTCTAAATGGGGCAATTTTGAGAATTCAATTAACTTGATCCATGTTTTTGGACTGTGGGAGGAATCCGGAGAACCCGGAGGAAACCCACGCAGACACGGAGAGAACATGGAAACTCCACCCAGATGGGGATTCGAACCGGGAATCCCTAGCGCTGAGAGACGAACGTGCTAACCACTAAGCCACCGTGCCGCCGGCAGCAAAAATCATTACAGACTATTCCCATCCTGGACACAATACCCTCAAACACCTTCCCTCTGGAAGATTCTACTGAGAGCTGAACATATAAACCACCAGACACATCAACAGGTTCTTTCCCCAAGCCGTCACCATTATGAAAACGCAAAGAAACCCTTTATACTCATTACCACACTAAGCAGATACCATGTATACATTTCTTAAACATTTGCACATGTGTGTATTGTATACTGCATATTGTCTGTATATTGTTTATTATATAGTGTTTAAAGTCTGTAGATATACGTATTGTATCATAAATCTGTTTATTGTATATAGCTTTCTGTACAAGTCTACTACATCACATTCCTTGACACACACACACACACATATATATATATATATATATATATATATATATATATATATATATACACACTGTACATACACACACACACACACACCCACACACACACACACATATATATATATATATATATATATATATATATATATATATATATATATATATATATATATATATATATATATATATATATATATAAATCGAATCCCGGTTCGAATCCTAATCTGGGTGGAGTTTCCATGTTCTCCCCGTGTTTGCATGGGTTTCCTCCAAGTTCTCCGGTTTTCTCCCACAGTCCAAAAAAAATAGGGATCAAGGTCATTTGAATTCTCCAAATTGCCCCATACAGTGTGTGTGTCTGAGTGTGTGCTCGGCAATAGATTGGTGCCCTGTCCTGGGTGTATCTGCCCAGTGCCCGAAACAGACATACAAACAGACAGACAACAGACACACAGATATACAAACACACACTGTATGGGGCAACTTAGAGTATTCAATTTACCTTTAATCCATGTTTTTTGGACTATGGGAGGAAACCGGAGAACCTGTTGGAAACCCACACAGACGTTAAATTACCACATACATGCACTCAATGTTTTATCGTTATCAACTATCAAGAATAGGGCGGCACAGTGGCTTAGTGGTTAGCATGTTCTCCTCTCAGCTCCAGGGATTCCCGGTTCGAATCCCCATCTGGGTGGAGTTTCCATGTTCTCCCCTTGTCCGCGTGGGTTTCCTCCGGGTTCTCTAGTTTCCTCCCACAGTCCAAAAACATGGATCAAGTCAATTGAGTTCTCCACATTGCCCCATATAGAGTGTGTCTGTGTGAGTGAGTGTGTGCCCAGCAATAGATTGGCGCCCTGTCCTAGGTGTATCTGCCCAGCGCCCAAAACGTTCTACCCTAAATGGGCATGGGGAACCCCCCCGCGACCCTAATATAGAATAAAAGCGGAAGATAATGAATGAATTAATGAATTATCAAGAATATTTTGTGTTATATTTGAATAATTAAAAAATGAATTGACAGCCAATGATCTCTACTTTAAACAGCAACAGAGGATTTGGACAAAATGTGGCAAAGCAAGCGTTCATCACAATGTGGGGCATTTCAAGTTTTTAAAGCATCGGTTCACAGCCTGTAGACTGGGATTAGGGGAAGCGCAGCCACACTTCGTTTCAGAGGTCTATAATTACTACACAGTAGAAGCAACTAATGTGCATAGATTAGTTGGAGATTTATGCAGGTGGCCTGTGAGACTTGCTTTAGGTCACACGTATGGCCTCTACGCACTGGTATTTTAATTTTGCATGCTGCGGATAGCACTAAGCTCCCTTGTGTGAGGACAAGCTTGACATTAAAGAATTACTGCAGATGAGTAATGGGACAATTCGAACAGGCACACATTTATTTCAATTCATGTGTTAATGAAACATGGTATAATTTAACAAATCTGAAAGTCATACGGATTACGGTACGATCATAAAAATATAAAGTATACAAAAGGTGTGGCACGGTGGCTTAGTGGTTAGCACGTTTGCCTCTCAGCCCTTCCATGTTCTCCCTGTGTCCGCGTGGGTTTCCTCCGGGTTCTCCAGTTTCCTCCCACAGTCCAAAAACATAGATTTAAGGTCAATTAAATGCTCTAAATTCCCCTATATAGTGTGTGTGTGTGTGAGAGTGAGTGTGTGCCCAGCATTAGATTGGCGCCCTGTCCTGGGTGTATCTGCCCAGTGCCCGAAACATTCTCTCCTGGATGGGCATGGGGAACCCCCTGTGTCTAGGCATGGTAGCTTAGTGGTTAGGGCGTTGGGCTATCAATCTGTAGGTTGTAGGTTCAAATCCCAGGTCCACTGAAGTTACCAACGTGGGTCCTTGAGCAAAACCCTTAACCCTCTTTGCTCCAGGGATGTTGTACCAAACCTGTGTTCTGACCGCAACCAAGTTAGGTTATAAGGTTATATAAATTTCAAAATGTATAATGTACATTAATGTACATGATTAAGCTGAAGATAACGGATGGATAGATGGACAAAGACACAAAGATTTTAAGAACCTTGATTCACCCATCATTTCCAAATAGTTTAATTATGTTTATATCACATTTATTCTGGGTTTTGGATGAAGAAACCTATTCCTGCACCTACTGCACATAGCAGACACATACACAAATTATCTCTCACACACCTGAGGCTATTCAGTCTACTTGACTTACATGCCTTTGAATTGTAGGAGACAAAGGAACTGCCTGGAGGAAATCAATATGGGAGAACACGCAACCCCCAAAAATAAAAGACCCATCTGCGAAACTGAAAAAACTCATTTCAGGCCTTTTTTGGCTATGAGACCACCGTACTTCGTCCTTTTCTGCCTATATTTCATATATGCACGTACATTGATGAAGAGTATGAGCATTGACAGCTGAGGTGAGTAACACTGATGATAAAACGAGGAGTTCAGGTCCTTAAATCTGATTGGCTGACAGTACTGACCATAATGCTCCACCTCTGTCCGCTTCACATTATTACTTTTTACATCACATTACATTTCATGGGCGGCACGGTGGCTTAGTGGTTAGCATGTTCTCCTCTCAGCGCTAGGGATTCCCGGTTCGAATCCTAATCTGGGTGGAGTTTCCATGTTCTCCCCATGTCCGCGTGGGTTTCCTCCGGGTTCTCCAGTTTCGTCCCACAGTCCAAATACATGGATCAAGGTCAATTGAATTCTCCAAATTGCCCCAAATAGAGTGTGTTTGTGTGTGAGTCTGTGTTCCTAGTGATAGATTGGCGCCCTGTCCTGGATGTATCTGCCCAGCACCCAGAACGTTCTCCCCTGGATGAACATGGGAACCCCCCCCCGCGACCCTAGTACAGGATAAAGCAGAAGATAATGGATGGATGGATTACATTTACATTTGCTTTTATCCAATGTGACTTACTTGGGGTCAGAACACAGGTTTGGTACAGCATCTCTGGAGCAATGAGGGTTAAAGGTCTTGCTCAAGGACCCACATTGGTAACTTCAGTGGACCTGGGATTTGAACCCACAACCTTCTGATTGATAGCCCAACACCCTAACCACTGAGCTACCACATCCCACTTTAAATCATGTCATATGATTTGAAGTATTGCAACAAAAATAAACCAGAAAATAATTGACAGTAAAATACTTAGCTAAATACCTCAAATCAGGAAGGTTGTATACTTTACAGCTAAAGTATACAACATTATGTCACTGCAACCAGTAAAGCTGATGATTTTGGCCAGGAGCATTAAATTACTGCAAGGTATTTCAGGTCAACATACTCCCATGAAATGGATCCTACAAGTTGATCAGCCACTTATATGAAATGAAATGCACATTATAATTAATGAGCAAAATCCTAATGTTTATTGTCATGTATATTGCTTGTATTTATTGTAATCTTGTTTTGCACAAGCTACTTGCACACATGTACTTTATTTTGAGTTGTATAGTTGCTGTTCTGTGTAGCACCTTGTTACAAGAGGATGTTTTTTGTTCCACTATATACTGTACACCACTTTATATTGTTGGAATGACAGATAAAATTTTTGAATATTTATATTATGTTTATATTTAGTCATTTAGCAGACGCGGCACGGTGGCTTAGTGGTTAGCACATTCGCCTCTCAGCGCTAGGGATTCCCGGTTCGAATCCCTATCTGGGTGGAGTTTCCATGTTCTCCCCGTGTCTGCGTGGGTTTTCTCCGGGTTCTCCGGTGTCCTCCCACAGTCCAAAAACATGGATCAAGTTAATTGATTTCTCAAAAATTGCCCCCTATAGAGTGTATCTGTGTGAGTGAGTGTGTGCCCAGCGATGGATTGGCGCCCTGTCCTGGGTCTATCTGCCCAGCGCCCGAGACGTTCTCCCCTGGATGGGCATGGGGAACCCCACCGCGACCTTAATAGAGGATAAGCGGGAGATAATGAATGAAAGGATGATTTAGCAGACGCTTTTTTCCAAAGCGACTTACAAATGAGAACAACACAAGTCAGTAGTTAAAGAAAAAACAGCTACACAGTAGAATTATCATTATCCTATCCTGTGCCTTTTGAAAAATGTATTTATTTTGTTTTTCATATCAGCTGTTTGTGGAAGAGCTGTGTTTTGAATTGTTTCTTAAAAATGCCAAGAGACTCCACATAACGGACAGAGTTGGGAAGATGGTTCCATCATTGATCAGTGGTGAACGATACAGAGTGAGAATTAAAACCACGGTGAGGGTAAATCACCAGGTGACATTCATTACTAGAGTGAAGTAAATGAGTGTATTTTGGAAATATAGAGTGAAGGTAAGATGGGGCAGATCCAGAGATTGTTCTGTAGATCAGAACCAGTGTCTTGTACTGAATGCAGCAGCTACAGGGAGCCAATGGAGAGAGAGAGAGGAGTAGTGGAGTGACATGAGTTCACTTGAGAGGTTGAACACAAATAGGGTTGCAGGGTTTTAAAGCAGTTGTAGAGGCCTTTTGTGCAAGCTGAGAGACCAGCAAGCAATGCATTACAGTAATGGAGCCTGGATGGGATGAGGGCTTAAACTAACAGCTGAGTAGCATGAGCAATCAGGAAAGGTCCGATCTTTCTGATGTTGTACAGAAAGATCCTGCAGGAACAGACAGTTTTAGTCACCTGATCAGAGATGAGAGTCAATGATGAAACCAAGGTTATGGACCGAGTCAGTTGGAGAGATTGTGAAACCATCAGTTGAGGGTTTAGCTGGAATTATGAGAAGTTCTGTTATTTTCAAAAGATGGGCCTTCATCTAAACAGATATGTCTTATGTTTTAACATAAGCAACAAATGATCATTTTGCCAAGCTTGTGCTTGAGCAGTCGGTACAGTTCTCCACCTCCCCAAGGTGTTAATGTTGTGAGTCACAGACATACGTGATTAATAGTTGTGTTCGTGCTGGTCAATAATAGCTAGCAAATGTAGCATGGATTTATGGCCTCGCATAGAGCCAGGCAGTTATTGAGGTCATGCTTTCACAGTCTGGACCTGTTACGATGCGATGAGGAGAGGGGCTGGTGTCTGATTGCTTTTCCGCCTCATAAAGGGATAACACTGCACGCATTTGCATACACAGATGAGAGAGTAGGTGGATCGCAGTAATGTGCGGTTCTCAATTATAAGGCAGGTCAATCAAAAGCCCGGGGTAATGAAAGTGATTGCTGCACCATGGGAAAGCAGAAGAGGAGTCCGCTAATGGCTTTGATAAACAATGCTTTCCAAATTAAGCGAGGCAAGAAAACTACTTATTCAGGTGCATTATGAATAAAGAGGCAAACCGACATACACAATAAAGAACTGGTTCTGACGATATACCACAAACGGGGCCTTTACGAAGCTCTGGGTAATTATGGCTCTAAAATTGGAGGCGGCACGGTGGCTTAGTGGTTAGCACGTTTGCCTCTCAGCGCTAAGGATTTCCGGTTCGAAACCCAATCTGGGTGGAGTTTCCATGTTCTCCCCGTGTCTAAGTGGGTTTCCTTCGGGTTCTCTGGTTTCCTCCCAAAGTCCAAAAACTTGGATCAAGGTCAATTAAATAAAGTTTGTTTATGTGTTTGTGTGTGTGAGTGAGTGTGTCCAGCGATAGATTGGCACCCTGTCCTGGGTGTATCTGCCCAGCACCCGAAACGTTCTCTCCTGGACCCTAATACAGGATAAAGTGGCAGATAATGGATGGATGGATGGATGGATGCAAATTTGATTGGCTGAGCCACCTTCCCTTAGCGGTAAGCACGTTCGCCTCTCAGCGCTAGGGATTCCCCGTTTGAATCCCCATCTGGGTGGAGTTTCCATGTTCTCCCCATGTCTGCGTGGGTTTTCTCCGAGTACTCCGGTTTCCTCCCACAGTCCAAAAACATGGATCAAGTCAATTGAGTTCTCCAAATTGCCCCATGTAGAGTATGTTTGTGTGAGTGAGTGAGTGTGTGCCCAGCGATAGGTTGGCGCTCTGTCCTGGGTGTGTCCGCCCGGCGCTCGAGACGTTCTTCCTTGGATGGGCATGGGGAACCCCCCCCCCCGCGACCCTAATAGAGTATAAAGCGGAAGATAATGAATGAATGAATGAGCCACCTTCCATAATACAATAGGTCATTATTCAGGTACTTTTATCCAAAGTGACAACCTTTCAACATCTTACTTACTAGTTTCGGTCACAACAACAAATACAGCAGCATAGCTGGAGCAATGATAGTTAAGGGTCTCACATCAGCAAATTTTTATGGTGGAATGGGGTTTTAAGTTCCCAATTTTTAGACTGATAGCCCAACACATCATCAAGCTGATGTAAGTGCTGCAATACTGGTCCATCTATAATTACATTACACCCAGATAAATAAATTGTGCCTTTGTTGTAAACAAGGAAACTTTAATGTATGTTGGTGAAGTTCTGCCGTGAATCGACATCGACGACTGATTTATAAGTAAAAGAGTCTGAACTTCTTAGCACAAAACTGAAAAATGGGTTTGGTAAATAACAGAGGGAAACTATTTGGCGGTATAGTGCTTAGGTAGCCTAGCAACAACGTTAACAGCAAAGTAATCATTATTCTTAGAATATATTAGTCAGTTATATAAAAAAGCTTTATTAGCTTTATTAAACGGTAGTTCCGGTCCTTTAATCTGATTGGCTGAGCCGGTTTGTCTAGTCATAACATAATTAAATGACACACACCTCTGAGTGCTTCACATGTACCCTCAATGGAAATTCAAATTAATATGGTTGAAGTTATTTGGGTGAGTTTGGTGTGACGGAACTTTTGGCCTGCACAAGGTCCTGAACTCGACATCTCTGAGACAAGCTGAAATGAATTTCTTGAGATTCTCCCGTACATTCTTATCCGAATGCTGCTCTGGGTGAATGGACTACAATTCCCACAGATACACGGCAAAAAATCTAGAAGACCAACCAAAAGAGCAGAAGCTTTTACAGCTTAAACATCAACGAATGGGACCCGCAAATTCAAAAACAACACAAGTCAGTAGTTAAAGAGGAACCAGCTACACTGTAGTACAACCAAACCTTTTTCATTATTCTATCTGGTTTTAACTTCATCCATCCATCCATTATCTTCCGCTTTATCCCCTATTAGGGTCATGGTGGGGTTCCCCATGCCCATCCAGGGGAGAACGTCTCGGGCGCTGGGCGGATACACCCAGGACAGGGTTCCAATTGATCGCTGGGCATACACTCAATCACACAGAAACACTCTATATGGGGTAATTTGGAGAACTCAATTGACCTTAATCCATGTTTTTGGACTGTGGGAGGAAACCGGAGAACCCAGAGGAAACCCACGTGGACACGGGGAGAACTTGGACACTCCACCCATATTGGGATTTGAACCGGAAATCCCTAGCGCTGAAAGGAGAACGTGCTAACCACTAAGCCACCGTGCCGCCTCTAACTCCAAATTACTTTTAAAAATGAATTTTATTTTTTACCACCCCTATATTAGCTTCATCTGTTTGTCCGTGTGTCAGGTAAAAATTTATGCTATTTCACACACTTCCCGTTATCCAATTAAGCTGAAACGTTGCACAATTGTTCATTGTCGAAGACAACACATGAACCAATTAAAAAAATTATCAATGAATTGACTAATTAGTGGTTATTAATTCATTTTATTTCCTATGGATAAATTGCCTATTTTCTACTAAATGTTAGACTTCATAAGCAGAATTAATTTAGGATATAAATTCAATTTAGGAGTAATTTAACATGATATAGGAGTGTTTAAAATTAATAAGTAAATAAATATATATACATACATATATATATAAATATATATATATATATATATATATATATATATATATGTATGTATATATATATATATGTATATGTATATACATATATATGTATATATATATATATATATATATATATATATATATATATATAAATAATTTTTATTTTATTAATTATTAATTTGATAAAATATATCAAGTGCTTTTGGTTCTCATAAAACATCCAGTCATCCAGTGCTACATTTTTATTTCCAAATCAACATTACCAAATTAATACTGAATGAATTCTGAATGGGTGGTTTAATGGTTAACACGTCTGTCTCTCAGTGCTGGGGATCCAGGTTTGAATCTCAATCTGGGTAGAGTTTGTTCTCCCCATGTCCATGTGGGTTTTCTCTGGGTTCTCCAGTTTTCTCCCACAGTCCAAAAACATGGATTCAAAGTACACTGACTGTTTTAAATTGCCCCATATAGAGTGTGTTTGTGTGTCTGTGTAAGTGAGTGCGCCCAGTGATAGACTGGCACTCTGTCCTTGCACCCGAAAAGCACCTAACCTGTTCTCCCCTGCATGGGCAAGGAGAACCCCTCAAACACCCTACTAGAGGATTAAGTGGAAGAAAATTAATGAATGAAAATATTGAGTAAATATAAGGTGGGTGGCACGGTGGCTTAGTGGTTAGCACGTTCGCCTCTCAGCGCTAGGGATTCCCAGTTCGAATCCCAATCTGGGTGGGGTTTCCATGTTCTTCCCGTGTCTGCATGGGTTTCCTCCGGGTTCTCCGGTTTCCTCCCACAGTCCAAAAACATGGATCAAGTCAATTGAATTCTCCAAAATTGCCCCATATAGAGTGTGTCTGTGTGAGTAAGTGTGTGCCCAGCGATGGATTGGCACCCTGTATTGGGTCTATCTGCCCAGCGCCCGAGACGTTCTCCCCTGGATGGGCATGGGGAACCCCACCGCGACCCTAATAGAGGATAAAGTGGGAGATAATAAATAAATGAAAAAAATATAAAGTGCATTTTTTTAAAACACATGATAAAACATAAGGAAGGAAGCCGGTGCCTTTCCCTGGCCGCTCAATGACCTCTTCTTCACTTATCTCGTGGAAACCCAACCTCATACTCCTGAGTGGTTTTAAAGAGAAAACTGAAGCTTTAGGTTTTTCTGAATAGGTCCGGTGGGAGAAAGTCCTGGGCGCCAGGCCTCTAGTGTCTGACCTATTTAACGGTTCAGCATCTTTGAGCAGTCAATAACGACCACAGACACCACCACAGGAAAGACGAAGGACATCACTTGAGCAAAGAAAACAAGACCCTGAATGCCTTTGAAATGTTCTCTAGCAATGAGGTAAGAACAAAATCGTCCAAATACATAACAGGATGGAAGAATAAAGAAGTTGTTGTAATATTTTTAATAATTTCTGCTAAAAAGAGACTGTACAGTGAGCATTGTTGTATTTATTCGTTTACTGGTTTACTGTTTTTGTTGATTCTATTCTGAGAAAGCAAATGTAAAACTGAATTTGCTTTGTCATCGTTCTTACTGAGTTCTATGGTAATTATTGTTGGCTCTTTTATGATACTGCTACTTATTTATTTAGTCTGTGATGTGTGAAAACACACATTTAAACACACACACACACACAAATTCATACATTCATTATCGTCAGCTTAATCCTCTACTAGGGTCGTGGGAAGGTTCCTCATGCCCATCCAAGGGAAAATGTTTAGAGCGCTGGGCAGATACATCCAGCACAGGACGCCAATCTATCACTGGGCACACACTCACTCACACAAACACTCATACAAACACACTCTATATAGGGCAATTTAGAGTTAATGAACCTTGAATCTATGTTTTTGGACTGTGGGAGGAAACCGGAGAGCCCTGTCCTGGGAGTGTCTGCCCAGCACCCAAGGCGTTTTCCCCTGGATGGGCGACCCTAGCAGAGGATAAATTTGAAGATAATACAGCATACAGCATCCCTGGAGCAATGAGGGTTAAGGGTCTTGCTCAAGGACCCATATTGGTAACTTTAGTAAACCTGGGGTTTGAACCCCCAACCTTCAGATTGATAACCCAACACCATATCCACTGAGCTACCACATTTTAACAACATGCATCCATTTGTCTGAATCACTAAAACTGCTCGCTAGCATTTCCTACTATTAATAGATCAGAACAATGCACTTTTACACGGCTCAATAGTGTGTTAGAGTTAAATTATTAATATATATCCATCCATTCATTATCTTCCGCTTTATCCTCTATTAGGGTCATGGGGGAGGATCCCCATGCCCATCCAGGGGAGAAAGTTTCAGTCGCTCCGCATATACATCCAGGACACGGCACCAATCTATCACTGGACACACACTTACACACACAGGCACACTCACACAAACACTCTATTTGGGGCAATTTTGAGAATTCAATTGACCTTAATCCATGTTTTTGGACTGTGGGACGAAGCCGGAGAACCCGGAGGACACGGGCGCCGACACGCAGACACGGGGTGAACATGGAAACTCCAACCAGATTGGGATTCGAACCTGGAATCCCTAGTTCTGAGAGGAGAACATGCTAACCACTAAACCACCGTGCTGCCCTTGTAATCCATCCATTCATTATCTTCTGCTTTATCCTCTATTACGGTTGCGTGGGGGTTTTCTATGCCCATCCAGGGGAGAACGTCTCGCGGCGCTAGGCAGATACACCCAGGACAGGGCGCCAATCTATCACTGGGCACACACTCACTCAGACTAACACACTCTATATGGGGCAATTTGGAGAATTCAATTGACTTGATCCATGTTTTTGGACTGTAAAACTGGAAAACCCGGAGGAAACCCATGCTGACACGGGGAGAACACAGAAACTCCACCCAGATTGGGATTTGAACAGGAAATCCTTAGCGCTGAGAGGCGAATGTGCTAACCATCAGACCACCGTGCCGCCTTAGTAATTCATTCATTCATTATCACCCGCTTTATCCTATATTAGGGTCGCAGTGGGGTTCCCCATGCCCATCCAGGGGAGAACGTTTCGGGCGCTGGGCAGATACACCAATCCATCGCTGGGCACACACTCACTCACACACATACACACTCTATATGGGGCAATTTGGAGAACTCAATTGACTTGATCCCTGTTTTTGGACTGAGAGGCGAACATGCTAACCACTAAGCCACTGTGCCGCCGCCTTAGTAATATCTAATAAAAATAAAAACCATCTGGACAAGCACATTTGTAAACTTTGTAACTTATACATTAGTGAGGTTTTCACTATCACAACAGCTACTGTTTAGTGTAGAGGGAAAGAGAGTGTTGAGAGAGCACAGACATTGAGGCACCAGTAATCCGTTAGGATCCATTAATCCATACATCTCAAAGCTAATTCCAAAAGTTGTACAGCGGGAAAAGAATGATCCCATCACGTCCCATCCCACCATCTTAGACCAGAGAAATTCCTCCATCATGCTGACTCATTTGGCATAAGCTTTAAGATAATGCCGGCTCGGAAACTCAATATTCACATCACTCCGGCTCGGCAATTTCTTCAGCGTGATCTCGCTTCCAGAGAGAAGCCTCATTGATCAGTTCTGCTCTGGTTGGGTTGCAGATAGGGATCAAAACACAAAACGGAATGGGGTTTCTCTGCCAGGTGCCAGCTTGGCCTCAGAGCACCTCGTCCGAGATGCCTCTGGTCAGGAGGAAAACTGAAGTGTGGTCTCACAATGAGGATCAGATCGAGCCAAACAGATCTGTTTGGTCTGTGTGTGTGACACGTGGAGTAAAATTACATTGGGTAGGCAATTTATTACAAACGGGATAGGTTACCATTTGACTGACAACTTAGCAGGCTCAAAAGTGGCAGACCTCGGGTAAATGATATATCCTAGTGATATTTAAAGGGTAAAGGGTGGCTTAGTGCTTAGCATGTTCGTCTCTCAGCACTAGGGATTCCTATATATATATATATATATATATATATATATATATATATATATATATATATATATATATATATATATGAATATAGTTATATACATACACACTGAATGTTTTGTATTGTATGTTGACATACCTTATATTATTAGTCCCACAATGAGGGATATATATATATATATAAAACAGAAACAGTATTTTGATTCTGCTTAATGTCAAAGATCTATAGTGAATCACCATTAAAAAAAACTTCCATTATATTTCTTTTCATTCATTAATACTGCAGCCTAACAATGTGCATGTACAGAGGGTGAGTATTTCTTCAACACCCAGTATAACCTGCTGCTGCTCAAAGACTACCTGTCGAGAGCAACAGAAAATGAGGTCCATCAAACCTCAGATCTCATTCATCAAATGCAACTACACCAGTACCACCTTTGTTCGGTTCATATCGGTGGGAAGGTAAAGGTCGGTCATTGAAACGATCCCAAAGTCTTTAAAAAAAAAAAACTGATGACCTCATTTTCCACTTTAAAAATCCTACCACAAAATACAAGTCTAAGCTGCTAAACGGATGGATTGCGTCTAAAGTGAACAGTGGAGAGAATTGGTATCTCTGGCAGTTGCAGTAAAGTCGGAGCAAAGGGAAATCAGATGTGTTACTCAGGTAATTTGAGAGTGCTATGCTGTAGCCCTTACCTCTGAGGTGGATGATCGATATTTCTAATGGTGAGTTAAGTTAATCCACCCTGTACATCATGGTCTGGGGTGAAAATAGCAGGTGTAATGCTGAACTGGCAGGACGTACAGACTGCCAGCAATAGAGAAAAAGGCTATATTAACAGTACGACTCTTTATTACGAGACTCAAAGTATATATTATGATGATTAATTAGATAAGACACACTTGGGTATGAGATTTTAGTGATAGTTGGTGAAGTGTAATGCAACAGATTTCAGTTTTTTTAAGGGCGCCGAATGATTCCATTATTGGTATAATGTGTATTACAAAACAGGTAGCTCCAATCTTAAAGTCTGATTGGATAAAGCGTTTGTCTAGCCATGACATCATTCATAATAATAAACAGAATGCTCTGACCACTTCAGACTTATATCATGTACCATTATTGGTAATACAGATTAATATAAATGAAAAAAAACCCTACAGAGGAGGTATTAGGGTGATGGATGGTTCTCAGTACTGCAGCACTTCTGTCATGGTGGTGTGTTTGTGTGTGTTGTGCTGGTACGTGTGGATCAGACACAGCAGTGCTGCTGCACAGAGAACAGTACACCAATTACCAAGTACCCCCCCCCCCCCACACACACACAGACACATACGAACAATCTCTCACACACACACACACAGACAAGTACACGCTCATACGAACACACACACACACACACACACATATGCACACACACTCAGCAGTCACACGTGTACAATCACACGTGTACACACACACAATGTACATACTCCCACGTGATCAGACACACACACACACACACACACACACACACACACACACACACACACACACACACCCCCCCCCCCCCCCCCCCCCCCCCCCCCCCCCCCCCCCCCCCCCCCCCCCCCCCCCCCCCCCCCCCCCCCCCCCCCCCCCCCCCCCCCCCCCCCCCCCCCTGTTACCAATAAACATACTCAGAAGGACTAATATACTTCAGTCGAGCACTGACACATGTCTGTTATGTGGAGGCCTTTGTGGGCCGATAAACTCGAGTGGCTCAGGTGTGTTTAAGAGCTCAGTAGAGTAAAAAATAACACACCATGAAAGGTGTTGTTCCCCAGCCTGCTGTAAAGCAACAGATGGATGTGAAGAGGTTAAGCAACACACAGTGCCAAAAAGCAGCAGGTCACTGCCAGCCCCAGCGCTCACATCAATGGGGCATTTATTTATGTATGAGCGGTAGCACTGAGCTAATCAATGGCTGCTCAGGTAAGTGTGATTTATCAGTGTAGGTTTAATAATGTCTGAAACACATACATTGGTAATACATTCTATGAATATACTGTAGAATTCATAGCGAATTATATCATTTGTTATAAGCCTTTGTAAATGTACATCAATATACCTAATCACAGTCATGAAGTGTTATAACAATATGACTTAAAGCTTTGAAACACAAAGTGACAAGAATTCATTATCTTCTGCTTAACACTCTACTAAAGTCGCGGGGGGCTGCAGATACAGATACACCCAGGACAGGACACCGATCTATCGCTGGGCACACTTACTCACATAGACACACACAAACACACACTATATGGGGCAATTTAGATGAGGACTTTAAATCCATGTTTTTGGACTGTGGTATGTGGAGAGAAAATAGACAATGAGCTGTACCTTAAAAAATGGCCAGCGATTGATATAAATAATATACATACATACACTCAGCAAATGTACATAGATATTCATAATCACAATTATGAATTGATGGTTATAACAATATGACAAAAAAAAGACATTTATTCAGTCATAATCTTCTGCTAAAACCTCTACAAGGGTTGGGCGGGTGGGGGGTGGGTTCCCGTGCCCATCCAGGGGAGAACATTTTAGATCGTGGACACACTCACTAACACAGACACACATTACATTGACCTTGATCTATGAAGAACCAGGAGGAAACCCACGCGGACACGGGGAGAACATGGAAACTCCACCCAGATTGGGATTTGAACCATAATCCTAATCCAGAGGCTAATCACTAAGCCACTAAGGCCCTCCAATAAAATGCGAATTATGGTCGACACGATGGTTTAGTAGTTAACACATTTTGAATCCCAATCTGGGTGGAGTTTCCATGTCAGCGTATTTCCTTCAGGTTCTCCGGTTTCCTCAGTGCAAAAGCATACACTGCAAAAAATCTATGTCCAAAAACAAGAAAAAAAACACAAATCAAGAAAAAAGTGAACATGAATGAAGTTAAATAGACTCATCTTGTTAAGATTTCTTAAATTCGGAAACAGTTTCTAAAAACTAGATTATTCATTTCAATTAAAAATTTATTTAATTTAAAAAACAAGATTTGTTACACTTTTTAAATTTTTTAAAAAAATTTGCTAAGATTTCAATTTTTGCAGCAAGTTCAATTGGCTGCTCTAAATTACCCTATACATTGTGTTTTTGTGAGTGAGTGTGTGCCCAGCAATAAATTGGCCCCCTGTCCAGGGTGTACCTGTCCAGCGCCCGAAACGTTCTCCCCTGCATGGACATAGGGAACCCCCTGCGACCCCTAATCGTGAAAGATATTGGATGGATGGACAATTGTTTGGACATACTGTACTTTCTTACATTATTCGTAATGTTATAAGTCCAAAATGTCCAAAAAGCACATACATTTGGTTTAATTCCATACTTTTCTTAAATATTAGAATTTTATTGTCTGTCTGTCTGTCTGTCTGTCTGTCTCTCTCTCTCTCTCTATATATATATGTATATATATACACATCCATCCATCCATTATCTTCCGCTCTTCTAAAGTCACGGGGGTCGCGGGGGGTTCCCCATGCCCATCCAGGGAAGAACGTTTTGGACACCCAAGCTATCGCTGGGCACACACTCACTCACACAGACACACTCTAAACGGGGCAATTTTGAGAATTCAATTAACTTGATCCATGTTTTTGGACTGTGGGAGGAAACCAGAGAACCCGGAGGAAACCCACACAGACACGGGGAGAACATGGAAACTCCACCCAGATGGGGATTCGAGGCGAACGTGCTAACCACTAAGCCACCGTGCCGCCTTATATATATATATATATATATATATATATATATATATATATATATATATATATATATATATATATATATATATATATATATAGTCTTGTAAATCATTTGCACAGTAACGACTACCTGCACCTAAGCTTTTCACTCACCAGTACACCTGTACTAGGTGATGTGACAATGTACTAGGTAGGTGTGTGTGTGTTTGTGTGTCTGTGTGATATATCTCAGTGAAAATTACCCCTCCTGATTTTGCTGGGAGTAATTCCTATGGTAAATCTAAATACAACAGACATAGCTTTTCACATGGAATAAATTCAACTGCAACAATTGAAAACATCCTGCAAAATCCACAATGCAGCTCGCACTAAAGCCGTGATGGCTCCATGACAGCAGCATTTCCCATTACTCGTCTATCAAAGTCAGCTTGGATGCTTACTTGAAGCCAATCAGATGCACCAACATTTACATTTCCTTCAAATCACGACAAACCACCCAAAGGTGCGCAGAGTTATAAATCGTCCGCCATCTCCCAGCTTCATCCTGCACATATCCACTCCCACTCTCAATCATGATGCTTTTTTAAACAGCAGACAAGGTGAGCCGTCCATCTGTTTGTCTGTCTATCTATCCAGCAGACGATGGTGAGCAGCCGAGACAATGCCGGCTCTTAAGAGCAACCATGGACCGAGAGAACAGCCCAAATCTCTGTGCAATCAACCTGTCTGCATGTTTATCATAAAGCCAAACTCCTCCATCCTCCAGCTAGAGAGCGTTTACCAAACAGTGTTGCCGCGGAGTGTCCGCCATCTTCATTACCCACTCCATGATGCGAGCTCATAACATGCCCACGGCTAGCTCGCTCCAATCTCGTCTCCTGTCTCTCCCTTCATCCCGACTCATTCGTCACTTCGAGTGGAGGCACTCGACAAGGTAATTTCACTCAAAGAACTGGTTTCTTATCACTGCGGAGGCTGTTGCTAACTCCGCCATTATTTGGATTTGTAAAAGAATTTGTTTTTAAACAACTCTAACCTTTAGGACAACGTTAATTTCATTTATTCCCTATTTAAACTTTATTTCCATTTGTTTCTTCGATATAATTACACACAGATTTTTAGCACTAAATACATGAGTAGCTCGAACCTCCATGTGGTTAAACGCATTTGGTGTAACAGCACTCAAAATGTGCTCTACTTTTTCCTCCATAAAAACAAAAACTTAAACCCATCTATTCTCCAAATACTTTAACTCCCCCTCTGCCAAAAGTTTATATATATAATTCATTCATTCATTATCTCCTGCTTTATCCTCTATTAGGGTCGTGGGGGGTTCCCCATGCCCATCCAGGGAAGAACGTCTCGGGCGCGGGGCAGATAGACCCAGGACAGGGCGCCAATCCATCGCCGGGCACACACTCATTCACACAGGCAATTTTGAGAATTCAATTGACTTGATCCATGTTTTTGGACTGTGGGAGAAAACCGGAGAACCCGGAGGAAACCCACGCAGACACGGGGAGAGCATGGAAACTCCACCCAGAAGATTCAACCATTGAACCAAGAATCCCTAGCGCTGAGAGGCGAACATGCTAACCACTAAGCCACCGTGCCTATATATATATATATATATTCATTCATTCATTCATTATCTCCCGCTTATCCTCTATTAGGGTCGCGGTGGGGTTCCCCACGCCCATCCAGGGGAGAACGTCTCGGGCGCTGGGCAGATAGACCCAGGACAGAGCGCCAATCCATCGCTGGGCACACACTCACTCACACAAACACACTCTATAGGGGGCAATTTGGAGAATTCAATTGACTTGATCCATGTTTTTGGACTGTCGGAGGAAACCGGAGAACCCGGAGGAAACCCACGCAGACACGGGGAGAACATGGAAACTCCACCCAGATGGGGATTCGAACCGGGAATCCCTAGCGCTGAGAGGCGAACGTGCCAACCACTAAGCCACCGTGCCGCCTATATATATATATATATATATATATATATATATATATATATATATATATATATCCCAGGTCCACTAAAGTTACCAATGTGGGTCCTTGAGCAAGACCTTTAACACTCATTGCTGCAATTTTAACCTCGGGATTAATAAAGATTCTGATTCTGATGATACAGCATTAAGTGAGGCTGATAAAATGGACAAATTAGTATAGAAACAACAAGGTGTAGCTAATAAAAAAAGTCTTTTTGGCACTATGAGACACTTTACATACACACCCATATAAACATCTGAACATTATACAATATACATTATTCATTCATTCACTGCCATTAATCTAAATAGGTTCTCTTGCATTAATATATATATATTTTTTACTTTGTATTATTTTATTATTGTATTTTGTATATTGTATTTTATTAGTAATAAGAAGCTTTAAAAAATATATCGTTTTAGGTCTGCTTTTTCAAATTCTTAATTTCATTATTTATTTTTTAATTCTATGAGATATTGTTCCTGTACTTCTGTTTTTCATTTTATTCCATTTTTTTTCTTTTTATACTGTAGGTGCCATGTGTTTTGTGAAAGGAAAGGCGTGTATAAATAAAATTCTATTATTATTATTATTATTATTATTATTATTATTATAAATACCTACCCACCTACCTATCTATAGAGGCCAGTAATCGCATGCTAACTCCAAAATCATTAAATCCATACAAATTATTAGTATCTAACTTTGCGTGAAAATAAAAGCAATGCTAAATGTTGCCATAAAGAATGCAAAGAAAATAAAACTACGATTTAATAAATAAAATTAAACAGCGGCGGATGTGTGTATGAGAGATGCAGCTTGGCGCGTCTTTCTTTTTTCTCACTGTGTTTGTTGGTCATCTGTCGTCTTTCACCTTTCTTTGCAAAAATCATGAGCACGGATTTGCTTGACTAAGCTTGTCCATCATGTTCGATAAAGCGGTTCTGCTTGTTGAGCGTGAGTAGAAGCAGAACACCCGTCTCCTCCCTCTGTGCAGGTGTAGACTACCCAACCTGCCACTCAGCCACTGACCTCTGACTTTGAAACTGGCTGACATCAGCAACATGATGCTGAGTGTTTGTTTAGCTCCTGTAAGCAAAGGCTCTATGCCACCAGCCAGACCTCGTGAGTGTATGTGTGTACATATACATGCATTTATATATACCCACATATATAATATACTTATACATACATACACACACATACATACAGTATATAATGTACTTATACATACATACACATGTATATAATATACTTATACATATACACACACAAAT